>VZRV01003387.1:74111-135401 GCA_013398115.1 Falcunculus frontatus
GCTGCCGCGGGGCGAGCGGGGGCCGCAGCGGCCGGGGCGCCCTGCGGTGCCCGCCCGGGAATGACGGTGCCCGGGGCCGCCAGCGGGTCCCCGCGGCCCCCCCGGCTCCCCGAGGGATGAAGTTGTAGGCGGCCCCTTCCCGGCTGTAGTTGTCGGTGCCTCCCCGAGCTGGGGCGGCTTCGGCTGCCCCTGGCACCATGGCCGCCTCGGCGGGGACGGTGGCCGGGGCAGCGGGGCGGCGGCAGCCCCGTCCCGCGGGGGTGTCCCCGGTGGTACCGGGTACAGCCCAGCGCGGTCGCTCCGTAAATAACAACAGTGAGGCTGTGACAGATGCGCCAAATTACCGTCCCCGGAAAGGCAAGGCGAGGCTGTAGAAGCCACCGGAGGAAAATGCCATATTATGTGCTAAATTTAGTGTCTGTGCGGCGTATCAAAAAGCCGTCACATTAGTTAGTGATTACATTCGCGTAGTATTGCATTCTTAGCAAGCGGCGTAGTGGTTTTTGTTGGTTTTTTTTTTGGTTTTTTTTTTTGTTTTTTTTTTTAAATGAGAGAAACGTCAAACTCCTGGTTCAGTTATCTTTAAAATTATCATGGCAAAGTCTGCATGCAGGGGTCTTGGCATTCACCTTAGCAGAGAATTTACATGTCTGAGAGTGTTTCAGAACCACCTTCGGTTTCATGTGAAAGTAATTATTTTTTATTTAGTTAAGAGACCTGTAACGCATGGCCAAAATATTGACATGTAATTGGGTTTTTACGTTTACCATTCCCTAACACTGCTTTCAAAACATCAGTACCGTAAGTAATTCTACTTTACATTTATTTACAGTACTGGCATAAAGGATGTTTCCACTGTGAAGTTTGCAAAATGGCTCTGAACATGAATAACTACAAAGGATATGAAAAGAAACCTTATTGCAATGCGTAAGTATTGTAAATGTCAAGTCTTGCAGAAATGCACATGAAAAGAAAACCTGGCTGTGGATATTGTCAAGTAGGTATTGTCATGCTGTAAAAACTTAATCTAGAGAGAGTAGTGCAGTCTAGAGCAGTTCAGTATCTTTTCAGATGGGGTATTCTACTTGCATTGGTGTGATAGAAGATGAAAATATTTGATTATGATGTGTTAAGGCAGTGTTTTCATATCAGATCTGAAGATGCAGGTCTTTTCCTCCCAGAAAGTGTTGGATCTAGTGCTGACTCCTGCTACATTCATTATTGGCATGCTGGATTACAGTTGTCCATTATGCAGCTCTCTATTCAGGGTTATGGACCTGATCAGCATTTTGTAATAAGAAAACAAAGTGCTTCTTGGTTGTGTAGTTTACCAGAGACAGTATCCTGTTAGAAATCATGACAGCCTGTTTTTAAAACTGTTAGTTTTTCACATATCTCAGATTTCTAAGCTAGATATTTACAAAAGCCTTCCTTCTACTGCTCCATGCTATTTTGCTATTCTCTTAGATTTTGATTAAGAAAATGGATTAATTCTGGTGTGATTATACTCTAGTATACTCACGTTGCATTCAACTTTTAGATTTTTTTGTATGGATTTTGAAGAGTGCTGTGATATTTGGCTTGCAAATAATGAAGAAGAACATTTGATACATGCAGAAGAAAGTTGCTTGTTGTTCTTTGTACCATACTTCTAAAATTTGCTAATTGCATTTCAGTGTGTTTTAATCTTTAGAAACCATTATAATATGCTTTTTTAGAAGGATAGCTCTTAAGATTTTGGAATCAAATGTGATCTTATATGTTATTTGTATATTGTTGTTAGTTTCACCTTTATCTACTTAAAACATTTTTTAAGAGACAGTTTTGAAGCTATAGGCATTTTTAAATTTTTCTTTAGAAATATTCTCCTATACTCATCTTAAAATATTTATTTGATGTTGAGATAGACAGTGTATGACTGGCCATTACAGAAAAGTTCAACAGCATATGGTCATTTCTTTCAGGCTAAAATTGAATCCAGTCAGTTTCACAGTGTTTTTGTTATAAATCTGCTGTTCTGCTGAAACTTGAAACACCTGTTCCAGTGTGCACAGTTGTACTTAGATTGCTTTAGGAGCATATGGAGTTACATATGTAAGTTCCTAGCTTTCCTCAAAGTGCTCCACACAGTGTACGAGGGTGACATTAGACCTCTTGCAACAAAATGCGGTCTGTTGCCAGTGTCACGTGCTGTAGAGAGCTGTGTAGGAAGGGAGAGTCGTGCTCCAACAGGTGGTGGGCTGTGAGCTGAGACTAACCTCGAGTATTGGCCCTGGATGGGATGCTGCATGTGATCCTATTTGAGTTGCAATACAGGCTTACATCCTTTACACTAATTAAAACTCTGATAGGTGCCTTTTACCTATATTTTTGTGGTTAAATTTCAGTGATGATACTTTGGTTGCTTGATCTTTCTCATGTAATCAGATACTTACTTGTACTTAGTAAGACTGTTTGTTTATAAAACCTCCTCCATGCTAATGCTTTGGGGTTTCCAAGCTGTGCGTATTTAACTTCTGTTGCAGGAGAGTTTTTCATACATGCAGTTATGGCGTGTGGTGTGTCCTTCTGTTGATGGATGAGGGGGAGTAAGGATGATGGATGGATCTGTTATGTACCATTCAGGTGCTATTCTTCCTGGCAGTTGCTTTAATAAGCTTTGTGAGAGTGAGCCTTGAAAAAATAATCTCTACCTTTGAAATGTCTCTCAAACCTGATGTATGAAATGGGAAGCGGCAATGTAAAACCATCAAAGAATTGAGGATTTTTTCCGTTAAAGAAGAGACAAAATGTAATGTGTAATATCAACAATGTGCATTTTATTCTTAACTTCTAGTAAACTAAAGTTTGGTGGGTTTTTATGCCCCCCCTTTTTTTAAAGAGAAACCTTAATCATATAATGTAAATAATTTCAAGTGTTCTGTGAACCACGTAGGGAAGACTAAGCGGTGCTTTATGGTTTCAACAAACTTTAATACTCTTCAAAGGACTGCTAAGATGTTTTTGCAAAACTGTGTTTTGAAAATACATTTGGTTTAAATTTTGACAGAGAATCTTGCACCTCAAACATTACTAATGTGCAAGGCAGACACCATTACAGTATTTCAAATTATGTGTCTTATTCTGTTTTCATTACTAAGAAGCAAATCCATTTTTATGTTAAATGCTGCTTGATCAAAAAATCTGTGAAGAAAAGAATGTAAATTTACTCATACAAACACCTACAAACGCCTGACAAAGAGCAGTTGTTGCTAAACTGTTTATTGAGGCCATCCATTGATAAGAGTGCAATTTGTAGATAAAAGTAAAGAAGGATGCACTAATTTTAGTGGGAGAGGAATACCATGAAGTTGTTCAACAGGTTTGGAAGCCATAGTTAGTTTTCCATAAGGACAAATTGGAAAGCACGTATCTTTAGTAATATCAGTATGTGCTTTGATAATTCACAGGTCAGATAAGTTTACTGAATATATTTTGACCTTTGGTCTTAAAATAGTTTCTTCTTTCATTTCTTCAGGGGCTGAAATGAATGAATTTTGTTACCTTACAGGTAAAGATCAGAAATTATTTAATTGTAAACCAATTGTTTTTCTGTTAATATAACAAAAAGATGCTCATCTGTGATTGTTCAAACTATATTTTTGGTGGAGAAGAGTCAGGTCAGACAAATTAACAGGAACTAGCAAAACAAGAAGGAATATATTGTGAAGTACTTTAATTCTGTGACTATTAGAAAAGGGCAGAAATATTTGCAGGAAAAATGCAGGATCCTGCTTTTTTTAAAGGCAAGTTTTTTGTTGGACATCTTGCCACATTTCCATCTAAATGATTGTATACCTTCCTTGTGATAAAGAGACACTGCTCCCAAAAGTAATGACTGGGCTACTGACATAGCTTTTGTAAGCTGTAGATCTATGTAAGATTTTACAACACAGTTAAAAGGAAAACTTTGTCTCCATGTGTATGTATGTGGTATGGCTTTGAAAAGAAGTGTCTTTGTGTCACAGAGTTTTCACACTCTGTCTCCTTTAAACCTTTCAGTTCTCTTACTTGCAGAGAAAAGCTTGTACAACTTTGTTCTCTCCTCCCTCTCTTTTTTTATTATTTACATAATTTGTCAACTGTTTGAGTCAGGATAGTTACTTCTGCTTGTTTGTGTAGTGCTTATATTATCATGCTTTTATCTCAGCTGGGACCTCTGAGTGGTACAGTGCTGTAATAACTGTAGTGTGTTTCTCTCTTCCCTTGCATTCACATTTCATCTCATAGGCCTCATACACAACACCTTGTGGCTTGTAGATGCATAGCATGTGGGCACTGCTGGGTTTGCCTTAACGACTTTAGTCTTGCCTTTTATTTGCAGTCTGATTTAGACATGCCACGTTGCTGGATTGCTACCTGATTTGTGAAATAATGTTGATGAAACAAAGGGCTCAGAATTGCAGTCCAATTTTGCAGTTCAGCCAGGTGCTGTGCATTGCCTGAAGCAGGTAAATGAGCCATTCTTTGTTTCTCTGAATGTGCATAAAAGTACTAAAAGAAAAAGGTTAAGACAATTAAAATGTCTTTGGTAATCTGATTTATCAAATCACAGTGGCTTAATGCAGATCTGAACCCGTATTCCACCTTAGTGTCTGCAGATAGAGATTATTAAATACTTGTTTAATATATGGAAATGTCAAGATGAAAAGTTGATATTATTGTCATTTGCCGACTCAGAGCTGATCCTTTCCAGCTGCAAATAACCAAGATGATGCACGGAAAGGAATGGCATTTTGGCAACTAACCATTTGTGTTCTCAAGCTTGTTAAATGATTGAATCATGTAGGATGATTACATGGTAACTTATTCTTACGGATGTTCATATAAATTCTTCTTTTGACAGATTCACTAGACCAAAACACAAGACTACTTTTTATGCAAAATGTGGAAGGTGAAATGCATATTTTTGGAATTTGCTCTCTGCATTAGCTTTACCTGCTGATGCAAATAGACTTCTTGCATGTGTGAACACATCCAACAGAGATGTAGTTTTTATATTCTGCAAACCTGGGAGCTTCAGGTTCCATAGATCTGATATACCCTCTTGCTAAAACAACCTCACTGTTGCAATAAATTCTTCTGAAATACTTAGTATCTAAAATTTTGCCAATTGCCTGCACACAGGGTAGTTTCATTCAAGTTTTTGTTTATGACAGCCACCATATGGAATGATTATATAACTTAAATTTTTAATCTACTGTTGTCAGTCTTAGTGTGGATTATTGACATGAAGAAAAACTCATCATCACTTTATTTAATTTTTTTTCTAGATTTAATTACTTTGTAACTTGTGCCAGTAGGAAATAGATGTGCAAATACACTTGAAATATTGTGATGTTGTTAGAAGTACTGCAGCTTCAGTGTGCAAGTGCAGTCAAACCCTACATTTTAGGATACTCTAGGGGAGGGGTAAAAGAAGTGGAAGTAATTTTATATCAGCTTGGAAATGATAAGAACATGTTACAAATTTCTGGAGAGTCAGTTGGTCTGGAAAGTGGAAGCAGTTGCTTTAAATCAGTGGATGAATGTGGACATTAAGTGGAATCCATTGTCTTGAAAGAAAAACTTCTATATATAAGTTTGGTTTTAGTTGTGAAACATGAGTGTTTTTTCTTTTTTTTTAGCAGTCAGAACATTTCGAGATGGTGACTAGGAGTGTGATGATATTATTCTTACTAAAAATACCTAGCATTATCTTAGTTTTCAGTATTGATTTCAGCAGGTGGTTATTTCTCAATTTAAATATGTCAGGAAGAAAGAATATTATGTAAGAAGCAGTGAGAATAATCCTGAAAACTGGTGGGGTGACTTCTAAGAGTTGCAGTAAAGAGAGTGCACAGAATAAACAGGCTTCTGAAATTCCTCATCTTCAATTGGAAAAGGAACAATCCAGAAACTCCCTTGCAAACCTTCCTAGAAAGCAAGGATCTGCACTTCGTCACTTTTATTAGCTTTGTGTATTGAAGACTTTCCTGTTAAAATGAAATATTAAATAGGTAATGGAAATAATAGAATCATTGGAAAGACAGCTGGTAGGGGTCTCAACTTGGAGCCAATTATCCACACGTCTATCTTTAAAGTCCATTACTTCTTGTTCAGCATTGCTGAGTATGAACTCTGGTATTTGAAAACATTTGCAGCAATCTTTTCTTTAAACAAAACAGCTCTATCTTCATCCTCATGAATTGTATTTTATGATAATTCTTGTTTCTCTACCTTCAATTATTTCCAAAGTATATATATATCTCATTTCAGTGCCAGAGGAACATTACCAGAGCTGGTAGAACAACAAGAGTACTCATACATAATTTTTCTCCTAAATCCCAGTACAGTCTTCGCCTTTTATTTTTTTCTGTTGTAAAACCTGAACTATTGTTAAGTCATATTTGGATTCTTGTGGGCTATGTTTTTATGCAGAATTGCAACCTCAGCAGTTGTTATTATCCATTATCTGAGCAGTTAATTGTTCTTGGCTAAGCACAGAATCTTCCACTTGGTTCTCATTGAACTAAATCTCCCTTTTTTCCCCAGGCTGCTTCTCCAATTTGTCAAGTTCATTTTATATTCTAATTTTGTTCTCTAATGTGCTTACAGCCCCCTCCTATCAACCTGTCAACCCTCCCACCAGAAAGCCTGTAAGCACATTGCAAATTTAATAAGTATAATCTTAATTTCATCGCCCAGGTTGCTACCTGAAGGCCTGGAAGGGTATTGGGAGCAGTATGTACCACCGTGGTGTGATGCAGCCTTCCCTTCTGTAATGAGCAGTGATGAATAAGAGAAGTACTTTGTCTTCTTTACCTATTCATGGAGTGCTCGATCAAGCATTGAGTTCTGTGTGAGAAAAAGTAAAATCGTGAAATAGCGTAATTGTGGATATTTATGCAGACTATGCTTAAATATAAGGGACAGCTATAGTAAGAGGAAACATACATTCCTGCTGCTCAGTTCTGTGTTATCTTATTTGGTTAATTCAGTATTCAGTCCAAATTACTACTGGTGGTATCCAATAGTGTAAAGTAAAGCTGAGCCTATCTGCTAGAACAATTGAAAGAGCTTCTTGGGCAAAATATATTTGAGTCTCTGAAAGGTGTTTGATGCATATCTTTAAACTGTTCCAAGAAGGCACACAAGAACACTTTGTCAGAGTTGCTGAATAACGTGCATGAGGCAGATGGTGGTTAGTTGCAAAGGAATTACTAAAGAATAATCATCACTGACACTCAGATCTTGGGAAGAGTTGGGCTGTTTTTTGTTGCTGTGACTGCATCTGATTAATGGGATACAAACCCATTTCTTGGGTTGTGTTTCAGCATGTTTAATTGGCCATGTGCTGATTTCATGTTTGGTCAAGATCTGCCTATATTAAATGCATGGTGGGCGTGCAGGGAGAGGACTCTGTGAGCTCCAGCAAGTCCCTTGGTTTTCATCGTGGCAAGCTGGGGAGAACACCATGGTGTCCTACAGCTTAATGCAGTCAGCCTGCTTCTCTGCTGGTCCAAATGGAGTAGAAAAACGACCCCAAGGGCCATGAGTTGTTACCTTTTTCTCTCAGAGCAGGTGAATTCTCAGATTTCATTGAGGCAGTTCTGTCATGTCTAGTTCCTGATGTGAGTACAGGGTCTGTGTTTGGAATTCACGTTTTAATATTTTACCTGTCGGTAAAATATTGTTGTTGCCCCTGTTGTTGCTCCAAAGGGACAATTGCAATTTAGTATTACTTAGGGTGTTGCTGGGACAAGTAAATAGGAAATATGCAAATGAGTATCATACATTTAATTTTATTTGATTGAAGACTGCACTAAACATAGACATCTTTGCTATGTGGAATCCTGACCTGTTGCCAGTTGATGTCTTGGCTCAAGTAAATGTGTGTTTTTAATATATATAATCATTGGTCATTGGGGATAGCAGATAATTTTTCCAAGGAAGAACACATGCATATCCTCAGCACCTTTAGTCATAGAATATACTAAACATACATTCTCAGGGTACTGTGATTATTGAGACAGTTTCAGTAAGCGGGATTTTCTTTGCTTGCTAGTATTTTAGCCACTCTTGATGTTTAAGATAATTCAGTTTTCTTACTGTTGCTTTCTGTACTCAGTCCTAAAGATTGATGAAGCTCATTTCATTATATTTACTAAAATATGAAGGCAACAGAACAAGAACCGTAGATGAAATTTATGAAGTTTTGTGATTCCACACATAGCTTGAGCTTTGGAACCAGTTGTAGCAAGCCTGTGAAGTCTTGATGGTATAGTTTAATAACAGCTTTGTGATTTAACTGTTTCAGGTTTTAAATGTTCAAAACGATAGAAATTCGCATCACATCTGCCCAAGAACTTAAGAAAAGTATTTTCACCGGCAGATTTTGAAGTTCTGTGCAGCTCTGCTAATATTGCTGTTGGTAGCAAATAAACCTGCTGTCCTGAAATGCTCTCTATACTTTATAAAGCTTGAAGAAAAATAAGCGTATGCTGCAATCTTTCATACAAGTTTGAATTTTTTAGAGTTGGTGATGCCAATTGAGAAGGACAACATCATGTCAGTCAGCTCAGTGTCAAGAAGCATGTTTTGCTGTTTACATCTAATATCAGTGAAAGCTTACTGTAATTATCCAGACAATACACAATCTTGGCCGAGTGGTCAATTACTTTTATTTTATTTTAATAATTTTGAATATGGTGGTGTCCTTATAGAAACATGCTAAATTTAGGGATTGTAGAAGTTACACTGTGGGCAGTGTTTGGCTGTGTGATGTTAAAGTTCCTTGAAAAGGAGACAGTAGGCAGGACTCACTTTCCAAAGGGAAAAGTTTGCCCTAAGAAGAGGTGGGTGAAGTATTTGTTGAATAACTGGTCTGTCTCAAAATAAATGACACTAGCCATTTCATGCTGCCTCTAGTTATGTCATCTCACATTGCAGCTTTTTGAAAAACAAAAACCCTGCAGTTAATTCTGCTTCATTTGCAGATCAATTAATTTCTTCTCTCTCTGCCTCCTTCTGTCTTCTGATGTTTGAGTAGATGTTACGTCAGTGTTGGCCAAGCTATTTTCCCTTGCTTTCTCTTCACGTTGCCTCTGTAATTTTCATTTGTACTAGGGGGAAAGTCTGGATGATAAGTAGTGCAGAATTTTTAGTCTCTCACATCTCCTCCTCCCCATCTCTCCTGTTTTCCTTCTCCAAAAGCTCCTGTTTTTGGTTGTGCTGCAATTGTGTGGTGGTAGCTGATCCCATCACATCTTAGTATGAAGAGGGCACAAAAATGTGCCATCAGTGTCACACTTGAGAGAAGACTACAGCAGCTTAGTTTTAAAAATGAAGAACTAATTGTAATTTGGCCAGTTGTCATTTAAGCATATATTGCATAGGCTTTTCTGGGAAGTGCATAGTTACTCTTTAAAGAGGATTTCTAAAAATGTAGAACTATATGGATACTGGACCCATTTCCTTCTTTGCTTCACAGTTTCAAAAATTCACACTCTGTTTTTTCCCCTCTTAGGAGAGCAAATGTGTGGAGGTAGTCCATCATGTTCTTCCTCTCTAAATGGCAGCATTTTTCGCACAGGTGTATTGGTGTAATGCCAATTTCACAGATTTAAAAATAAAATCGTGCTGCCTTTTAATTCAGTTATACCTCAGGTATTTTTTTTTTTAACTTGGCAAGCTAAGTGGTAATAGCTGTTTTTGTTTTGTTCCAGTTTTACTCTGGAAGAATTCAATAGTTGTAGTGCAATTCCTTTTGACGTGAGAAAACTGTAAATAGAAATACTTAGGGAAAAAACTAAAAGAAAAAAGATGCTGATTTCAGACTTAATTAAAATGCAAGTGGCTAAGTTTGTGGAGGGGAAAAGTGGCAAGAGGAAATAAAATTGACTAAATAAAAAAGCATGGACTATTTCTGCTGAACAGTGTAGAGTGGCATACATTCAGCACAGTAGGGTGTTATATTGCATACTGTCTGCAAATGCAAGAGGGAAGACATTTCTGACTGGATTTGCTCAGTCATACAAAAAGAAGAGGGAGCAGTATGAGGATTTCTAGCAGCAGAAGTGCTCAATAAGTGGTTGATCAGGAGATGATTAACACTGGCAGATGATTAGAACTGGCAGCATGCTTGGTGTGTTGCTGCTGTAAGGGAGGTGCCAGTACATGTTTTAAAGAACCTGCCTGGAAATATATATGATGAAAAGCAAATCTTCTTAGAAGGCTTGGAGTTATAATTATGCTGTAATATAGGAAGGTCTGAGAGTTATATCTTGAAGTAGTTGGTAGGAATTTGTCAGGCTATCAGAAAACAGAAATGAAGCTTGTTAGAACAGTTGTTACTTGCATTACTTGTTCATTACTGGTCATTAGCACAAAATTATTAGGAGTAATGGAGAAAGGTAAAACCAGTCTGGAAGAAAAAATGTATCAGAATATATATTTAGAAGAATAATATCTGAAATATGAGACCTCTAGTAAGTTTGCCAGATTTATCTCATTTAATGGTGATGATGTCTGCTTAAACAAGGGGAAGAGTATGCATGCAGAGAAAGCAAGGATAGATGGGAAAGAGACATAATTTATAAAAATATTAGTTGAACTTTTCAGTTTAGCAATGGCAAACTATTTCTGAGATGGTTGCACTTTTGAGTCTTCAATTAGGAATGGGCTGCTATCATGATGAATGATGTCATGAGCTTTTGGACTATTTTGATCTGAAGATCAAAATGGAGATTAAACAGACATTTCCAGATACCTCACTCTTCATACTGCTTTGTTGCTTCTATTATAGTTGTGTCAGAAATGTTGGAAATCCATATTAACAAGAATGGAAGGATAAAAAGGAAGACCAAGTAGATGAGCTTGGATTGAGTTAATAGTCAGTCTACTCCATGCCATGCTTCACCACACAGTCAGGTCTCAGTTCTTGCAGAATATTTTCTCAGTCTGAGTTCCTTTAATTCTATCATTATTTTAATGATAAATGAATATTCAGAATAGGAGACACTGTTGTTATATGAAATGTGACTCTGTTTATTGCCACTGCAGGTACTGAAGACTTCATCCTGCTTTGAGAAACATGCAGTGAAATGATTGTTACGAAGTTAGGAATTCATGAGAAATATCATGAGAATTGGCAAAAATATAGTTTCTCAGTTTTATGCCACCTGAAAAGTATTTTGGTACACTGAGCTAGGCTACCAAATAGTGCCCCTAGAAAGATCTTGAGGGGAAACTATGAAGTGCACCGGGAGTCATGTGAAAATGAAAAGAGTGCGTGATTAGTTTTTTTGATAGTCTAGTTCAAGCAAGAGTAGATTGTAAACATTCTTTTTTTTTTCCCATTGAGATGAAGATGGATATTCTGAGCAGTCATCATTTAGATTGGTGCTGTTAACATTTTGCATTTATCAATTATGAGCAACTTAGCGTAGCCAAAGATTTATCTTTGGAATTTGTCTTGCAACGTAACAGATCATTTGGTTCTACAGGCTACCAAGCTGCCTCAGTACCTATGGATATTTTTGTAAAACTTGAAAAACGTAGCCCTATTTATAAATAATTGTTTTCTCCACAGTGACTTAAGGAAGTTTGGAAAGACATTCTGAAGTCTGAATACAAACTGGTCAAGCTGTGTATTTATTCCTGTGTTAAAGACCTTTCAGGATGGCTCTTGTCTTTGTGGAGCTGAGACTCAAAAGAACAGCATTCAATTTCTTATACTGATTAAATGCTTAACTTTCATGTCCATGCTACTGCTGCTGTTTCAAGCCTCATTTGGGTCAGCAGCAGGAGTCTCTCTTACTGCCCAAAAGGCAATGACAGATTATGTCTCTTACGCAGAATAATACTGTGTATGCAGTATATTAACAAAAAAAAAAATGTAAGCTTGTTAGGCTGGGTATGGATGAGAAGGAGATTGTAATGTGCTTTTAGAAGTTGAAGGAAACAGGGTAAAAATGATTATTTTTCTCTAATTACTTATTTCACCCTGAGGAAAATGGCAGCTCCCCATTTTTCATAGCCTTCTCCATCCTGTCACTTCTGTTCTGAAGAGGCATAGGCTCTGAAAGAATTAGTTTGGTGAGCAAACAGGCCCTTTTGTTCTCTTCTGCCATTCTTTGTGCAATGGCAAAGCCACTTGGCTGCTTGGAGTCAGATCTCTCCAGCAGGTTTCCCATCTTCACTGCAGGCCTCACGTGTGTGAGTAATTCAGCATCTGATGTGCTGTGACCACTGCCCCTGGTGTGGGACAGGTGTTGTCTCCCTTGTTGCACTGTTTGTATACATCTTGGGTGTGCTGTGTAAGTGCTTCAGGGTCTCTTTGATGTGTATCCTCAGAAAGGCTGCTACCAAGGCAGTACCTCACAAGTGGGATAACAGATAACTAATACATACAGTTAATAGTAAATGTAACAGTTCATGCCAAAGAGATTGGAACTGGACCTTCAGGAACAGACTTGTAACAGATCTTTAAAGCTGACAGTCAAGTAGAGGAATGTTTTGTAGTAATAATTATTACTAATTAATTTTATGCCTGTTAGATTTTTTTTCCAATGGAACAATTTCTTACTGGGAGATGTTTTGCATGAATTTGCCAGTTGCAACAATTTTTCCCCCCCCGTAAGAATCTATATTTTATCTGTGTTGGTTTTATAGTAGCAGAATGCTTTCAGGGACAAAATATTTAGTTTTTTCAGTTAAGCTTATTTTGCTTACATGTATTTCGCCAAAACAACTATTATGTAATTAATACAGACAATACTTCAATGTTTTCATATATTAATTTTTTTATAGTTGTATTTTATGTTTAGTATTGTGATGACAATTAACAAAGAAGAACCTATGAATGTGGAAGCTGATAAAATACATTATTTTCAAGAGCGTGGAGTTGTAATATAGTTGGCTTCTTCCCTATAGCTTGTGAAGAATAGTAATTTTAAGATAAACTGTTCTTTTCGGAGAAAAGTTTGATCACAATTCTTTTCAAAAAACCCAAGTTGTTTCTCAGTCACACATAATATTAAAAATGGTGTGCGTATTCATGCAACTGGACGTGAGAAACTCTGCTGCTTTCTGAGGTGTGGGAGAAAGATAAAAAGAAGCTTGTACTAGTGATGGCACTGTGAAGCACTTTAACACACATTTTATAGCTGTTGTAGTCTCCATTTTTAATTTTCTTCTTCTTAGGCATATGTTTTTAAAATTTTATTAGGGCTTTATTAATAAATGTGTTGTTTCTTTTTTATATAGACTTGAATTAATATTTTGGGTTCTGCCTCTATTACTTTAATATATCAAGCAGTGTGTTAGACAGACTGTCCACAACAAGTATGCTGAATATTGCTCTGGAAAACAGTCATGAGTCATCCAAGCAATTTCAAGACTGTTAAAGTGCTTACGAAGTCTTTCAATATAGATCTGACTTATTTTGAATTTAATTCCTTACCTTCTGTGGGTTGTGTTTCCTGTATGATTGTTCTAGAAGGTTTTGTCTCAAGCTCTAAAACTGATAGTGTGTCTGCTGAAGTTTTTAGTCTTGCTATGAAGTTGCAAAATCAAACAGTCTTATAAACCAAGTGACATTTGGAACTCAATGTCTTCTGTACTCACATGTATGATGAATATATTGCTAGAATGGAGACCTTAAACAAAGTAATTTAAAACTTAAGAAACATGTTTTTTTTTCATGAATGATGCTTCTTTTGCTATATGTTTTTGAGAGAAACCTTTAAGAAAAGAGGAACTCTCTTATTTGCACACTTGGTTTTTATTACCCAAGAGAGATTAATTTAAAATTTTATTATGTTACCAGGAACATCTATATCTCTTATATCCAACAACAAAGGCTAGTGCTTTGACTAGTTTCTTGATAGTTTTAGTGTAGACTTTTACAGTTGGGGTTATATTAGGTTTGTGTCCTTGGTGCTTTGTTGTTATTTCACAGTAACATGACCAGTAATGTCTTTGGACCTATTCCTGTGCAACATAATTGCATAGCAACTGTGAAAGTTAAGGTTAAAATGATTCCTTTACTTTTCCTCACAACTGTATGCATGCCTACTTTCGCATAAACCAATTTTTAAAAGTTACGGATTTGAAAAAGTACAACTGTAAATGCAAAGCAAAAATTAATAAATGGTGTTGTTTTCCCATCGTCACTGTATATTAGTTGAAATGTGCTTATTCTGGAAAGAACTATATTGGTCATTTCAGTATATATATTGCTTGCAATTTTTATTTTGGGCAGTTCAGGTCAATGAGACAATTTAACAGTAACAGATTTTTTTTCTGTCACAATGTAACTTGTGAGAATGCTTATATTAATTTTCAAAAGTTCTTTTTCTAGAGAAAAATAAGGTCAAAGAAGTAATCTGGCATTTTTCTTAAAGAAATTAACAGCACTGGAAACCTTCATGGCACCGCTTACCTGCTATAAAGCAGCTATACGAAAAAATCATCTGTTTTGGTCATAGTAGATTAAGTAGTAAATGGGCAAGAGCTGGGAAAGCTTCAACATTTAGAACTCTACAAATAGTCAAACACCTATCAATTTCCCCAAAGAAGTGATGGGATTATTTTTGAATAAGGGAAGCTTAATCACACCTTTTAGTATGTGGAAGACACTGGATATGTAACCACTGGGTAACGTTAGAAATATACATCTGAGCTGAAAAGATTTTTCCATATGCTGCAATCTTCATGAAGGCTGCACTAAGCAGAGCTTCGTAAACAGTTCTGTTGATGCATAAGAATTGATCTCAGCTGTGTTAGCCTTGCAATAGAGATGGGTGAAAAGCAGAAAATACTTGTAGTTTCCCCCAGAAAGTCACACGTTAAAATAGAAATGCACTGAACACTCAAAAGGAAAAGATCCTGAAGAATCAGAACATCATTTCTACTGTCATTTTAAAGTGACTTGAAGAGTACTATCATCCATTATATAATTTGTTTGTGGAGTGCCTGTTATTGTTGTAGTTGAATACTTTTTTACCCAGGGGATGTTAGTTATATAAAGTTAATGGGCCTGTGTATTGTAAACAATACATGTCTCTGATGCAGGGCTGGAATTCTTCATGTCCTGGAACACTGCTTTGAGGACTGACCAGAAAAAGTGAAGACAAGTAACTGAATCAGCCTTGCCATGAGTGTAGACTATTGAAGGAAGTTTGAAAGAGTTAAATACTCAAAAATACCTTGTAAATGGTAGTGTGGTGGTAGTGTTTTTTCAGACACTGCATTGAAGGGGACCTTTTAAAAGTTAGATGTGCTTTTTAGATGTGGTTGCAGCTAGTCATCCTAGAACTGTTGCTTGTATCTCTGAAGCTGCTCTCATCGCTGGGAAACAGAAATGTACATGATGTCTTTGAAAAGTAATTGAAAAAAATAATTGAAGTGGGCCACTACTCTATGTTCTCTTTTCTCGATGGGAAGAATTAAGAAATACAGCATTTTGTACTTTTTTGAATGTTCAATTTGTCACCCTTTTCCCAGCAGGAGAGATGTGCTCAGTGGAATATCCTGTGGTTTGATTTCATTTCTGTTGTAAGCAGAGCAGCTTTTATTGACCTTACAAGAAGATGCACACATTAGTATAGTGGATTATGTAGTTAATTTATATTTTGACTGATGTAAAATATTAAGACTCATAACCATTTCTCTAGGACAAGAAATATGTAAAGCAATGGGGAGAGAAGTACTAACTGCGCGATACCACTGGCACAGAGCAGTGGTGTATTAAAGTGCACTCCTGGTGAAAGATGAACGGGGAGGTAGAGAAATGCACCATTCCAGCAAGGCTGGGGTATGGAAAAAGTTGTCACTGCAGGAGAATTTGGAATGGAAAGGGCTCTACACATATTATATGTTCTTTAAATGCTTAAAGGAGGCAGAAGAAATTAAAAGCCACGAATGGATAAAGCTGGCAAGTTTTCCTTTCTGCTCCATCCACACAGTTTGTTAAATGATTCTCCTTGCTCTGGTAGCAGAGAGCCTGCCAGGCGTGCATTAAGCATCGTGATTAATGTCTGTCACATGTTTGTTCTCTCATCTTCTCCCCAGCAGGTGGTGTGTATATGCAGTGCAAGTTTTTTTTTTTTAGGTTTAAAGAAAAACTCAGCAAAGATGCGTATATGTGTAAAAGGAGCCAATGTCAAATAAGTAGAACGTGCTTGGAGCAGGAAGGGCCTGTGATATTCCTGAGTTCCTGAAAACTGGGCTGAACAAGGAACAAAGTGTCTCCACGAAGGTTCTGTCTCCATTGCAGCTGATTTCTGTTCTCATTCTAGAGATGGCTTGTGAGCCAGAAGTAGTAAAATAACAACCTCCTTTCCTTAAGATTGGGTTAACTTTGGAGGCAGCCTGGGCTGTAGCAACCATACTCTGGTGAGTCTGGGATGTCAAGGAGCAAAGTAATGATCCTGAATTTTGGAAGAGCGAACTTCCAGTTGTTGAAGGAGTTGGTGAATGAGATCCCCTGGGAAATCATCATTAGGGACAAAGGAACTCACCAGAGCTGGCAATTCTTTAAGGCCACTTTCCTTAGAGTGCAAGAGCTCTCCATCCCAATGTGTAGGAAATCAGGCAAGGCAGGCTGGAAACTGGCATGGCTGAGCGAGGATCTGCTCCTCTCACTGATGAGTAAGAAGGAAATGCAAAGCTAATGAAAGCAGGTCAGGTGACTTGTGGAGAGTATAGAGGTATGGTTTGAACGTGTAGGGATGTGGTCTGGAAAGCCCAGGCACAGGAGGAACAGGACTTAGCCAGGGATGAGAAGAATAACAAGAGGAGATTCTGTAAGTCAGAAAAGAAAGGGCAAGGAGAGCATATCCCTCCTGAAAAATGAGAAGGGAGAACTGACAACAATGGATATGGAGAAGGCTGAGGTACTCAATGACTTTGCTTCAGTCTTTGCTGGCAGCCAGACTTCCCATATCACTCAAGTCTTCTAGCCTCCAGGCCAACTACATCCTGGGCTGCATCAAAATTGCATCCAACAGGTCAAGAGAGGTGATTCTCCCCCTCTACTCTACCCTTGTGAGACCCCACCTGGAACGCTGCATCCAGCTCTGGGGTCCCCAACACAAGAAGAACGTTGGATCTAGTCCAGAGCGGGCCATGAAGATGATCAGAGAGATGTGGCACCTCTCCCATTATGTCAGGCTGAGAGACTTGGGGTCATTCAGCCAGCAGAATGCTCTGGGGTGACCTCATTGGGGCCTTCCAGTACTTCAAGGGGATTTACAAAAAAAAGTGTAAGTGACTACATGGGTAGATAGTGATAGGACAACAGGGAATGGTTTTAAAGGAGATATTTAGATTAGGTGTTAGGATAAAATTCTTTATTCATGGTGGTGAGGCATTGGAACAGGTTGTCCAGAGAAGATGTGGGTACCCCCTCCTTGGAAGTGTTCGAGGCCAGGTTGCATGGGGCCCACTGGATCAGCAGCCTCATCTAGTATGTGGCCTTCCTGTCTGTGGTGGGTGGGGGTTGCAACTAGATGAGCTCTCCAACCCAAAACATTCTGTGATTCTATGTTTAAATTTGGGTTGTGTTTTAAAATATTTAGTCACATTTGTTATGAGGTCAGGTAACTTGAACTTTGAAACTCTGTGGGAAGGCAGGACTGACAGTAGCAGGAAAATTTCACATACAACAATCTCTTTTGCTTAGAGAGTATTCTGGTCTACTCTGTTGGAATTGGAGCTTCCTCATGCTACTTGATAAGCCCATAGAATGTTTGAGTGCTGGAGTGATGGAGACATGCCTGCCAAGCGCAGCTGGTTATTAGAAAGGTGCTTATACTTCTGTATTTATGACTGGGAAAAAAGTGTTGTTTTTATATTGGAAGTACAACAAAAAAAATTTAGTCATTGTATTACAGTATTCTTCTTTCACACTGTGTATGTGAGTATATCTTCTCTTAAAAGGTTGTAGTAATGACTATTAATAGATTATTTAAACTAGTATATTTTTGTATAGTTTGGATACTGTTAAATGGCAGAATGAAATGCATATGGTGAATAATGAAATTAATTTGAAAAAGTTTAGTTGTTTTATCTGAAAAATATACCGTGATTATTAGATCTTTGCGGGATTCACTGTACGGTGGAAATGCCTACAGCCGATATAAATAGATTTACATTTTCTATGTATCTAAACTATTTGAACAAACATAAAACTAAGCAGATGTTCTTCCTTTAATATGAACACATTCTCCTCTATTTGGCTGTGCAATGTGAGGTTGTATTTGGGTACTGTTACCTTGGAATTTTAATCTAATTTACACAAAGTCTTGGTTACAGTTGCTTAGTAACACGCTGTGGAAAACGGATTTGTTGATTTATGATAATATATCTACAATATCCTTATAATTAAAGATGTTGAAAGGAAAGCAAGTGCACAACATGGGTGTGTATTCCAGCTGTGTGTACGTTTCTAATAACTTCTGTTTTCACTATGTGTCTTACAATGAGTGTCTTTGTAGGGCTTGGTGTTTTATGTAACTCACCTGACTCACACCGTTATACCAGGTTTCGTGGTAGTTTTGGATAATGCTGTTTTACAGCATTTGTAGGTGAATCTGAAATCCTGAGATTTAGCAAATAACTTCCACTGGACTGCAGTTCCAACATGGCAACTATTTTCTCAGACTTGCATTGATATCAGGAATATATCAGGAATAATTCTGTGTGTGTGTGAGAGAGAGAGAGGCTCATGTGCATGGTGTTACACTCACATTCCTAGGAGAGAGACGTGTGTTAGAGATTAAGCATCATGAGACTTGTAAAACATCTTTTTTGACAGCTAAAGGAAGTATCTAGAGAAGTGTTGGCTGTTGTGTGTTGCATGTCTTCAAGTACTTACAATTAATGTATTTTAAGGTTTCCTGAAATGTTAAAGATCTTTGCTTCTTTGGAAACAGGGCCTAAGATTTCTATTTACCTTCTCTGCAATATATTACAGAAGAATGTAGAAATTGAGAAGTTTCTAATACTAGCTAATTGTTTAAAACGCCTGTGGAAGCAAGAATTAAGCAAGAACCTCTGGGACAGATGGAGTGTTATTAAAATCCTGGAGTCTACTTTAATCACAGACCCAATCCCATGAAAAAATGCAAATTAATTTAACAAATTTATAAATAAACCAAACTAAATGTCTTGTATGATGAGGCCTGAATTTAGTCTCTTGTTCTATAAGCTTTAGAACATAAAACTCAAAACATTTAAATAACTGTGAGGCCAGATAACAGGAGGTTTTGTGCAGGGCAAAACATATTGGTGTTATATAATGAAATAATAATAGTTTTGCCTCTCTGCCTGCTGTATTTGCCTGTTTCCTTGTGAAATGAAGTTATTCAGGTTCCTATGAGGCTGAGAAAATTTGCAAAGACCCATACAAAACACATCTAATTTCTTCAGGTTTCTTCTGTATGTAATGCAAGAATGAAGAGATAATTATTATTATTTAAAAAGTGCTGTTCACAGGCCTCAGCTCAGTTGAATGTTTCGCTTCCTGCTTTCAAATGCTTGTAACCTTTTATGGTTGTTTCACTATTATCATATCCCTTGACTGGAAAACTGTGGGTGGCATTCATCTTGCCTACCTTTGACATATCCCACACCGATGTACGTAAGCCAAAATCATTGTAATAGTCCTGTTTTTGTAGTTGGTGGAGAAATAAATGCTTTGAGATTTCAGTTCATCTGACTCACTTTATGATAGATGAAACAGACTTTATTCATCATTAATTACGTTAACTTCATCTTCATGAGTTGGCTCGGATACAGAGGCTTATCTTTCATGAAGTGAATCTTCTGTGAGAGACCCAGTTTATGATGGCTGTCCGTGGACAGCTGTCAGAACCAAGTATCTTAATTTTCTGGAGCTCATACCAACTCAGGATTTCAGTTCTTTGGTGTTTCATAGGCACTTGAGCAAATTTGTGGGAGAGGAAAGATTTTAGTTATTCCACTCCATTTTCAAGCCTATTTTTGAGCTCTGCCTGTCACCTCACTGTGTCACTGTGTCCCTGCACCATTGCCTTCACATTCTTGTTATTCAAACCCACATCATAAATGTAAAACCAAAAAAAACAACTACAAAAAAATCCAAAATTTTGTATCTCAAAATATTTATCTCAGGGTTTTAGAAGAAAAATACTCATTGTTCTGTTTTTGGTGATCTTCTGCATCTCCAGGCTGCACTTTAAGAATGTGTTCACAGTGGATCCTCACAATTCAAGAAAGATGAGGACAGACAGGAGAAGGTCCAAAAGAGGGCTGCAAAGATGATCAAAGGGCAGGAGAAATTGCCCTTTGAGGGAAGATTGAAGGCATTAGATATTTTCTTCCTGGGGAAGACTCAAGGAAGGCCTGACTGCAGTATTCCAGTATTAAAGGTCAGCTACAAAGAGGCAGGAGGCTCTCTCTTTGCAAGGAACCACATGAAGACAAGGGTACAGGTTGCATTGGGAGAACATTTGTCTTGCCACAAGAATTTATTTATTCATTTATTTATTACAGTAAGAACATCCTCTCCAGAGATGTAGCAGAGTCTTCATCACTGGAGGTTTTCAAAATGCAATTTGACAGGAGGCTAGGTAAATCTCACCTGGGACAGCTGTCCCATGAAAGGCCGATCTGGATGGTCTTTTGAGGTCCCTTCCAACCTGGGCCGTTCAGTGGTTGTATGATAGATCTGAAATTTATGTTAGTATTGTCTTGAGTCTAATAACCAAGGGCAGTTGTGAATTCCTCAGGCATGGTTATGAGGAAAATTAGGCGAATTCAAACAATTTATTTTCTATTGATGAGTTTATGGAGATTGGGTTTCTTATAAGCTCTCTTAAAACTGACAGTGCAGGGCTTATTCAACTCATTTATGAATTCTGAGCTACACGTTAGACTGACATTTAAAAAAATATGTCATATAGCCTGAGGAAGAAAAAGCTTCACAGCAAATTATAAATACTGCAAAAAGTCTGAATTTAGTCATATGCCTTTTTAAATCTTAATAAGAAATATTGAGTAACTCAGCAATAAGCATCTCTGCTATTTAGAAAATATATTTCTAAATGCATCTCTTAAAAGCAAATTATATGGAATTGGATTGGTCTCTGAGACTACATGCAGAGGACAGTGAGGTAAAAGCTTTTATGACATCCAGAAATCCATGATGACACTGTATGGTAGGCTGTCCAACGAGCAGTGACCTTTTCCTTCCAAGACACAGGATCTCAGTCACTTGGGGCACCCCTGCAGCCAGACAACAAAGAAGGGCCATACTCTTTTATTTAAGATGTGATGGAGTGCTGGTTATTTTTCCTTTTTCCTCACAGTTTATTTTTGTCCTTTCAGAACGATTTGATTAATTGGTATTCAGTGTTTGGAAACGCTTTCTATAGTCTTTCATTAAACAGAAAAATTAATTTGCTAAATCCAAGTCAGCAATTTATCTCTTCTCTCCAAGCTCTCTATTTGTTTTATAGTCTCCTGTGTGCTTTTTCTCCCTTTTTAATAAAAGGGAAGATGTACATAATCTCGGACAGAGGATCTGTGTGCATGGAACCATATACCTAGTAATTACTAAATTTATAGAATAAAGATCTGTCCTTAACTTTTTAACATACACAAATGCTAATCAATGGATTCTGTTAAAATGTAACTTTTTCTGTTAGCTTCTAAAAGCTCAAGGAAGAATTTTGCTGATGTTGGTGATAATTCTGTAGGCTAGGAAAGCAGTACTTTGAGAATACTCTGCTGGTTAGTCATTTTTTATTTACCAGGCTCTCGGAGGGGGTTGTTGGCATTAGGATGCTCGTTAGTCAGGGCTGCAACACCAGCAAACTTCCCTGACCACACGTCTGATAGCATAAAGCAGTGGCTGTGGCCTTGCAGTGGCTCGATCTACTGTAGATAGAAAAGGGGACCGTATTGTGACACTCTGCCTGTACAAGGACCTGAATTCTCCCCTTTTTATCCAGGTGAATTTCTGCCCACAGCAAAGCATCATGCTGCCGTTCTGGTGGTATAATCACTCACTTGGTAATGCAGTTTCCATCAAGCAAGTACCCACCTTGTTCTCTCTTTCAAGTGTTTACTTCCCAGTTGTGTTGAAACATGGAGGCTGCTTTCTGCAGTTGCTTTCAGGTGTTTGCCTGGGCCTGCTGGATGACGTGCTCTTACAGCTTTTGAAAAAGCAAGATTCAAATAGCTGTTATCTCTATGGTTTTTTTTTCCCTGTTTGATTAACGAAGGTGAACAATGACTATTTTGAGGTAGGAAAAAACCTTTATTAATATTTTAGAAATGCACGTCCGTCTGCGTTAGCTTTAGATTTCCTTTTACATCAGTACAACTTGTCTTTGATATGAATAAAGTATTTTACTAAGAAAGAAATACTATCACAGAATGTTCCATTTGGTTTGGTGGTTGATGTTATGGATCTATTACTAACTAATAACATGGAACTGTATTCCACAGAGAAAGAGAAGTTCACAGTTGGCCCGTGTATGGCTGTTGTCTGTGACTATTTTTCTTGTCACTCACCAAGTTCGATTAACAGCTCACCAAGTTGTTGATTAACACAGTTCTGAAAAAACCTTGAGGCTGGTGAGCATAGTAATCTATAATCTGTCACAGTGAGAGAAACCACCGAAGTGTTTTCTTTGAAAGAAGATAAAATTCCTTACTTAAAAAGATTGTTTCCTAAGCACTTAATGCTTAAACTGTTATATAGTCAGATATTTTAATTAATGGGAAAATATTCCATTTGATTTATTGTTACTTGTTCTTTTTTGAGAGATTCTTTCCCTTCTCATTCAGTTGTAGAGCTAAATTTTGCATAAAATAGACACTTAATATTAAATTTCTGGCCTAGTTATAAATGTACCCATAATCTCATAAATACTATTCTGACATTATCTGTGAAGTGAAAGGGAAGTTATGAATATGCTTCTTATTCTGTCTTTATAATGCCTTATGTCTGTATATACCTTATAATACCTTGTACCTTCAGACCTTTGGACTATAGATAAATTAGCATTTTATTTTTTCATAGATAAGTTCCAATATAATGAAAAATTACAATTTATGGACATTTTTGTTAGTTTAATTTGAATACTGATTAGATTTTTGACCAGCAAGGATATCTGGTGGAAATATATCAGCTTCATATCAATATTCTTTGTGAATAGAATACATGGGAAAATAGTGAATCTCTTTAGATACTGAATGTCATATTGGTCTGACTAGCATTTAATGTTAATTTTCATTGTGTCAACGAATATAGTAATGTATAAAACCAGAAGAGAGCACCTCCTTAACCCCAGGTTTCTTTATTGATGATAAAATCCTATCTGTTTATAAGTATATGGTGCCATTCATGTTTGGGCGTTCCCTTAGGTAATGATGAGAGCGAGCAAGCCCTATCCCTCTGGTATTGAGTCCTTTCCTAATGCACTGCTGGAGGGGCTCTAAATGGTAGTGGGGAAAAAGCCCAGGGTGTGAGAGCCGGAAGGTTATGCGTGAGCTGGGTAAGGGAAATTCCGTGGAAATGGGACTTATTGTTTTTACAAGCATCTTTCTGTTATTTCTTGCAAGGGAAAAGACACCAAAGACTTGTCCTTGCTTTAGCGGGCTCATAGGAGCAGTCTAGGCAGAACACAAATTACTGAAGTAATTGGCACACAAGAAAGTGATGTACCTAGCAAAGTGCCTGGGGCTATTTCAGCTCTCTGGCACAAGTGACCAAATATGTACCCAACGCAGTCTGTGATAGGAAGCTGTACTCAGCACATGCCAGTAACAAAATAAGGTAATAATATCTAGTGGTAGAGAAGTGTCATTTTGTCTACCCTAAGTGGAAATAAATTCATATTAATGAACGCAATAATAAAAATTAAGTGACAAATCAATGTGATTATTCCCATTGTTCTGTGTGTCGTTTTATAAATATATAGCTAATGCACGCATTTGTCTTAGTGTAGTGCATGGAAGAGCTAAAGACTGGAAACCAACTTTGTATCATTTTAGCCCATCTTGCACTGCAGTAGGACTGTGTTTACCTAAATTATGCTGACTATATGTTTTTCTAATCTGTTCTTAAAATTTAGTTTGCTTAGAGTCCTTGTTTTGTTATGTCCTTATAACTCTTATTTTTTCTGAAATTCATCTTATATTCTGTAGCTTTATATTAATTATTTTTCTTCTTTCCTGGTGGGTGTTGAGAGCAGTTGCTACCTCTGTTTTTTTGTAATGTCTTATGTGTTTGTAATGCTGTTCCCATAGCTCACATCAGACATTCTTTTTAGACTGAAAAACCCCTAAATTCCTCTAGTCCTTCTTAATACTTTAAGAAACTTTTATAATTCCTGTTTTCCACTGATTCCTCCTATTTTTTTTTCAGAGAGACATTTACATTTTAACAACAGTATAACATATTATACTGATGACTTGCATTTAGCCTGTCTTCTCTTATCACTTCCAGAGATTCTCTTCCCAGCTGTTATATAGACAAAAATGAGCTAATGGGAAATGTGATTCTGAAAACTTCTGAGAAGGTGTCTAAAAGGAGGAATACCTGTCAGGTGGCTGAAACAGGCGTCTCCAAAAAACAAGTTGTTGTCTGTAGAGAGCTGATTATGTGAATGCTTCTGTCATATTACTTTCATTTTGTAATGCAGCTGATGCCAGAAGCTGCAGTCCTCACTAGTGGGTGGTGCCAGTAGGGCAGCAGGCTGTGGTCATGATAGGGTCAAAGGGCATTAGGAAGAGCCATGGCTGCCCAAGGTGGTGGTCCTGTCCAGCTAGACAACTGGTAGGATCTGAGGAGACCTAATTTCTGTGCAGGTCTTCTTGGTTCTGCTGTTTCACAGGACAATTACTTTGTTTCTTTACACCTGAGTGCTCTTTTATTCTGTCAGATGGGGAGACTGATTTGCTATGCTCGTGAGAAGCTCTATGTAAGAACTAATTTGTATTCTATTTGTTCTTACAAAAATGTTTTGAAATTATATGGTAGGATACTATTACATAATAAATAAAGGTCATACTCTTGAGCGCGTATAGGTTTATTTCAAGATAGTGTGAAACACTGCTTCAGTTATTAGGCACCTTTATTTTCTGTTTAAAATGTACATTCACTGAAGAATTATTGGAACATCTTGAGGGCAATTTTATTGCACAATTGCTAATTTGTAAAAGCTGCAGTGGAAGTATCTGAAATTAAAGGATGCATTTGGCCCTGTATCAGCTTCTTGTTTAGTACTGAAAAATGCTAAATCCCCCTAAACATCCCCCAAATTCCCTGAGAGAAACAGCCCAAAATGCTGGCAGGATTAAATGCTTCATCAGCCTTCTAATGAGAATTACAATTCACTTCATATACTGAGTAATTAGGGATCAGACTGTCTGTATAAGATGAAATGTCAAGATACTTTTAGCAGAGCCTCTGTTTCTGAGGAAGAGAACTCTGCCTGTATTCCTGGATACCCACATTCAGCAAAATATGCATGAAAACTTGGGAAATGAAGTGGCAAATATTTTTTAATTCTTTCAATTTTCATGACTGCAGATATAACAGCAGTTATAACACCTTTGGTGCTCAGTTCAGCCTCTTCCAGTCTTGTAACTTGCCCAGCTTGTCTCTGTTGTGTGATGAGGAGCTTAGGTTGATCAGCAAAGTGTATAAGACTGCTCTTAGATTTGTAAGAGTATGAAAAATTTTGATGTCATTCAAGCAACTTCTGGATTCACTTTGTAGATCAGTTTACATGCATATATAGGTATTAAATATTAATGTGATAACATGTAATGCATGTGTATTAAACATAATTTCGTCTTTACTCTCTTTGGCCTAATACACAGGTCAGATGTGCACATACTGTTTGATGATCTTCCTTCTGTGATAGATCAATCCCATATCTTGCTGGTAACTGTGCAAAAGTCAAGATTATTTATAGTCAACAAGACTTCCCTTAGCAAATCTTGACTAAATCAAATAAACTCTTGCAACTGCCATGAAAACTTTCTCATCTTCTTAATTCTCTTTGAATTTTCTCCACCGAAAATATCTTATTTGTTATTTAAAATGTTTCTTCCTCTTCTGTTAAACATAGCATCTCTTTTCATTTAGTTTAGTGACAAAGTAAGAGATGCTATCAAGTCTTCTCTGTATGTGTCAGCCATTAGAGGACTGGTTAGCCAGTCTCGGGGCAAAACAGAAACAAGGATATCAGGCCTTCATTTCTGGCTTCACCTCGTCTTTTACTGTAGGTTTGTACTCGAAAGAAACCTTGGCATTACGTACTTTGCCTGTCTCTTTCTTTATGTTAGAGAGTAAGTGCAGTAATTCTCTATGGTGTATGTTCTAGTGACTTGGTATGCAGAGGATGCCAGGATGAAAGTGTGAGCTCCATCCAAAGTTGTCATCTAATCTGAGGGGCTGAGCTGCTTGAAATCCAGGGGTGTGCATCCTGCCATGATGGCTTCCCAGACCAGTAGTTTCTGCTTGGCCACCTCAGGGCTTGAACATTCCCATCTCACCCGAGTCCAAAGGAAAATAATGACACCTTGGGCACTGAATACGATCTGGGCTAGGGAGATGAAGTGAGGGAGTAGTAAGTACCACTCAGCGAGAAGACACTGACATATCAATGTTCATCTTCCTATCTCTTTCCCAAAATGGATATCTGCTATTCTGAGGTTGGTACCATGTTGGTACCTGGTATTTGTGGTTATTTGTACAACAAGCCATCGAGTCAGTTTCGAAAGAAGTACAGGATCTGGGGCATGGCTCTTATACCGTGTAGGTCTTAATAGCCAGGTAACCAGTTACACTTGAGGTTTGAGAATAGCTCAGAGAGGACCTAGAAATTGTGTCTGGACAACAAAGTAATAGTAACACCACCTGATGTTACCACAACAGAGATCTTGCAGCAGGACAGTGCCCTGCTGTTTACCTGTGCATGTACAGCAATTCTGAGCATACTTAGGCTGGTTGTGATTATGTTGCTTTGCCCAGCAGGTACAGTATCAACACTGCATCAAGTGTCCAAGTTACACAGGGCCTCCTCATGCTTGGGTTTAAACAGACCTGGGAGAAGGTCAGATGCAGCTGGAAAGCAGCAGAGAGGTTGCCTAGTCTGGTGAGCTGGTTACGAGTGGTTGTTGGCTTTGGTTTTAAAGTTATTTCTCTCTGACATTATTAAAAAAAATTCTCTTGAAGTTCTTTAGCTGAAAAATATCACTCATCTTCTGGAGATGGGAATACTGTAGAAGGGGCATTGTTGGGAAGGCTTATTTACATTATTTTAAAAAATACAATACACTCTTGCTTCTGTCCTCCTACGCACCTCCAGGAAGGAGCAGGACTTTGATCTTCCTGTGACGAGGTATTCAGGCCCCTTGTTGCCTGCAAACCAGGGCACTGCACTGGCAGCGTGGAGCACAGCTGAGTCCCAGTCCCTTGAGCAGGGTGCTAAAGAGCTGCTTAGCAACGCGCCTCAGCGCCTGCGGCCGCCCCGGCCCGGGGAGGCTGCCAGGGGAGACGAGTTTTCAAAGTGAGATCTTCTATTTAAATATTTCTTACAGTGTACAGATAGCTGGAAAAGAGGGCAGCAGGCAGAATGAAAGCAAAGAAACTGCGGAGGAGGAATGAGAAATAAAGGAAGGGTGTCAAGGCTCTGAGTGAGCAAGGATCCAAGGAAAAATAAGAGAGTAAAATTGGAGAAGGAAAACTGCAGGATGCAAGAGGGGATGTGATTAGAGAATACAGCAGATATTCAGAACTGAAACTGCTAGAAGAGGGAGGTCTTCATCTTCAGGATGAAAGTTTAGTAATGAAATATTACTGAAGTGAAATGATATTGAAATAAGATAGAATTTCTATATTGTTTTTCTTTCATTCACTTCTTTTCAGAATGAATTCAGAAACAGTTAAATACAATTATGCAGTAACTATGCTGTGTTAGTGTTCACAGTAAAATGACTTAGTAGCCCTTATTAGGAGAGAATTAGAAAACATGAGCAAGTTCTGTACAACTTTTTATGCTCTTAACTTCACAGAGAGTTACTTCTCTTTAAGACAGCAATGAATTAGTATCACTAGAAGTGCTTTCCCCCCTTCTCTGTATAGATGCAGACAAGTTAAGAATTTCATTTATCATCAGATTTTTTTTGATTTGATGAAATGGAGAGTTGGCATCATTGCCTTTTTCCTTCCAGTTTCCCTAGCATCTGCAATTGTCCTTTCCTTCTCCCTAATGCTTCTCTGCTGCTTGAAAATACTGTGTACTCTCTTATCTTTGACCTTATTGCTATTTCTCTGTTTGACAGTCTATTCTTGGGTTTCCTTTACTCCCTGGAAATTGCACTTTAGACTTGGTAGCAACAGTTTTTACCTGGCCACATCATCAGAGACCTTTTACACTTGTTTTACCTGGGTATTTTTGATGACATGAGAATCATTAGTCACATGTATGGAAAATTCTTTTTTTTTCAGGCTTCACAACATTTGTTTTTTCAACCCCTCCCCCCCTGCCCCAGGCTTGGGTATGGGTTTTGCCGGCTTTTGTGGCATCTTCTAGTGCCTTACATGCCCTGTTTATGATGTGGGGAAGAGAATTCCATCAGGCCTCTCCTTCTCTGACTTGGTAACATGCCTGGGTAACCTCATTTTGTTTTGGGACTGTATGTGATAGGTGTGTATAAGGGTTTAATAGATGAGCTTCCCTCCTTACCTCAGACTTTTCCAATGGCATTCTGATAACAAAATATAAACATGGCCAAACCTGTCCACCTCTTTTCTCCAGGCTCTTGTACTTCTGCGTTTCCTTGAGGGCCACTGTCTTCATCTTCTGTCCTGTGTAAGCAAAACTGTGGTAACTTCCATATCTCTTCTTTCTCCCCCAGTTTGACACCATTTCCTACGACATTTCACTCACTGCATCTCCAGCAGTGTCCTCCTTGTCTCTGTTTCAGTTTTGAAACTGTTGTCTTGGTTGTTGTCTTTGATGGTTTGTTTGGCACCTTTTATTTGCTTGGATGTCCATTTCTCCAACTCTTGCCTCTCTCCAACCTCTCTAAATGTGACCAGGAGCTGCCCTATTTTGTCTCTGTGGTTTTGACTTTACCTACTGGATGGTACATAACTATTAATTCCTTTTACATTCTCTCCAATTCCACCCTTGTCTTTCCAGTCTTGATTCCATTCTCATTCAAATCTCTCCTTTGTGAACAAGCATTCAAAAGGACTTTTAAATCCTGGCTTTTCTGTTGCATCTTCATTAAAGCTTACTTTAAGAAATAAAACAAGTCAGAAAATACAGAAAGTTAGCAAAAAGTAACTCCTAACCTTGAGTACAACATTCCTGCCTTAGTCTCTCTTCCAACTGCTTTGACCTTCATTACTGCTTCTTCTTGTGTAGTCTATATAGATTATAAACAACTGTATGAAGGACTGAGTTTTTCTTGCACAGTACTGGCACACTGTGGGTGTTCTATAAAGAGAAGATGGTGATGAGGATTTAGCAAATTTAGTACACTTTGAGATTTTATTTTAGTGTTTGACAGATTCTTTTTTTTGAGTATTTCATTAGCATTTTCTTAATCTAATGGAATGATTACTGCAGTATGCACCTCGCAGTTAAAGTCTATGGATTTTAAGCTCATTTTTTTGTTTAGAATTTTTTTAATAAATAGAATTTCCTGTCCAGGTTGCTGCTAATAGCAGCAAACAGTATGTTCTCATCCAATCCCCTCACTCAAGCTTTGAATTTTCCTAAATCACATTACGTCCAGTAACTTTATTATTGAACTCTGAGATGTCCTTGGGTGATATATGAAGTAGTATTTGACTTCCACACTGTATCAGAAAGGAAGAGCTTCACAGTAACTTCTGTTTGAATGGTTCTCACTAGATGTGGACATGAGATTATAAGCAGTGTAATGTGGTTGTATACTTGTGTTTGTTTCAAACAGTAATTCCTGCTGAAAAATAGAGTATCTGTTCAGAGTTTGGGGAGACTAGAACAGAGATTCTGGGGAAAGGATTCTACTTCAGGACTGAGGACATCAAGAAAGGTTAGAATAAAGCCTGAGGAGGATCACAGAATTCAACTGGTTCATGAAGCTTGAAGTTAATGGAGCTTCCACATATTCTCTGTAGGCATTAAAACATGCAGAAGCAAGATGAGTCTATCAGAGGTCAAGACAGATGAAGCTAGAGATGAATTTAAATGAGTGGCAAGGGGAAAAACAGGTGAAAAATCAGGCAGAAGTGGAGTCAGGCTGCAACATGTGTGAGAATAGTTGTTTTGATCTGCAGTAAGCTATGCTGACATACAGTTTTTTGTCAAACACACATTAAACACATGTATTTTTCCTAGCCAGTGTTCTGTATGTGGGCTGTGCCTGTACGATGGATACATTGGAGAACTGTGGAGGGGTTCACAAATTTCTAAGGCAAAATAAAAAGGTTAATTATTGATTTAACTTTAGTTTATATTGGTACAGGTACACAAGCTGAATTTGTTTTCCAGTTTTGAATACTTTTCATATATAAGATCCAAGTTTACCTTTAAAGTATGCAAGGAATGGAAATTTCCACTGTCAGATTTTCATTGCAGTGAAATAGCTTGCCTCCCACACTCTGTAGTAGTATTATATTCACAGTCCTACACAGGGTATGCCTGATCTGTTCCTTCACCACGTCATGCTCAAACAAGGGCTGAGGTGGAGCTTTAGATGTCACTGTACAAGTACATGTAGATTTGCATTGTTTCTGGGGCTCACTGAGCTGTCCCTCTTGGAAGAATTGAAATACTGTGCCAGTATCACTACTAGAACCTTACTATGGAAGGGTGGGAAACAGATTTAGTAAGATAAAGTCCTACAGAATTCATTCTGTGTGTAAGACTGTAAAACGTAGGGCCTACTTATTTATCTTTATAATACATGGAAAAAAGTGCACACCCAGAGGGAAGTTGCCACTAGGTAATCAGGATTTTCCAGCAGGGACTTAAATAAGCTAAGACATTCAAAATCTTGTGTTTTGCAGTTTTGTATTGTACTCCAAGGTAACATCAGCTGTTTTAAAGATGGTAGAAACCAATTTTTTCCATATCAGCTGTGGATGACTGTCTGCAGTGTTGGAAAATTCTATGTTGGATTTTTAGTGTTCTCATTCTGAAAGTGATTTTGAGTTGACTTTAAACATACAAGAGTATTTTCTTTATTTCTTCTTAGTCCTAGGTTAAAGCTAGTACAATCTGGGGAGAAGGCAAAGCAAAGAAATGCAGACTAGAGTACAGTTAACTTCATTTTTGAATGTGATGTTTGCATTTTAAGGTTAGACACTGCGTATGTGCAGTGAAGTTCTTGGAAAGTCTTGGCAATTGCTGAGCTGCCTTGAATGGTAAATGTTTAGAAAATGTGGATATGTCTATAGCTGCCCTGCTATGAGAAAAGCTGAAAAGCTATTGCTCCTGCTGGGTGTTGCTTTACTGCTGGGTACTCAGCAGTTGGGACAATAGGGTGTATTATTTCAGTAGGGGCAGAGCATTTGTAAAAGTTTCTAAGCCACTCTTATTGAAACAAAAACTGAGTTTCTTTTGTTTAATTTTTTCCCTTGTAAAAATAGATGACGTCTTTCTTTTCTTAAATTCACTTTGAATGCTTATGACTTTGAAATCTCACAATTTTTTGTCTGCTACACTCAGAAGTTATTTCTGTGAACCTTTAGAAATTATTCCGTGTGTAATTATAATCAGTTGTATTGTCGGAAAACTTGTGTTAAACATTGCTTGCTGCATGTCTGTGATTTGTGGTGACTGCAATGATTCATGGCTTGATACTGGCTGGGGGTATCAATGAGAAATTGCAAGGGTGTTATTTCAGTGAGCTGCATTTGACCATTTTCCAGCTACCCTCATTTTCAACTGATGTCAGAGGAGTACAGGGTTTCTCAGGCATGAGATAATGTTACAGCCTTGGCATAGTGACTAGATGCATGGGCCAGACTGGCTGCTGCATTTTCCCATGGAAAAAGATGCAAAATTCTATCATTACACAATTAACAAAAAATATGCACAAAACTGATGGAAATCATGCATGTTCCTTTTAGGGCAGATGTTGGTCTGTGTGAGTATTCAGTGATAATGGTGGTGAGATGGCATGATTATCTGTTAGGAATGTGCCACCATGGTATAAACTGTAATGGCTGCAGTTTAAATGCTTGAGTTGTCTCTGTATGTTTGGCACAGTTTTAGTATTACTGCTTCCAGCTGTTTAGCATTGAGCATTAATTTTTGAGATTGTTAGACGCTGTAAATTAGAATGCTGTCTTTCTTGTTTGAAACGGTTACAAAGGAAATGAAGTATCTCTACTGAAATGCTTATTCATTAAGTTAATGTAATTTAACAACACATTATGCAAAAGAAGCCAAAAATGAAACTAGAGGATTGTTTAACAATTAGTAAATCTTGCATGAATAGACACTGGGAGAGACTGGAGCGAGTGTTGTTTCTCTCTCAGATTTCTAGTAGAATGGTTTTATGATGATTTAAAATACAAGATCAAATCACTTCTTAATGTGGATGAGTTTGAAAGAATGAAAAATCCAAGAAAGTTATAAAACAGTTGATGACATCCAGAAAAAGACAAGCACAAAAGGTCAAAGAAATTTTGCATGATTCAGTGTATGAATAATACATTATTTTCCAGAGAATATTTTATGAAGTGATTGTCCTTTGTTATGTTTATGTGTGAGAATTGGGTTTTGTCACCAGCAAGAAGAATTCATTTTCCTGTAGCTTTTTCTTAAATGCTAATTTATTGCGATGAAAGATGCCAAAGTGACAGATCTGAAGAATGAAGCCCTCTATTTATCTTCTGAATGGATGGAGCACAAGTAGCAGTGAAGCCTTTCTCATGCTCTTTTGCCAGTGCGCCACAATCTTTTTACCATATCCTGAGCATATTTTTACCAGTGAGAGGTGCTTATTCATTCCATAGTTTCCTTAATGGACTACCAAGGGTATCAATTAGTGACAAGTGAACAGTAGCTTTACAGCTTGGATACCTGCCCAGTAGGAACAGAAACTACCAACTCTTTCACACAGGCCATAGGACAACCGTCAGAGCACTGAATTAGTGTCACTGCAGATAGGAACTGTTCACAGTTGAGCAGAGGGAGGACAGAAAGATCCTAGTCCTACCACCAAACATTTTAACATTTAGCTCCACTTTAGCTCACTTGTCTTTACACTGTGCAATAATTTCTAAGATACTAAAGTTGCTGTACTACAGATGCTGCTGTAAAGTAATAAGTAAATAATAAATGAAATAGTTTTTGTGTGTGTGTTGTCTCAGTGTCCTTTTGTCTGCTCTGTATGAGCTTGATATGAGTAGTACCAGTGCTTTAAAAAACGTAGTGCTAGAAAATAGGATTATTGTGGCTTAGAACTAGCATTTACATTCCAGTTTTAATTGCAGTGTTATTCTTGATTTGGTTATGGTTCCTGAATTTTATTTCTTGGTCCTGCATACATTCAAATAGAAATAAGAAAAAAACATTGCAGAAAAGAGCCTGAAAACTGGAATCCTGTATAAAACACGAGTAAGATAAAAGCAATACTTGTTTATATTAGTTTGCTTGAACATTCAGGTGATATAGCTTTCCATGTTTTTAACAATTGTTCCTGTATCTAGCACCATATCACACCAGTTATTCTACAGCAGATTTCTTTCTGCGAGTCTTGTCCAGGCTTGTTAAGACTTGCACATTGAGCTGGAAACTCTCCTAATTCCCTACTGCTTCCAGCTCCCTTGTTGTGAGCTATGTGCTCCAAATGCAGGCACAATTCTGTCCTCTCAAACTGCTTCTGGCTTGCACAAAACCCAGTGCCTAACCCAGGAGGGAAGCTCACAAGGCCTGTATTTCACAGCCCTTTGCAGAATGACTGTATGGGCATGCTCAGAAAAGTGAAGTTTAATTAACAAGGGGTGAATTTGTAACATATTAATTAAATCAGATTAAACTAGGCCACTTTACTTATGAATGAAAATGTCCACATGGGGTTTAATATGTTTTAACTAATGCATTTTGAACTCACACTTGAATTCAATTTGGCTCAGCATTCACAATTTTCCCTGCACAGATATGCCCGTAGAATTTTAAATACGAAAAAGATTTGATGCAATTTCTAATAAAGATCCACCCCTACTTCATCTCAAGAATTAGATCTGCAAGTTTCATCTGTCAGTGAATGAAAATAGTTATGGAAACTAGATACTGAACAGAGTTGGTGTGGTGTTCCTTATGCTACTGGCAATTTCCAATCCTGACAAGAAGGATTTTGGAAACCAGGTTTCTGTTTCGGAGCAAGCTGAGCTACCATATTTCACTCTTTGTGAACTCTAGGTACCAGTAAGGGAACATTTGGGATGCCAGGCTCTCATACTTAAGCACTGTGTATTTTTTTCTTTTTTTTTTTGGTTTTTTTCCTACCTCCTAAGTAAAAGTCTAAAATATAGACTCATTCTGACTGTGTTGATCTCTGACTCAATGAATGTTGAAATACTTCATGAAAAGTCAGGTGTCTCTGAAGGGGAAAGATTAAATGAGACCTCTCCAGAGTACTTAGTGATGCAGCAGTTAAGGTAAGACGGTGTCTAATAATGCTTTGTGTCAAAGAAAATTACAGCTAAAGAAGGTGAGTAGTGTTTCTTAAAAAAAAAAAAAAAATTACATTCAGTTTGCTCAGAAATTATATTTTAAAAATTGGCTCTTATTGAAATGAAAAAACAATTTTTGCAGTTGTCAGTTTTAGTGAAGAAAGTTAATAGATTTGGAATGAAAATAACTTTACTCATAAGACACGCAAGCTGTAAACCTAACAGAATTTTTTTTTCTGTTTTAAAAGCAGAGAGAGGGGACAATTTACTTACTGATTTTTTAAAACTTGTAAGCATACAAATATGGAATAATTGTTGCATTTTTATCAGTATCTGAATGAGATTGACATTGGGGATCTTGACTAATACTACTGATTTCTTATTTCATAGACATAGCTAGTAAAACATTTTTATATGATTTGTTTGTAGTAACTATGGTTAGAATACTTCGAAAAAGAACATAAAAGATAGCTAAATTGTGTGAAGCTTTTAAATACCACTTTAAAACATTATTTTTGTAGTTATCAAATTACACTTCCTTCATAGTCACAAGTAGCCGTTTTTGTCTGTTTCACAATGCCAGAAATTTTGAAATTCCCATTTTGCTGTCTTTGCTGGCTCTTCTTTTATTTCTCTGTTCTGAGAAGACAAACATTTTCTGGGGACTGATTTTCCCATTATTTATATTTGAGTGAGGGAAACTCATTTGAGCAAACTCTGTTCTAGCAGCCTTCTGATTCACCTTACTTCTTGTTTAAAAGGGAAATAACAAAGCCTTTTACTGTTTAACTATGTAGAATCTGTTTTTCCTCATGTAATTGTGAGGAAATTGAGCTATAATAATGGGCTGTCCAGACAACATCAGCATTTATGGATGTCAAACACCACAGACCACAAGCGTGTGTTCACAGTAGTTCCCTGACAGTATCTGTATCTTCAGACTATTTAGATATTAACTATCTTGTTTTTCATAAATCTCATTAAGTTTATAAAAATCCCTATGCGTACACATATTTTAAGAGTTTTTCCTGTAGGAAGTTGGAATTTTCAGCTGTATGTTGTTCTGGAATCATTGAGCAAATTGTCTGTAGTCCTGGCATTAGTTTGGGTGTGGCTTTGTGATCAGTTTAAGCTGATCCCAGACTGCATTGCCACTGAAAGCCTCAGTTTTGTTCTCCCTTCTTCTGCTTCCATCACTTTCACCTTTTTTTGGGATTAGAACTGCTGGTTGTGGGCAACATGATTGGCAGTGCTGAAAGGAGAGGGACATGGGGTTTACACAGCAGGGTAGTGGGGCAGAGGTGGTGATGAATCCCATGTTTCGATGGTAACATGGTGTTAGGTTTGTGCATTGATCTAAGCTGATTAAGAAACTAGACTTTCAGCCTACTTAAATTATTTGTAATTTCAGCTGAGTATGTGGCTTGTAGTTACTGCCCTAATTTCAAGTGGAATAGTGGTCCAGGTAACTTCAGTACATGTGAAGATGCTTCAGTCAAAGCAGTAGCAAATAAAAGTTATCTGATCTGAGCGGGATCCTTTTGGCCGGCCTGCTGTTTATTTCCATGTGCCTCTCAGTTATTTCCTACTTGCAGAAAGCATGTGCTGTGTTAGCAGGGAGTAACTTTTCCTTTTTTTCAGTGCATGTGTTGGACACCCCACCACCTGCTGACCAGGTTTTTGAACTACCATATTGCTTCTGGTTCTTTCTGAATTGTTTCCACATTAGGAGATTCTGTGTGAAGTGAGCAGATGGGACAGGATTTTCCGAACAACCTCAAGAGTAGCTATGGTGAAGTGCACTCTGACTATAAAGGGCTAACATTTAGGCAGATCGTGGGCTCTAACTACCTTGACTTCTCTTACTGTGGCTTGGCTTGACCACATACACGTACCTTAATAGCAGTTACAGTGGAAAACACTGAGACAATGGCACTGCTTTGAGCTGTCAAGTTAGATAGCTCCTTTTCCATCCTCCAAATCCAATTAATTCCATCTGCAGTTTCTTCTAATTCCCAGTGGTTTTTATGAAATAAAATCTTAAGTTTCTAATCTACAAACTAATTGTAAATTAATAGCATCAATATATAACAAAGAGAAGGATTAATGCAGGACCACACATTCACTTTTCCTTTTTGATTGCAGTTCTATATTGGATGGATCTCTCAGGACTGCTACCAAGATATAACATAGAAAAGTGTTTATACAGTCATGAGAGAGGTGTGGGGGTTTTTTCCATGCTCATAGCTTGGCTAGATTTCTGATTTTTAAAAAATTCTGTGTTATTGTCTTGCTAACAGTCTTATTACAGTTTTGATGAATTGCAGTATTTGTTATTGGGGGCATGGAAATGATTTAGAGTAACTGTAGATAGTTTTGCAAGAAAATCAATGAGGTTTGTGTTTTCTATTGGTTTGCTTTTAAATGTTGACAATTACTTGTAAAATATAAAGCTTACTATTGGAACAGTATTCCTGAACCATATTTTCAGTGTCCTGAATTTGTTACATACTATAATTTCTTGTGTCTTTTCTGTTTGTTTAATTGAAGACATTTCTCTTATCAACTTTCTAAACATGAAAGTGTGTTTGCCTGTGATGCATGAATTTACATTCATCTCGGAAAGGTAGTGTTTAAGTGGTAGTCTGATGATGATTAGTGTCTTTTTTCATTAATCAGACTGGGCTGCTTTTCTCTTTGTGTATCTCTGCTTTTCATTAGTGTAAATGTTTAGTACTCTATGCAAGCTCTGTATGACGCTGGAGGAAATATCTGCAGCTTGGCTCTTGTTTGCTCTTACATCTTTTGCTCTGCTATTACTTTGGTCTTTTAGGGATGGTCCTTCATAATTTCCTATATTGTCCATATGTGTTCAGCCATCCTTGATATTAGTAACAGACCTTTGCTGTCTGCCACGAGATCTTCTAAATAATTCCACTGGGATTAACATCCTACCAAAGAAGAAAGAGAACAACTCGAAGAGGGAGAAGACTACTTGGAGAACTGGAAAGACAACAAACCAAGGCTACTCTTTTGTGTCCTTCTCTGTGAGAGAAAGAGATGCTAGCTCATTATCTTTCTTCACACAACAGACTTTCCAAGACAGAACTGCTTTTATCTTTTCAGCATTGAGCATTTTGTTGGCATGTGGCATAAAAAACCTCATGTGTGAATCTGGAAATTTAGCCTTAAGAAAAGTAAATACTTCCTTGAACTGGAGTGTTTAGAATTCAGTCCACTTTCTAACTCTTCTCTGTCACTGCGCTAGTTTGAGAGCTGTGCAAATAATTTTTTGACAGGATACCTCTTAAGCTTAGTGACAAAATACTGCTACTCAGCATCTGTACCGTGTGTTTTCTCAAAGGAGTGACAATCGCAGATGCAAACGCTGAAACACATTCTGTTATCCAGGGCTCAGTTGATTGTCTTTTGCTTCTCTGGAGCAAAGAGGTCTCGGCCTGGCCTGGTGTCTGGTGGGATTTGCTGCTGTGGAACTCCTGAGCAAGGGAGCATGGATTTGTTTGCGTTGTCTCTTCTGGGCAAGGGTGGCAGAGTTATGCCCAGAGGGAGGAAAGATGGGACTGAATTTGTAACTTCCAATTAATTCCCAACTACCAGACTGGCCATGGGAGTCTCTCTACCCTGGATTTTTAAATAGTAACTTCATGAAGGCCTGTTAGGGTAGTTAGGAGGAGCTAGACAGCATTGTTTTAAGCTTCCTAAGCTGGAAGTGAAGCTGGAAGTCTGCCTTAAGGTTAACTGCCCTGTTCAGCCAGAGATATTGGCTGTTCTGAAAGAGGCTTGTGGAAACAGTCATAAAGCCTTTCCTGGGTGGAAGGAGTGCAGATTTGTCTGTAGCTAGTGACTCGGTCAAATGTCAAACCAGATTGTTTTCAAGCTGATTAGCAAATCTTTCCTTGATGGGCATGATGATGGACTAATCAGTCACTGACTCTCTTCAGATCTATCAAATTGAAGCCAGTATCTTTGCATTGGTATCATTAGTATCATCAAACAATGCCACTAATGAATAGTGGACCACTGTGTAACTCTCTAACTTGTTTAAAGAATTTGGTAATTTGTTTGAAATACTGATCACTGTCCTTAATTGCAGTAAGCAGGACTTTATTTTTCTTGCAGTAGGGCAGGAGACACTCTTCATTAATATGGGATCGTTAATTTTTTACTGCTAAATAACCAGACCAACAGCAACTTCAGCTGTTAGACTTCAGCTCACCCCTTTGCCTGGAAAGCAATTAAAATCAAAGTTTTGAGAAAGGAGAAATCTATCTTGCTGTTGCTGATTTTAAAGTGCATAAGATACAAATGCTGCCATAAAAAAAGAGATGAGGAGGCCTGACAATGAATTGGTATTCAATCCCTGCAGCCCATTTAATGTGTAGTAGATGGAATAAATGTTGCTGCTTATTTATGACAAGCTTGGCAGAGCAGCAGTATGCATCAGAAAGTGAACACTTTTGCTGAAATACACTAAACTATGTTAGTCATTTGAATTGACTGGTAACATGTAATTTATCTAGTTGGTGTATTCTTTGTAATATAAAGCAAGCAATAAATGCTTTTGTTTATAATGATGAGACGTTAACACTTGTAATAGTATAACTGATAGTACTAAACATATATACCAGGCTGTTATCAGAAATTTTCATTCATTTTGCTGTGTAAAGTGAAAATATAAAAGCGTTCATCTAAATTAAGGTGCGGATAACTTTCAGTCTGTTGTGTCAAATTCTGTTTCACTACAGGTCAGTGTCTGCTTCTGTATCTTTGGCTCCAATTGTCAGTATCTTATACTGGATTATTGTTAGTGACTTACATAGGCAGGTGTAAATCTCTGGCATGTGCCTTAGCATGCTATTAGTTGGAGACTGTGGAAACATTACACAAAATATCTTTGAGTAGGGTGGTTAAATTTCCAAAGGAGAATACTATTTCTTGAACAGCTTTACCATTAATACTGATACTTGGACTCCGGTATGTCGTTCTTCTGTGAATAATGAATCCTTATGATCCTTGTACGCATTTACAGTGACAACCAAAATGACTGTCTAAATGTGGAAATTAGCCTCTCTATCACCTCTTCTGTTCTTGCTGTTCCTTTGTCATGACTCAGGGCTTACGGAATTGAGTTTATTGGAACTGGAGTTGTGTAGTTTTTTTTGGTGGCTGTTTCAAACTTTTCAGCCTTCTTTTCTAAGCTGCTGTCTGGTTCAGGGTCTTTTTGATCCATTTCCTCTCTCTTACATATTGCTGTAAGGGGGCTGGAATTATACCCCATCATTTGGCTCCTCACTCTACTTGGCATCTTCGAGGAGTGAGCCCTAAAATAGCTGTTGAGCAATTTAGTTTAGCAATAATATATTTTGTTCACAGACTTATTTTCTGCTTTTAGGAATTAGATGCTCCCATTCCAAAAAAACATGCTGATTTTGGAGACTGTGTTGTGTTGCTTTGAGCAACCGCACATCTCAATTCATCAGTTAATGAAAAGGAAGTGTTGAATTTTGATAGTTAAAAGAAGTTGAACCACTGATTGAAGTTGCTGTTCCTGTAAGAGCTCCATTCACAGGCTTCAGAAGGCAAAATTCTAGGGGTATGCTCTGTTTGTAGGGAGTTAGAGGGAAATGACATCATTCAAGAGAGACATCATTGTGCAAAAGGTGCAAATTGTAGCTGGCTTTAAAGCTGCAAATAATTGCTTTGATTTGTTGACTTAAAATTGTGAGGCGGGGGAGAGAAAAGCACTGCTGGTGTTTCTTCATGCAGCCTCCACTGGAAACTCTTGGTGGCACATTGTGTGTGTCTCAATTGACGCTCTTCTACTCTGTTACTGTAAACAAGCAGACTCAAACCAGCTGGGACTCTGCCCTATACATATTGTGTACAATATTACTTTGTCTCATACTATGAAAACAATTGTTTTCCTATTTGGCTTTGCACAATGGTGAAAGATTTATGCTTCTTTCTGTCTGAACGAAGATTACCTATTGTGCTTTTTCCGGAAAGGAACCTGAACAGGGTTCAAATCGCTGTGTGCCGAAGGAGTTAGTTAAGTGAGCTAAACTCGAAATTAAGGACGTCCATGAGAAATAGTTTGTGAAAATATCTATTATGCTTACATTAAAAATTTATAGAAACTAAAGACGATATTGAAACAGCAACCTGTATCCAGTGCTGAGACATTGAACCACAGCAGTTCTCTTACCTGTCTGTTAATAAAATGGACACTGCGTGTAGGTCCCAGCTGTATTTTCTTCTGTTTATCTGTCCCCTTATAAAGACTATTCATACTCTGTATATCCTTTCCACACGGATATATTTATAAATGGGAAGAATGCCTCCAAACCCCTGCTTGTCAGCTCTTGTATTTCACCAAGCTTTGCTTTAAGAGTTGGGGATTACAGTCTTGCAGGGGCTAAACTGGGGGCTGTGTTGTTACCTGGGATTCCTCTTCCCCTGGAGCCTGTACTAAAGTGTTGAGTAAAGATCATAGAAACAGGCATATAGGGTCAACCAGAGCTCTGTGTAGTGCATATCCTATTTGTAGTGCATATCCTATTTGTAACAGTAGCTCTAGGAAAGACAGGAAAGAATGTCTGAATATGTCAAGGACTCTGGAGATTTTTGTCATATATTCCTAATTTCCAGCACTCTGTGATATGGTGCTTCCTCAGTTAAAGTTCTGTCTTCATGTTAAATGGTTCTGAATGGATTTTTTTTTAATTGTTTAATAACTTGTTAAATCCAACATCTGGCTTCCTTTATGTTCTGTTCCAGCACCAACCCTCTATTACTCATATGGAGTTAGGGGTGTGTATGAAATTTTTGAGAGCTTGGTCCCAGTTTATCTTTATACTTGCTTCTGAGATTCAGTGGTTGTGCCTGCTCTTTTCCAGAGATTTCCTCACTCTAATTCCTCATCTGCTGTTTAAGGATTTTGCACCCTACAGAAGTAAGAACTATTATCATTGTTATTTTGTGTAAAACAAAGCTGAGAGCAAGTGTTTTAAAAGTGCTTAGAAGATGAATATAGGCATCCAGTTCTCATCTCAGGAGCCGGTGCACAGCTTCAAGGTGCTTATAAGAATACAGTTCTCAGAACATGTCCCTGAGGCACAGTGCAGAGAGGCACTCAAGAGGCCCTAAACAAGCTTATTCAAGTACTAAAAGCAATACTGCTGTGTTAGCACAAAGATCTGCCCAAGGTAATTAACCCTGCAGTGAAACTAGGTAAAATGAGCGTTGTAGAGAGCTATAGTTACACTGCAGATCAGGGTTAGTGGAAAAGAATATGCTATTAGATCATTTTTGTTGAATTACATATATGTATGCTGTAGAGTTATGCGGTAATAATGCAAAAAGAAAATCATGTTGCTCGGAATTTTATGAAATAAAGTCACAGGTAATGTCTGGTCTAAGCCATCCATCTTTCATCTAGACCCACCAGACATGGTTTTGCTCATGAAATGAGGTAAAGCAATTTTAGCCCTTCCCTGAGCATTGTGCCATGCTGTGTCTGAGATTCAAGTTGGATATTATTGCTATAGTTTTAATGGACCTCTTCTGTCCCTTTCTTCTCATCTTTTTCACATGGGCTGTAACCAGAGCTGAACAGTCTCTTAACTGCTTACTTTAAGGCATATTTGCTCTGTGCTCAAGCAGAGTGACTCACAGTTAATAACCAGTGGCTTAATACCTACCCTATCTCTTAGCTCTGCTGTCAGATAAGAGGTGAATAGTAGCAGGAAAGGTTTTGGGTCTGTATATGCTAGTGGCCAAACCATGTTCACGTAAAACCAGTGATGTATGATTGAAGTAATCGACAATTGTTGGTCTTTTTGGCTGCTCCTTTCAGAGATGCAAATAGAATTGCACAGTCCAGGTGTTGAAATATGGGAAGCAGCAGCAGCAACAACAAAATCACGTTTGAAATCAGTGGCCCTCTGCTTGCAATTGAATGCTGCCTTGAAGTTGATCCTCAGAGTTGCATTTCATGTCTTTGGAGCAGCTCCTCTCTGCTATCTTCTAAGTGGCAGAGATCCTCCAGCAGGGATGGATGGAGCCAGAGGGGGGCTGGGCAGGAGGACAGCCTGCCATGAGCTGACGCACAGCTGTGCTGGGCTGCTGGGGCACAGCTCTTTCTGGAGGGTATGAAAGCTGCAGGGAAAAGGCAGAAGGAAAAGGCTGTAATAAGAAAAAAAAGGAATAGCAGAATGAAAGAAAAAGTCTGATTCATTCCTGAAGTATTTCAGGATCCCAAAATTGCTGAATTCTTTGATATTGCTATCATCTGCTGGCATGTCACTGAAATAGTAAGTCTAGATAGAAGGGTCAGAACCAGAACTAGAGATGTGAGATAGTTGTATAATCTGCTTTCACAAAAATAAATTCTGATTTTTTTTCCCAGAGTTTTCAAGTAGAGTACAGTGAATTTAAATTAGTAAGTCTTTAAAAATAAATTACTGCTTCATGGAGTTGATGCCATTTTAGTGACAGATGACCTGGATTGTTTTGCTGGGAAGGAACCACCCTTCCCTTGAGAAAATGTCACAGCTGCTTATCTCAGCTATGCAAACCCAAAAAACCTTAAATACTGAATTATTGACGTATTTTACATGGAGAGTTCAGAGAGGAAACATAATTCCTCATATTTACAACAGCAGTGAAATAATTCAGAATATTTTTAATTTTTGCTTTGAGGATTTGTTCTGGATACTAAAAATACCTGTGGTGAGTTTGCAGTGATCATTGACAGGTCTTTTTTCATAGCAAAAGGTGTAGTGAGATACAGATGATAGATAACTTTCTGCAAGTCACTAATAGAAAAATAGATATAACAAAGTGATTATAATTTCTGAGCTTTCCTTCAAAGGGCACGGTACTTTCTCCAAACCTAGCTAATGGAAAATCAGTCATGTCTGGCTAATTTCTGTAGGGGCTAATTTTAATTTCTTTATTCTTGTGCTTAAATCAATGATATTCAGAAAGACTGGGTTGAAAAAGTGTCGTTTGTTTTGAGATCATGGGAAGTAGACAGGGAGAGAGCTTTTGTCTCTCTGTTCTTGGTTGCCTCTGCATGTGTGCTGGGCAAGCCTGCCTTCCATGTATGCTAGAGGGTGTATTTTGTATCTTACAGAACAAAGAGCACTTGAGGAAGTCACTACACAAGTGAGATTTACAATTTTACCCTCCCCCATTGATTTAAATTTAGATATATGAATTTGTGTATTTTCAGAAATGGCTTAAAACTGTTTTTGTTACTACTACTATATCTTGCACATAGGGCTGAGAAATTTTATTTTAAACTGTAAAAATACGTAATCTTAAACACAGAACAATGTGTCTCTAAATCTGAGTCCTGTCAGTTTAATGTAACTCCTTGATGACATGTAATCAAACATGTATTAATCAAAGCAGAACTGAATCATGTCAGCAACTTAAAACAAAAGCAAAATATTTTTGACTGTGCACATGCAGTGATACCATGAGAAATACAACAGTTTGCTGAAAGCACGCAAGTTGTTATGTTGGCACAGTTTTAAATGAGCAAGGCTGAATGAGGCACAATATGACATTTTGGAGTTCATGTTGGGAGTAAACATGCCACAACAATCAACTAACTTGTCAAAGAGCTACAAAAATAATTTTTTTCCCCTCCAGAGCAACTCCTAGGGAAAGGATAGTTAGTGTATTAGCTGTCTGGGAAAAAATTAATATGCATCTATAAAAGAGGAGAGTGTTCGGATTATACAAAAAAGAAACATCGAAAGCTGTAGTTTGTTGAGTCTTTTTTTGAGCACCAAAGTGAACAGTTTATCATAATTTCCATTTAAGCCTGTTACATAATCAAGCATATCCCATCAGCAAGATGTATAGATGAAACCACTATTTGCATATAAAAAATATTCTTGACTATTTGGCAAATTCTTCCAGTATTTTCTTTGATTGTTTTGATTTATGCTAAAACTGTAGTAAATATACATAAGTGTGCATAAAATATTTCGATATATAATAGCAAATATTTTAAAATCTAGGTTTTTTGGTAGGTGTTGAAAGATCTCTAAAATAGGAAGTTATATCTCTATTTATTTTGCACTGGCATCATCGTAAATATAGTGATTTTTATTTCTTCCTTGAGTTGTCATCTGAAACCAGCAACAAGACCTACTTAAGAGAACTTCCTCGTCAGATGTTTTTGTGCAGAAAGCAGAATACTGACAGGTACAGTGAAGGACTTTTCTGTAAATTGCAAAGACTTTTGCAGGCAGGATTTTAGGAAAACTGCATTTCTTGGCCTGTGACAGATGCTGAGGGTCTGAGTCCTTCCTGTAGCACTCCACCATTACATTATATTGTTCAAGGTTTCATTGTGAATCATAAAAAGTTTTTTGTTTCATGTGGAAAACAGCTCCTGAATTTAAGGAATCAAAGAGAATCTGAAATGAATCTTTAAACCTCATTCACAGAAGTCTTAAGCAAAAGTTAAATCATGACAGTAAAGACTGCAGTGTTGGGCATTGAGAAGATTCCTTTTTTTTTTGCAAAACATTTGGGGAACACTAGGAAATAGGTGAACTAATTTAAAGGACTGACTTTGAGATTGCTCTGGACTACAACTATAGACAGTGTTCATGACACGAGAATGCTGTGCTTGCTAAGATGACTGATGCTTTTTTAACTGTTTAGTTGTACTCTTGCTTTCCCTTTGTTGAGACAAATGTGATGCCAGTCTGCTTTTCTCCTTACGCTGAGCACATACTGCATGTCTGGTCATTTCTCAGCAACTGATAAGTTTTTGTTTGGTTTCAACCAAATTTGTTGGAAGAATTAAGTCAAGTTAATGGTTTGTGTGAGTTTCCCAGAAAGGCACATAAAGAGAAGAGGGAGAGAATAGGAAAAGCTTACCTGGATAAAAGCATATAATAAAGGAAAGTCCTGAATTCACTGCCTCTCATCAGGGTATCTGCATGCGTTATTATCTTTCAAAGTTGTATCTATAGAAACCCAAATGTCAGCTGTTCTGTACTTGTTTTTGGTCACATTTCAGTGTTGCTTTTCTATTAAGCTTTTTTCATTGAAACTTTTCCTTTGGTTTCTTTTACACAAAAAAAATTCATCTCAAAACTGTCTTCTGAAATATCTGTGTGTTCTTTTCCTTAGTTGCTGATGAAGGCCTTGGTAAAATTCAGACTATAATAGGAGATGCTGTGACCTAGTTTCTGAGATTTCAAGGGAGTTTTTTTGGGTAATTTATTCTCTTTTTGGGGAGAGTGGTGGTGTGTCTTTTTTAACAGATATTACCAAGGAGCAGTGCAAAGTATGTCTGTGGTACTGTTTGGGTTGGGGGAAGGGAGACGCATATTAACGTGATTACTTGCAGGATGAAAGATAGTGAGGTATTTTAACTGGTATTGGCGTTAGACCAAAGTGAAAAATTAATGGGCTGTAATGTTGTTGGCTTTGTTTGATGAAGTGCTTAGTGAATGTTATTCAACTGAAGAATAAATATTCTTGATACAGTTGTTGAAAGAAAAGAAAAAACATTGCAGCGCACTGTAACTTGGTGGTGTTAAGCATTCATTTAATCAGCATGTTAATCATTAGCTTTGGTTTTGGCTTTTAAGTTTTGGAGTGAGGAAAGGCTGTTCAACAAAGAGCAGTTAAGAACGTGAGGTGGCTGAACCAGAGAGGCTTAATTACTGACCAGGTTTTGTTTCAGTAACAATGTATTGCAAAGGGTTGAAATGGTGAAGCTTTGCCTGACTTCTCTAAATTTAGGTCTGGTAGTGCATTTTCATTGCAGTACCCACAAATTTCTTTTGCCTCTACAGCAACAGGATCCCTCTGCACACTTAAGGTCATTATGGGCAGCTGTTATGGCCAGTAAGTGAAAGATGAATGGATATGTGACTAAAGAGATAAGCTAGCAAGGATAGTTGCATTGAGGTTACCAGTGGATTGATAAATAGTTGAATAAATTTTTACTGAAGAAGTGTGTAGCGAATACATGGCATATAGTACAAATAAATATTTTTTTTTAGCCATTGCTGTGGTGCTCTTCTGGGTATATATTAGTGCTGATCCTCCTACAGAGTAGCAGTTTGCATGGAAGGGTATGATGGAATGGGGGATGTTTGTTTGCCCTTTGACATAATATTCTTGTTTGCAGGTAATGCAAATACTTTTTGCATGAGAAATATAAGTTGTGATTGAAATCTGTGATAAAATATCTGGTAGATGCTTGGGGGAAACTCATTTTAACTGCAGAATGAGGGGAGGAAACTTGGAAGAAGTGTCACATTTCTTATCTAAATATGGGAGGGTGTCTTCTTGGATAAAATATTGAATCATACAACCTGTTGGCTTTTCTTGGTAGTTTGACGCTTCAGCTATTGCACTATGTGTAATTCAAGTTTAGAGGGATTACTAAATTATTTTTCTATTATTTTTTATCTTTTGTAAGAGAGGTAGTGGCGATGGAGTTGGTAGATATCTCTGAACTACAGTACCCTCTATTATTGTTCCAATATTGAGTTACTTTTATTAGGTTTTGCTATTATTTAGTTAAGCTAGAACAAAATTCTCAATTAAAATTGATTATTCTGATATGTGCTGCATTAATTTACCTAATTTGGTGAATCAAACTTAAGAAAAAGTGAAGTTAATTTGTATTATAAAGGGACTTGGTTACTGCAGATATGATAGAATAATACTGATAATGCATAACTTAAACCAGCAGCAAAATGGGATAAAGATGTACAGATTTTTCTTTTGATAAATATCTTAGGTTTCTGTGGGTCATGAAAGTTAATTTTTAGTGCTTTACAAAAAGGGTACAGAGTTAGTATTGACAGTTAACTTTAAGAAAGGACCAGAACTGGTTTAATATTTTCTGGAAATGAATTTCAAATCTCCCACTCCCTGCACAAGGCTTTTGAAATATCTGTGAAAAGTGTTTGGTAAAAGTGCACTGTATGTGCAACATGGATTTTTTTCAGTTTTTTAAGATAGAAGCTGCCTTTTAGACCAATGTCAAAGTATTTTTACATGGAAACTACTTAAAATGCTGACTGGGAGCTTGATATGTGTTTTAAAAGAACAGGACCAATGAAATCCACTTGGGGGTACATTTCCTAATCATGAAATATTTTTTGTGGAGTAGGGGGCACAACACTGCCCTTTTGTGCTGCAGATTTTAGACACTCAGTGAAACCACAATTCTTCCTGCAAGGGCAGAAGACTCCTAGAAATGCGACACGGAGTCACACCATTGGTATGAGAAATCCCAGGAGTGCTCGCATCTTTTGCAACAGAAGTAATCTTGGAGATGGTTTTGTTGAACATAAATTTTCAGAGAGCAGGTGTTCTGCATATAGGAAACTTCAGTCCTAGAATGCTGAAAGCATAAATTGGTTTTTGATGCTGCCCTAGCCCCTGGTATCAAAATTTGCCTCTGACACAATACACTACAGTGAGCTTTAAGAACTGGATTCCTAAGACCAGGATCCTGTCAGCTGCCCAGGCACTGTTGTTTCCTGTACGAAAACTAGATAATAACACTTGAATTGAATAAAAGCCTACCTAACCTTTTCTTTATTTAAAAAAACTAAAGAAGTTATGCATAATACTTGTCTTTGATGGCAAAATGCGGTGTTGTTTTTTGCGAACCACGCAGACTGATGAAATTCATTAAAATAACTGAGAGTGGGCAGATAGGTCAAACCAGAATATTGGTATTTTTAATTAAAATTTTTGTAATTTTTCATATATCTAGATACTGTGTCACATTCTCAGAGTAGTTTGAGTCTACGGGAAGTTTAAAATTATAATGGCAAGCTTTTTGTTTTTAAACTAATGTTAGTAAAAGAAGCCCAGTGGGAAAATGACATTTTCATGACATGTCATTGTAAAATGGACACAGAACAAAACAGTTGCTATTACAGAAAGTACTGTTGTGTTTTGATGGAACTTAGGAAGAAACTCAGGGAGCAAGTAAGCTGGTGACCTGTTCCAAAGGTATAACACTCTGGAACTGTATCATTTCTACCTTTTGCTCTTCTAAGGGACTGTTACAGCAGTTCTGAAAGGAAGCCACTAAATGTTTTAGTTCCTTCCATAGTTGTATTTAGTAGATGATCTTCTCCACAAACACTAATGTAATACTTGTCCAGCACTTTGAATAGCAAAGCAGTAAAATAAGATTAAACATTATCATGAAGTGCTTGGAAGAGTTAAACTGATGCCAGGATTTGATGTCACATTTATTATAAATTACATTGTAGAACATTACATTGCACTGCAGTTTATACTTGCTGTTTGAGGCTGTGAATGCTGGTATTGATGTTTCTTGTGGCCAGCTTTTGCTCTTGAAATTTTTGAATTTAGTGGTAGTAATGATTTGGGGCATCATAAGTTATTGTTCTGTAGCCTAAAGTCTTGCAGGAAATGAGCATTTTTGAGCATGGCAACAGTATTTCATCTGTGCAGCAGAACTTCAGGGCAATTTGGTACAAAGAGTAGTCCTCTCCTGCATTTTTCCCCTTACTCTCCAGCTGACCGCAAAGTCTCACAACAGCAAGCACCTGTATTGCAGAGACTCTTTGGCAATGTGAGCAGCCTGCTCTCACCCATGTGATTGTCATGTCCCCTAGCTTGGCCTTCTCCCCTTTCCCTTCAGATCTTTCCTGGAGCTGGAGCTCAAGGTGCCGTCCATTCTGGCCTCTCACTCATCCTGCCGTCTCTTAGGCACTGTATCCTGCTATTCCGGTCACAACAGAGAACGGCTCAGTTAGGATCTCTGTGCTCAGGTGCAGGAGGACAGCCTAAGAATTTTCATTCCATCCTTTAGTCCTCCCAATTTAAGCAATGCCGTCTCATCCTGCCCTTGCTAGAGCTGCACAAGGGATAGGTAGTCAGGGGTAGTGCTGGTGAAGGATGCCATGGAGTCCCAATGACTGGAGGATTTGAAGAAGAGTTGTTTGTCAGAAACAGGCTGGGTGGTCGTACTGCAGTTCTGAAGCAAGAGATGAACCAGGTGGTATCTTAAGCTGTTGTATTTTTGTATTGAAGCAAAGTCAGTGACTATACTGCTTATCAAAGTCAGATTTGCACTATAATCCTTTTGAAAAGAAACTCTGCTTTGCTAAGAATTAAAAAGATTGTTCAGACAGTATTTTTAATGATCTCTCTCCCTTGCAGCTTTTAAATTTTCAAACATCTATTTTATATTTTACTGCACTACAGATAACCTGACATGAAAGGAGAAATTTAACCATTTGTCTTCTGTCCTTCCTTCATTCCTTCTTTCTGTCCTTCCTTCCATCCTTCCTTCGCAGAATGTATGGTTAAGGGAAATCAGAGAATGAAGACAGTGGTTGGTGTGAAGGAAGTCTCTGAATTCAAGGGATATTGGGGAGAAATTTGGAGTTGAGAAACTGAGCCTGTTTCCAGGAGAAATTATGCTAACTGAACATCCTGCTCCATGCTCCTTTCAAAAGTGTACTTTTGCTAGCTCCCTGGTAGGCCACATGTGCACAGAACAGCAAACATCCTGACTGGCTTCTCCCTCACACACTTAAAACAGGCTTTTTATTAGCCTGGGTCCAAATAATGACTTGCAGGTACAGATTTGATGCCAGCTCTTCTTTTTCTGCTGTCAGCTTCTTCCCCTTCCAAAACATTGAGCTAGTCTGATATTAAGAGCAGGAAAAATAGGTCATATTCTGTTATTTATTGAGCAGAAGATCTTATATTGTCTTCTTTTAAAAATTTGTCTTCTTACTGTGCTGTTAGTAGCAGAACAGTATTTTCCCCCCTTGTCTTTCAAAAGACATCTTTGGTTTAGGGCCCTCTGACCACTCCCAGACAGACTGGATCATGACAGCAAAGTTACACCTGGAAGTTTTGGGCAGAATGGAAATTTGCTTGTATAAATTGTGGAGAGAGAGGGAAGAAAAAGGGCCAAAAATGGAGATGTTGAATTTGCCACAAGGAAGTGGCTGCTGCATGGGGAGAAAATCCTGTATGGAATGTCAGTAGTGTGTTTAGAGGGTAAGGAAAAACACCCAGCAGCCTAGATGATGGTTCCAAAAGCAACGTCAGATGTCACGAACTCTAGGTGACCAGAAATTGGCAGCATCAAGGATGATTTGATTGCTTGTCATTGATTGTGATTCAGAATCTTTGGGAAAATGTCCTGCCATTTTAGATTGCACTCTCATAAGATCTTCTCATAAACAGATTAGAAAAATATTCCCAAAAGCTTTTCCTCAGCTAGAACACGATGGACAACTTCACAGAGGGTGTGAAAAATAGAAAGAACTAGAGAAATTCTGCGGATATAGTCACGCATTTTCAACTGGAGAAACCAATTAAAAAAATTCTAGAAGTCAGCCATAAAAATGAAATTGAAACTGTAGTGACCATCAAACAATCTGATGCCAAACCAGAAATTTTGCCAGTGTAAAAACTTTATAATAGAGTATGTGGTGTTTGTGCAGGTACTATGAACCTACAAATAGATGAATTTGAGTTAGTTTTAAATTTCAAGCATGTTACAGTAGGACTTTTCAATACCTCAGGAGCTGAGACTTCATGGCTATTCTGAATATTGGAATAAAAGTAAAATAGTATTGAGAAAAAATGGTTCACTTCTCTGTGATCTGACTCTAGGAATGTAAGAGAAATTGTTCTGTCCCTGTTACTCATTTTATCAGACTTGCAGTCAACAGAAAAAGGGTTTATCAGGGAAAAGTACATGGAAATTAACTGAAGTGGTTCAAAAAACTGTAAGATGCTGCATGAAATGCATGATAAGGCCTCCCTACTTTTCTGTATAGGAAGCAATCATTGTCCTGAAAAGCTTCTTTGTAGTTCTTATTTTTCTAAGAATAGCTTTATAGTTACTTGTATTTGGAATAAAAAATAAATATTTGGAAAACTTTTGCCAGAAATGTGACAAAAGATAAAACATGGATTAGTGTTTTGATTTATTAAAAACATCTGGATTAATAGAGACTTCTAAAATTTTTATTTTCCTAAACCAGTGTTCTTTCATACGAGAGAGGAAACAAATATGTTACATGTAGAGTAGGCCTTTGATGCTTTCTTGTGATGAAGACTGTCATTTTCCTAAGTATAGAAAGTGGTATAGATTTTTCCAAATCAGGCAGCATATGCTGCATTGCGTCCTTCAGGTTCAATTTGAAACCAAAATAATATTGTGCGGCAGCATTCTTTGCTAAAAAGCAAGCATAGGTGATAAGATCCAGTGATTATTGCTTAGGAAGGAGTGTCAGGAATCACTAGTATCTCATTCAGGTTCAGTAAGCGTTGGGCTTCCCAGGGCTGCTCGTAACGATTGCTATTGACCTGAACTCCTTCCCCTGTTTTTGCTGAAGGTCAGGAATCATTTGTTGCAGCAAGGACCTTGTTTGTTTTTTCTCCCTGATGTAGAAATCTGAGCCGACAAACTCAGTTGTATACCACCTTGCAAGTATTTGTATTATTAATATGTGAACTCCGAGCACTAAACCCCATGAATCGAAATCCAGTTCCTTTCTATAGTTACCTAGTAGTGGTTTCTATGAAGGTGTGCTCCATTTAGTGCCCTTTTGGACCTTCTTCATTTGAGGTATCTTTGTTGTGAAAAGTTTATAGAGCACATTAGCATTTTATATAATCAAGATTAGTTAATTTTAAAATATCATGGCTCCTAATAAAAGTGATATTTCCACTTACTCTGTGTGTAATAACTCTGCAGCTAGACTGTCAACAGCTATAAAAAGAAAATTCTCACTTCTTAATGTATTTTTTTTTGTATTTCCATTTAACAGCAATTCTTCGTATTTCACTATCACACTGAACAAAAATTACTGAATGAGCTGGAGACATAAATATTTTTTAGTATTTAGTATATTTTTCACACGTGAAATATAAATATCATTAGTGCCTAGGAGTAGAGGACTCTTGAGTAGGCTGAGGCTGGGGGAAACTCCTCTATCTGCTGCACTTCAATAATCAATATGGATGTGGAAATGTATGAATGATGTTTGGTCTATTCTTTCTCAACTATACTTTTCATTGTCTCCAGCCAGGTAGTGAAATTCAGGGTGAGTGTATTTTTGGGTTTCTTTCCTCAGTATAGTTATTTACTCTGCTCTCAATGGTTATGAAGATTATCTCATTAACTAATGTCAGTGCTCTTAGTCCAAAGAGGCAAAAGGTTTGTGCAGAAAGGCTGGATAGGATAAATGATGGCCTGATGACAGTGGAAGAGGAAACTGATTAGTGCTTTGCGGTGTTTTGGCCTTAAATAGGATTCTCAGTAAAGAGTGCTATTTGGAAGTTCTCAAAAACCTGAGTGGTATCCATTGACTGGTGTGAGCCACCCACTTCAAAAGGTTCCATGGGGGGAATGGTGACAGGTTTAGGCTTTTCTTAGCCTTGCCTTGTATAGGCTGTTTCCAAAGGTCAGTGCTGAATCTACTTTTTATACAGAGTATCTTAGCTCTTAGAGAAGGCGATGGGTCACCATTTAGAGGTGCCTGTCTTTCTCCATTGATATGTAGAGGTAGTCTTGTTGGTTACTGAATGAGATTGCTAATTTAAATTCCATAGTGATTGTGACAAACTGATTGCAGTCTGTTATTTCCTCTTTTGGAGGACAGCCTGGTTTGTGTCACCTTACAACTCACCTATCCACTGCTGTTTTAGTACACTGACACAACTTATTGTACCATTAGTGATGTACTGGTCAGGAGATGCACTTGGGCCTTGAAAACTCTTGGAAGAAGGGTTATATAGCCCAATTAGAACTGTTGCCAGAAAGTTGTTCAGCTGAAACTTAACCCAGCGTCAGATTTTTGGTTAGAGATCACAAAGAAAGAAACAAAACATAAAACACCATAAAGAATTCTCACATACCCATGTACTTTGAAGATGAGGAATATCTTTGGGTGAAAAAAAATTGGTGTTAACCTTACTTTTCTCAGCGCCTGTATGTTGTTATACCTTTGCCAAATTTGATAGTGAAATCAGTAAGAAGTTTGTGAAATCCATGCAATGTTTTTGGGTGGAGCATACATTCTTGAGGCTGTATTGCAGATGGAGACTGTCTCCAAAACCAAAATATGCACTGGCAGCATTTTACTAACACAGACAGAGCTGTACATTTTTACTGAGGTGTTTGTGTAATGTGTCCAGGTTTGTTCATTTTAGTTTATGCCCCATCTGTAATTTTGCCATGGTTCACATAGCAGTGGGCAGCATGCCAACTTCCAGGCCAGCCAGGACACTGTCTTTTTGACTGGAGGCTGCAGATAGTCCCTTGAGTGGATCAGTTTATCACAGATCCCATCAGCAAAGCCCATTAAGCTTTCACTGAAGAAAGCATAAGCAGTGCATATGCTTTAAGGTGGTCCTTATTTGAACACAGCTATTGGTGATTGGTTTAGATATGAGCATTAGGGATCTGTCAGCAAAATTTTACATGGCTGTTTGCTGTAGCAATGTGAGTTGTTTCTTTTCATTGACCTGTAAAAGTGTTAGTGATTTTTTCCATATAATGATGTCTAAGCAGTAGACTATACCCATTATGGGCAGCAGACCCATCATGTGATGCCTTCTCTGAATGGCAGAGAGCCCAAGCTTCAGCTCAACAACAAACTGACAGCTACTATTTACTGTGGGGGCAGAACATCACTGTATTTGCAATTGGCTTCACACCTCTTAGAGAGGATAACCATGATAATCATCAAAGTAGCAGTCTAAAAGTAAAAAAAAAACCCACCGCCCTCCATCCTGAACAAACAAAACCCCAACTGCATATTAATTTCCTGTGTTTCTGTGTAGCTGCTGTCCACTGAATTACTAGTCAATAGCCATAGTCCATATTCTGACTCCCATTATGTTATTGTCTGAAGATCAGCTTGTTACAATTTTTCTTATTACAGTTTTCTTTCTTTTCGTGTTCAGCCAACAGTCGTGCTGACAATGACACGCTTTCTTCTAGCTACTGCTTCAGCGCTGCTGTTTGTTAAAGATGATTGTGCCCTCCTCCGTGTTTCCTTCCCTGCAAATCTTTCTGATGCAGTTGTGAGGGAGTAATTCACCCTGCTATGCAGTTCCTCTATTTGTGATTTCTAACCTAATCGATACTTCGAGAGATTTAAAAAATTTTGCAGGCTCTGGATGGTAGGCCTGCAGAATGCTGAGTCATTTTCCCCAAACCACAGTAAAACATCACCTTCTTATTTAATCTGCTTTTTCCCCCTCACTAATTTTCTCTTTTCTATCCTTTTTCTTCTGTCACTTCATATTTGTGAAACTCTGTGTGTGTCTGTATTTTAATTTCTTGGCCTGGATGCCCTTGTCTGCTTCATTTTTTCCCCCACTTTTTTGTTACAGATTTCTATGGTGACACTGTGTGCTACTGGTAAAGTTGCCTTTCCCTGCTCCTGGCTTTTGCAGGTTGTTGTCTACCTGCAGACATCAGGCTCTTTACCCAGAACTTTGAGCTGTGGTTAAAGAAAAGACAATTAAAAATGATAGTGAAGCCTTTACAGAGCAGGGAACAGTGATTTTGCATAAAGTATGTGTCACTAAAAAAGTGCAGATCGAGCAGGTTTGCAATTCCACACATGATTTTTTTTGAGACTCTTTTAACAAAAAGCCTCTTGTTTCTATGTTATCTTCTAAATGGGAAGTTCTTTGCATCTGATTTAATGCACTTGAATTATAAAGGACACTCTGCATTCCTGAGGCTCAGCTAAGAAGGAGTCAGTGGGTAACTCTTCAATTGTGTAGAAACATCTTGGGTCTGGTTTTATTTGTTTTAAATGTCTTTTAGCTAAATCAAATACAAAATGTAACACTTGGACACCATATGGATTCGTGATGTTTATGAGAAGAATTAGGAGGGATATGAGATTCATAAATCAGGGAGTGGCTCCCATTGATCTGTAAGTGTATTCTCTTTCCTAATGACAGAGATAAATGGTCATGTTCCGATCTCTTGACATTTCAGGGCAGACTGTATGATAGAAAGCATAAGAGACCTGCTCCTACTTTGAGCGCATTTCATGCTATGTTTCTAAAAGACCATCCTGTCCTCTTTGGGACAGAGAGAGATAGCAATGTGGAGGTTCTGTTTGTCTAGCATGGTTAACCCATTTTCCCTCTCTTTCTGTCACTGCCAGCTAATAGCATAATGGCAGAAAAGAAAATAGTTTACGCCTTATTCTCCAGCTGCTCTCTTCCACTTCCCTCTGTTACAAAACATTTTTGAGATTCTCCTTTTCTTCAGCCGCTCCCTCTTTTTTTTCCCGAGATACAGCTGAGTACTTTATCACAGTACTGTCTTTTCCCCATCAATATTTCCTTGCATGGTCTCAATTCAGATGGTTCTGCATTTCAGTGAAAGGTTAGTTTCCTAATCTAAGTGAAACCTGTCTTCTTAAAAATAGACAAAGTCAAATTGAACTGATCAACTCAAATGAAAGAAAATGGAAAACAAACCTGCTTTAACTCAAAACCTGTATCTAAGGCTAATATGGATTAGGTCACATTTGGCAAGAGTGTGTAGCTCTGAGTTGCTTCGATTAACTGGGTCCATGTTCTCAGACTTGCTGGAAAAATAAATAGAAAAGTAATTGGTGGAACCTAAAGTTACAACATTGACCAAAGACAGGAGATAATGTTGCATTTGCTGTTCTGGCTGCACATACAGGTTTAAGATTTGAAATTGGTTGGGTTTTTAAAAATTTCTGCTGTATTCGGTGGTTTTTTTGTTGTCGTTGTTGTTTTTTGTTGTTCTTGGTTTTTTTGTTGCTTGTTGTTCGTTTTTTTGTTTGTTTTGTTTTAGCAGAGGTCAAGAAATACAAAGTTACAAAAATGTCCTCTTAATCTTAAAAGGCCTGTGGTCCACATTCAAAGCACAGTATAACTGAAGAAGTCATTCAATTGAACAACTAATTGTTTCAACTGATCACCCTTTTAGTCTTTGAATTATTGCATATTCCTAATACTTTGCCTTTTGCTTGCCCTTGGGTGTGTTATGGAGAATAAATAAGGTGCTGTACAAATGTCTGATGTTTTATGCTGTTAGACTTTGGTACAGTGAGGTCTTTTCTTAGGCTATAATCTACAAGGGGGACTGCAGGGAAGTCTTAACAGGCCTTCCTATCCTTAAGCCAAGTTCAGCTGTTAGCAGGATAGAAAGCTGTGGATGCAAAGCTATACTGCGTTCCCACTGAAGTGTTTCTCAGAGCTATTTGGAACTCTGTTCATACAGCAGACAGTCCACTTTCATGTGCTGACCCAATTGTTCGCTGTCTTTCTGTTCCAGTGACAGCCCCTGCTGCTTGTGTGCATCATGACCAGCTGCTGCTTAGCCTGGGTAACCTTTGCTTCCTTCAAAGGCAATTGTGGCTTGAGTGCTTTTGGACTGATGGGGGTCTCAGTGGAGTATTTTGTAGTAGATGTGTGTGCACGTGTTTAACACAGCAGCAACGTAGAAAGGACTGTGCTATGAACAAGGATGAGGTAGGTTATTCAGTGTAAGGGTAACGGTGACGTGTGAGGATATTTAGTTATTATAGCCCGGGAAAACAGAAAAAATGGCCATTACCTTGTAAAGGATGTTGTAAATTTTTCCTATATGCCGTGTTTTGTGCTCAGTCCAGGTTTTTACTGGCCCATTTTTGTGCACTGACAAGATTCCTTTTGAGGGCTACTGAGCTGGAGCATGATGCAGGAGTACTCCGTAGCATATTTACTGAACTTGTTTTTCATTGTACCAAATCTATTTTGTTCAACTTCACTTTATCCATAAGGTTTGAAGCACATGCTTATACATGTGATTCATGTATAAATACATACCTGGATAAATTCTCACTGCTTACCTCATGTCAAGACAGCTGAGATGTTGGCATCTCCTAACTTCTGCACCCACTTCCTTGTGCTCAGCCTGGTTGTTGCACGTCTGTCTTTGACTTTAATGAAGCTCAGGGAAAACCCATCTGAGGGCTGCTGCACCGGCACAGTACATTTCCTATTCTGATACCTATTTCCTTTTCTAGTGTGCTGAGCTACAGTGCAAGCAGGTGCATTATCTTCACATAGTTCAAGAGGGAAGTAAGACTCAGATTTTACCAAGGATCTAAAGTTCTGCATGGACCCCACTATCCTCAATGTAAGAGCAACCCCAGTTCAAAGATGTCTCTACAGAGTCTTAGAAATGGGAGTGGCTGCTATCTTAGGATCATATTATAATTCAGACTGAAGGAACCTTGGGAGGTCCTGCTCAAAAGAGAGTCAGCTGTGACCATTCAAATCTTGAAAACATCCAACAATGGAGACTGTGTCATTTCTTTAGGTAATCTTTTCCACTAGTTGACTGTCCTCATGGTAGAAGAGTTTCTTCTTATATCCAGCCTGAACCCCTCTTTTTTCAATTTATGCTCATTGTCTGTTGTGTTCCCACAAGGCACCACTGTGAAAAGCCTGGCTTCCTATACTCAATACTCCTTGCAGAATTTCTCTTTTTCTTTCTTTTCCAACTCCTTAAAAGTGTTGGAAGGTTGCTGTTAGGTTGCTTCAAAGCCTCTTCCCTAGGCTGAACAAGCTGCGATTCCTTAGCCTGTTCTCACAGGGCAAGATTACAGCCAGCTGACCATCTTGGTAGCTCTCATTGATTTAGCTCTGGTTTATTGATCTTTCTGGTATTGCAAACCCAGTGCTGGATGCAGGATTGTAGATGTGCTCTAATGAATGCTAGACAGAGGGGGGCTAACTGCTTCCCTCAATCTGCTAGCTGTGTTCCTGTTCGTGCAGCCCAGGCATCCTCCTGTGTAAAGGGAAGCTCTGTTGCCCACGCAGGGCATGAGGAGAGAGAGGCTTAAGGCTATCTCACATAACAAGGATGTTTTAAACTGCAGCTTGCATTGTCATGAAAGTAGCAGGAGGCAGATGGTGGAGCCTTCTCTAGTAGCAATCAGTGTGTCACCATGGTGTGCCTCTTGCAGGCTCCAACTGTCGTCAGCTTGGTGGTGGAGTCACCTCTGGTGGGACATATGCAAGGCCATCGTTGTATGCAGCACCACATAGAGAGAATTGTACACTGAAGGCCCTTTGTGCAAGAATTATTGTTGGAAACAGAACCCTTTTCTGGCATGTCAGAGTCCTTGTTCATTTGTTGCTTCCTTCCCAACACTTTCAGCCAAGAAGCAATAGGCAGAATTTTAAGGGTGGAGATTTGAGACAAGGTCAATAACAAAAGAAAGGGACAAGAAATGAAGTACACTGAGACTGTGAGTTTTGTTTCCCTGGCCAGTTGCAGTGCTGGCCATTGGAAAGACTTTGCCTTTATCCCACTACTGGTTTTACTTCGATTATGAACATTTGCAGCTGTCCTTTCCTCATTTACCTTACTTAGCAATTGTTGGCTTTGGGGAGAAAAAAGTTGCCTGATTTGTGTATGAGAGTTCTCTGTAGCAGGCAATTTACCATTAAGGTAAATAATAGCAGTGACAAGAAACTAACGACCGTAACAGAATTTGAGTGTTTAAATGTCTTTTGCTTTCTTGTTTAATCCACTAATAGAAAAATAGGGTCAAATAGGGCAAGTTGAGGGAGGTGATCTTTTATCTCTGCTCAGCCCTGGTGGGCATCTGGAGTGGAGTACTGAGACATGCTGGAGCGAAGCAAAGGGCCACATAGATGAACCTGAGGTTGACTTTCCAGTGTGAGAGTGATTGAATACTTGACACAGGTTGCCCAGAGTGGGTCTGTCTTTAGAGACATTCAGAAGAGGACTGGGTATGGTTGCAAGCAACCTGCTTTAGTTGTCTGTGCTTTGGCAATTTTCAGAGGTCACTTTTGGCTTCAACTCTTCTGTGGTTCTGTGATTTAGAAATAAGGAGGCAAGAAGGTTTTGAAAAAACACACCGAGAAACGTTGTTAAAATGTTGGAGCAGAAGTTGTTGAAGTTTGTTCCTGGAGAGCAGAGGGGATGGGAGTCCAGTGGTATAGGAACTCCAGCTCAGACTCCTTTCTTTCATCTGTATTCGCAAATTAGAGATATGTATGAAACTCATGGTTAAATTGCTAAAATGCTGACAGGCCCAATAACTTTTGCCTGTGCTTGACCTCTCTCCTGCCAGTTCCTAGGTATGGCTCTCTTCACAGATAAGCCAACTTCTGCTCTACTCAGGCAGTCTGGATGTGGTAACCCTGTTTTAGACAGTAGGAAAGTTGAGCAGTAGTATTTGGGCTGCTCTGTGGCAGTCAGCCTCACTACCGGAGAGCATTGGTAGATGGTTTTAATTTGCTAGCACAGATGTGTTAAAGTCTAACTGCTTGGATGTGGCAGGGTAGGTGGCCAAAACCACCCAGACCTCTACGGGCAATACCAACCCCCACCTGTGGTGGTCAAAGGCTTAAACCCTTTCTCTCAATCCTTGGTTAGGGTGAGAGCCCACAACCCCCCCCAGTTTCATGTTTTTCATATTTAGTTATGGTTGGTTTATGTTTTCCCCTCCCTGTTTTATGTATGAAGTTATTAATATTCATTCACTTTTAATAATATGTATATGTTCTAGAAAGTTCTACCTTATTCAACACCCCATTGGTTCCTCCTCCAAGTCCCTCCTTTGTATTGTCCTCATTGGTCCCCTCAGCTGTCATCCCGCCTTTTATCTCCAACTTTATTGGCTGTATCCCTTATCCCCGCCTGTCCTTCCCTCCATATATAAGTTTAATCCCCTCATTAAAATTTGGCTCTTTGTCCCTGTTGCTCTGTGCTAATAAATTTTTGCGTGGATTATCATACAAGGAGCCCTCTCTCTCCTTCTTTGCCTCCACGTTCATGCCCGATCACCTGCCCAGAGGAAGCTCCCTCGGGTGGGGAGCTGGTCTTCAGACTCTTTAGTCACCGTCTCATTGAGGATGCAGCGAGCTGATCCCCGGGCTATCCAGCAGCCTGGGCTTGTGTGCGTTACCTGGAACCATTGCTGGCAACCTGAAGAAATGTCTTTTGCCACAGCTCGAGCTCCTGTGCTTTTAGGCTTGTGGATCAACTGGATTTTCAGGGCAGGACCTAATCAATCTTTTATAACTGATAGGGAGCCATGAGACTAGACTCTGTGTCTGAGCCAGAAACTCCCAGAGATTGAGCTCCAAGTATCAGCCTAATTTATTAAAAATTCAAGAACCTTAAGAGACACACTAAGACATTAACAGGCATATTAAAAGACTGAGGGAAAAAACCAAAGAGCTTAAAAGACATAAAAGTATTTGCATGGGGAAGGTACATATTTTAAATGCGGAACAGCAAAAATAGCTATGCTCTATTGTTGTTCCATTTTATTTCTTATTAAAGCAGAAATTAAACAGCTCTGCTGACAGTAATCCCTATATCTATTCTTTGTAATATGTCCAACTTCTCATCAAAATGGAGCATTTAGTCTTTCACTGGTGAGCAATGCACAACTTGTGTATTTTTAACTTTGATAAAACCAGGTTAATTCAGTATGCCTTCAAACTTTCTTATCTCTCTCTCC
>VZRV01003387.1:135437-489946 GCA_013398115.1 Falcunculus frontatus
CCCAATATGTTTTTACTCCATAGAATTTCTGTCTTGTGAAGATAGCTTGTTTCTTCAGGTACTTATTTTGGACTCCACCACAATCTTTCACCATTTGGATTTCAGTGAAACTGGGGATGTTCACTGAATCTTCAGTGTGGGCAAGTGCCATTCCGATATTTTACTTTTCACTTGAATAACATGCTTCACTATTAATAAAGTTGGGCTGTGGTGTGCAGAGGTCTTTCTTTTCTTTGCTTTTGTTGACTGCTGCAGTGCTCCACAGATGGATTAGCTTTCTCAAGTGAGGTCTTCCTACTCTTGAGTAGGGTAGAAGTGACAATGCTCCACACCTTGGATATCTGGGTTTTGATGAAAAGGCAGACAGCTCTGTCACTCAGAGGCTCACGTGTGCTGGTGCAGGAGGACAGACAGATGAATGGGCCTGGCACAAATGAACTCTTTTGCCCATTTGCAGACTTGAGCAATGTGTTTGAAGATTTAAATCTGTTCTGAGTTTTTTCAGTTTTAAGCAGGTGCTTAAGAGTTGCTTTAAGCATTTGGAAATGCTCTAGTTTGAATATAGGAAGTGTTTTTATTTTGTGCATTTGTTCTTGTGTTGAAAGCTATTTACAGAAGGAACTCTATCCTCCTGTCTGGTAGTAAACTTCCACCAGAGTGTAAATATCCATATGAAGCCCCCCAGGAGTAATCTCAGTACAGGCAAGGAAATGTAATTACGTATCCAAGAGACATTTGCAGCACAGTTGAGTTTTGACAAAAGACTTATGGCTTGTTCAGCTTTAAAATACTGTGGGTTTTTTTCTGAAATATTCAGAAAATACAGTTTTTGGAATATAAAATATCTTTCTAGTGTAAATTTCAACAGGCCTGTAGAGAAAGTGATGTGCTTTACCAGTGATTTTATGTGACTTGGCTGGCACTCAGGGATTGTTAGTCACTGAACTGCTTCAGAGACTCCAGGCTTCTTCCTCACTGAGTTGCAAGAAATTGGTGGAAGTATACTTTTCATTGCTATGAAGAGTCAGGGTTGGCTGGATCATTGTGTGCATAGATTATTAGTAAATCTGTAGGAAACAAAAATAATCTACCTCCCAATGGAAAGCTTAGGGATTCTGTGGAAATTGAATTTAAAGTTGCTTATAAATAATGAAATAACTAATTGATGTCTTCTTCATTCATTTTTATAAAATGAATTAGTATAATTCATTTTATAATTATAATTATTTTACTTTTGCATTTGTGAAAAGCTTTATTAGTAATAATCTGTGTGTAATTGTAACAAAATTTGGTGACAAAGTCACTAGCACTGTAGTGAAATAGCATTTTTTTGACAAAAAGGTTTTTTTGTCAAAATGTAATTTACCAGCTGAAATATATTCCATCAGTTTAAAGGAATCTCTGTGGTCTTGAAGCCTTGATTTATAGACTTGTTAGGATGATAGTTTAATGGTTTTAGTGTCTGTTATTCCAGCAAAAACATGGCCCTGATCATGCACTGACAGGATAAATAATAGTTTTTCAACCATAAGACCAGTTTTAGGTGTTCACGTGCAAGCTTCAGTTGTGAACATATTTCCTGCATTTGTAAGCTTCAATAGCAGCTAAAAATAGTTTGCTTTGCATGTCCTGTCATCTCTCTTTATTTTTTACTCAAAGGCACGTATTCAGTTTTATTCTGAAGGGATTCAGTTGCCCTCTGAGGGCTCTGGCCATGGAGGATCTAGCTGATGGGTTCGCAGAAATATAGTAATAGGTGTAGAAGGGGCTCAGACAGTGACATCTGACAGATCTGTGGCCGCAGCATTTAGGAATAAGAAGGAGAGTTAGGAGATATTTCACTTTCTTTTTTTTTTCATGGCTACGAATACCTTCCCAGGTCTTCTGTGTTCCTGTGGTGTAAATGCTATTTAATGCCTAAGCTGTGTGATCTGAAGCATGAGCTTTCCCTTTCGTCTTACAGATATCAAATGTCGTTTCACTGTTAGTTCAGTGACTTCCTTTCTTCTCCATCTATCCCATAATTCACCTTTTTGCATTTGATCTGGCAGTGTGATAATGTATCTGCTCTGACATGCTGAATTTTTACATACCTCATGGAAATAGCTTTTTCTCTGCATTTTTGCTGTAGTTAAAGTACTTGGTTTATGCTTTGGGCAGGCCATTTCTGTAAATTGGCTTAGGAATTGCTTAATTCTCCTCTTCTATGTGATTTTGTTTGTGCCTGCTTTGCATCCTAAAGGATTAATTTGTTAGGATATCAGCAGCCATTCATCAGCTGTTCTCTTCTGTCCAAGTGGGGAGATGGAAAACATTTCTTTGCCTTTTGACCTGAAGTTACTGAGAGGCAGATCTTCAGCCTAAAAGAACAAAAAACTCAGGAGATATTATCAATTTCTGCTTGTTTGCAGAGAAGTTGTGGAAGTGTTCAAGGCCAGGTTGTGGCCTTGAGCAACCTGATCTAATGAGTGGCATCCCTGACCATGTTAGTGGGGTTGGACTAGATGGTCTTTATGGCCCCTTTCAGCCCCAGCCTTTCTATGATTTTATGATTCTATGGTTTTAATAACTTTCTCTGTGGAAACTTTTGGAAACCATGTGGATGACATCCAGTGCAGTTGCTTGTCTCTGGAACAGTATTTGGGAGGAATTTAGGGTCTGTGTCCAAGAAAGTGATGAGAAAGCCCATATTCTATGAATTGCATAAAGCTTATTAATTTTCCTAGGTCTTTAATGGAAAATACTAAGAACCATGACAGAAACCCCTGTACTTTAACAGGAAGACACATGGTAGTATTGTTTCAAGCAGGGAGAAAAGAAAGCAAAGAGGAGAGAGGACAGACTTTGTAAGAATACTGATGGAGCATTTAATTAGCAATGGCAACTGCACCTGGTTCTAGTCAAAATAATTAGCAGTCCATGAGGAGCTGAGAGCATAACGTATAGAGAAATTCTGTAGGTGTTTGCGGGGTATTAGTGAAAATGTGATGTGGTTGTTGCTTTTTCATGATAAATGCATAAAAAAGGATCTGTTATTTGATTGAATTACCCAGGCTTTAGAATTGGGTGCTTACAGACCAGATCTTCTGTGAAATATGACGTCCTATGCCACACTGTGAGGGGCCTGTGATGTCTTATATATCAGACAGATATATATCTTATATATCTTATATAGAACTGTATTAAACTAAATTAGTAATACATTGATTTTTGCTGAGGATTTACATTAAAAATTACAGTGTTTGCTTTTGCACCCTTGTACCCTTTCAGCAGAGTAAGCTAAAGCAGTCTCTACTGAGAGTATTCTTCATTTCTAAGCAAAATCTAAATGTATAATTTAATAATTGTTTATAGGCAAATGTGCTGTAATATGAAGTTATTTTACACTATACTAGCATAAACTATCTTTTATAAAATAAATAAATAAACTTTTTTCTATTAATACTAATTTTATAGAAATGGATACATTAAAGGAGAGACATTTTATAAAGCTGCACAGGTAACGTAGCTGCTTAGAATTTACAGTAAGTGAATAAGCAATTAGTAAAATTTTCACTTGACAAAAAATCAGCTTTTCCTTTTTTTTTCCCTGTAGCACATATGTAAACATAACTCTGTTTAATGTACTTTTTTTGACTCTAGCTTGGAGTTGCTGATGATGGCACCGTTTTAGAGGACAAATGCTTAACACACTACAGTTAAACAGGTAGCAATATGAAGGCATTGAAGATGAATTGTTTCCACCTTCCTTCTGGTCTCCTCTCCCAATTCTAAATAGAGTCCAAATTACTTTAGTTGCAATATCTGAGGTCTGCTTCCATAGTTAGTTGCAGAAATGGTCCCTCTGAAGGGAGTAGGATGGAGTTGGCTGAACTCTCCATAGCTCTGGAGGAGTTCAGTCAGTTATGACTCCAGCTTTGGTAGGCTGATGACTTGGCAGATGCCTTTTGGCTTTTTAGGGATATTAGATCTGCCACTCTCTTGATAGCCATCTAAATAGTTTTTGCAAGGTCAAGAAAACCTATGATGTCTTGCTAGCACTTACTTCTCTTTGGTCTTACGGATGGCTTTTTACTGTCCCCTTGGTCCTATTTGCCATGTCTTGTATGACAGCTTTGGAATTCAGAAGCACCAATGAATTGTCCAATGAAGCTTGGCTTTATAGCTTTGCTAAAGAAATGAACAAAAGCATAAAGATTAAAACCTAGTAAATTTATACAGAAGAGTTAAGAAGTAGAAAACATGAAAGCTGGGAACTAGTACATATTTAGCTTCTCACTTCCCAGGTTTTGGCTTATACCTTCAGTTTTAGGAGAGCAGCAGCTCGACTCTAGTTTCAGTACAGCTGTGATCTGGTGGTATATGGCCTAAGAGGTTTTGAATGAAGGAATAAGAATTTCACTTTTTAGTAGCAAATATTCTTTCAGTCAATACTTCCTTGGAAGAGGAAGGCTTAATGCAAGCAGTGAGCAATAGATAAAGACTTATTCTTGATTTCTGATATCATTGTCATAGATTTTTGGGATTAAAAATTTTAGAATGAAACTTCTACCTTGTGTTGTATTTCTTTCACTTGAAAAGCTGGCAGAGAAGAAAGTGTTATTAGGATGGATTCAAGTTTTACTTATCTTTTGCTTGTGGGTGGTGTTGTATCTGAAAGCCATCCATTTAGATGTTGTATTTAAATCCCCATACTGAGTGCTACCAATTGCATGGGAGCAATTACACTTGTATAATTCAGTGCCGTGCTGCTTGAGATACTGATATATTGAATGTAGAATAAATAGTAAGAAAACTTAGGAGTTTTGTAAGAATATTTGCCAATTGCTATATGCATGAATTATACCTCTTTCTGACATCCTTAAAAGAGGACAGCAAAATGTTGATGGGTAAAAAACAGCCCATAAGAATGATGGCTCATACTGTGTGTTTCTTTACTCTGCTAGATCAGCTGCTGTAAATCGACAAATGAAGTTACTGAGAAACTCAGCTTCAAACTGTGTTTTTCCTGCTCATATTCATGTCCTTTTGTCACCTGGATATTTTGAAAGAAATAATAATCACCATATCTGGAAGAAAATAATTTGGAAATATTGAATCACCAGCCTCTTTTTGTGCCACTGGTGATGATAAAGTTTTCTTAAAATTCTGTGGGATTTTCTTTGTCTAGGTGTTGTATAAGCCTGGGTGAGCACTGGGTGATATCCTGGGAGCAGTCTAGCAGTGGCAAATTTTAAGATGTATGTACGTCTTCGGCAGATTTTGCTGTTGCAGTCAGATTTTTGTTTATTGCTTTGTTTTGCCACAGTTGCCTCCTCTCAAGTTTCCCTGAACTTTCTGTGCATCTTTTGTTTATCCTTCTCCAGCAGTGGTTCTCACTTTTTGATCTATTGTCAATACCTACTAGTGTGCTGCCAATAGATTTCTGCACAGCTCCAGGCTACCCTGTAGTTCTTGGTCTACTCCTGATTAATTTTCTTTCCCCGAGCACTAGAATCCCATAGCTGAGGAATAGGTAAATTATTGAAAGGGTAAGTGCCTGGCTCCACTAAAAATTCTAGCAGTTCTACTTTTGACATCCATGGTGCTTGGATTTTACTCTTCTTGATCTTTTTGCTGAATCTGGATGCTACTCAGCTGAGATCTGTATTATAACAATTCTTAGAATTATACGATAAGATATGAACTGTGTCCTCCTCCTGCTGTATTTTTTCAAATCTTTAAAATTAAAATGTTTTGACCTGAATTTCTCAAGAAGCAAGACTTGCCTGTCTCCTTGACAGTGTATTTTTCTAATACAAATAGAATAATAAATATCAAATGGGAAAAGAGATAAAGGAAAAATATAAGAAATGGGGAAAAAGTTAATATCACCTAAGAGCTGTTGTTTTCAGTAAATAGTTCATTTTTTCAGCCTCTAACAGAGAACAGTAAGGTACTAACCTGTGTCTTGGGGCCAGATACAGTCAGAATATTTAATGTGGTCCCTAACCTTAGATATTGAAGGGAGCCCCAGATACGGGTCTCTGTAGTTGTGTATCAAGTGCCAGTCCAATGGCACAATGCACAATGTGCAACATATGCCTGGTTTTATGCGATATGTGGCCTTTCACTCACTCCAGGAGCAAGGGTGTTACAGCTTACCCCAACAAGCAAGTGGAATATCCTTTTTTTAATGGATATTACTGCTTGCTAAATCTCCTGCAAATCAATACAAGCTCGTCTCTCTAGGGGATTTTTCTCATAAAAAGGAACTTGCATTTAGCTAGCATAGGGGAGGGACTTTCTCTTTTACTTCAAGTAAGAAGTACAGATACAGAAATTAAATACTTGAAAAGTAAGTTCCTTGCAAAATAGAAGGCAAATATTGAAAAATGTTTTCCAAAGCAAACTAATCAGAGCCTGAGCTCTTCATACAGAGGGGTAGATTCAGTTGCCAAAGAGGACACCATCTTCAGAGTAATTTCTGGAGAATTGTGATATATTTCTTGTTCACTTTGTTGCCCAAGTGCTGCCATACCAAAGCTGTATTATCCACTAGTTACGTTATTCCTAATACAAAAGCCTTTATAATTGCATGCAAATAAGTGATCTTGCACAGAAAGCTCAAAACAAAAGAGAAAACCCAGAGAAATCCCTCCTGGAGCTTCAGAGCAGCAAGTGCAACTGAGCACGAATTTCAAATCAAGTAGTCAGCTGTGGGCAAGATTTCCCTCCTGCTGGTTCTTTCTCTGCTGTTGTGCATCTTACATGTCTTTCTGTGAATGGCACGATTTCAAGGTGAGGAGACCAAAGGAGTCCTGTGCCTCTTCAAACTGCCAGTTTAAACACTCCCTAGCTGAGCACAACTTAATACCTTCTCACCTTTATCCTGGAAAAATTATTTTGTCTTGTGTCTTCTATATGAGACTTAATTGGAGATCTGTGTTTCTCCTCTCTGTTTTTGTGCTGTTTGATGACCTGGGCTCGGATCACGTTTACCAGATTGGGCCCTTGCAGATCTAAGATGGAGCTTCCCTACCTGTCCGTCATTTGTGAGCTTGGGTTGCATCCAGACTGCTACATCATTATTCACTGTTTAATTTCAATTTGCAATTTTTGCATACACTGGACTGAAGTGCTAGTTTTAAAAGCCTAACTAATTTTCATACTTTTCTGTAATTCTTGTAGGATTGGTTTAATTTTATTATGTTGTATTAAAGGTTTATTTTGTTCAACTCTGCATTACTGGAACTGAAAATAAGTGATTTCCCCCCCCTTTTCTTTTAAACCTCCTTATTTTTTAGAGTTTGCTTAAATTAGAAGAACAGTTATTCTGGACAAAACTTAGGAGAGGACAGATAGCCTAATGTGACAGCCAGTGATGGCAATTGGTATTATGAAAAGATGTGATGGAGCTGACTCTCTGCTTGGGAGAATAATTTTGATTTGTGTATTTTGTACCTGTTCTCTGGTTAAAAGATATTACAAATTTAATGTTGCAGCCAAATAGGAATAGGTATTTTAGGGGAGACATAACTCAGTAGAAATCTAGTAACTCCGACAAGGGTTATAATTTTGTAACTGCACAGTGAGAGTTAATTTACAGTTAGAAAACACACACAAATCTCTTAATCATTTGTAAGTGTTGGTTAAGTCAGAGTGAGGTATGAAGAAGGTAATTTCAGTAGATGCTTGAATTTATCTCCATCTTTGAATCTGACCTTTTACAAAAGAGACGAAGCTGAATCTTCATCCCATTCTCTCTCAGAACAATTTTCTTTCCTTTTGTTGGTTTGAGAGCATGGAAAAGCTGATGAAAACTTTACAGCTAAAATAGTATTTGGGAAAATTTCTATGTTTAGTCGTTGGAAAAGCTAGGTAACTTTCAGGTACTTTCCTGAATTCTCAGAGACTTTACTGATCCTGTTTCCAAATACCGAAAAGTGAAGGAGTTTCCTCGTAAGCAGCAAGAGATTGAATTGTGGTTTGATTTATTAATCAAGCTGTGCAGCTGAGGCAGGCAATACAGTAACCCGCAGCAGAGACACCATACTGTGTATCTTGATTTGTTCTGGAACTTCTTGTATAGATCTTTATAGAGGATTAATCCTAATAGCATTAGTGTGGTAAGACATATTGCTAAGTAGACTTAGACAACTAACAAAGACTTAAAACAAACAAAAAAATCCTTTGGACATTGCTACTAAATAGCTGACATGAGATCAACCTCTTTAACCAATTCCTGGCTCTTTCTCAGACATCATTTTGGACAAAGGGGAAACTGAGCAACGGATTACCAGGGACCACTGTCAGCCTTTTGAATTAAAAGCTGTTGCCATCCAGTTACTTATCCTTATTCAGAACACTTTGACGAAATGTGGTATAGCTCTGAACTGATAGTTAAAAAAACAGATTAGTGGATTTTAACACTTGTGTTTTAGCCTGCTATTTCAGACAAAAGTATCCAATGGTACAATGTATCTTAGTTTTTACATAATTTAGTATCTTAAATACTGGTAATTATCCTGAAGACATGCTATCAGTAAGCTTAAAACAAATGTGGAAAGCTGAAGATAGGATTTAAATTTAACACTAGTCTTTTTAATGCATTTGAGGCAAGAATTTCCATAAATTAGAAAGGATGTATCTAAACCCATGTCTTTCTGGTTTGAAATACCGTGTGAGTGGTTTCATAAATCAGCTGCAGTTAAAATGACAACCCATAGTAGAATGCACTGCTAATTTAATTTTGCTAAATGATTCTTATTTTAATCACTGTAATACATTTTGATAAATGGTTTAGATGATCAGTTTAAAAACCAATTTAAATTTCAGCGGTTTTGTTCGCTTGTCATGTGTATTGTTTTCTTCCATGGTCAAGTGTAAATACTTTTCTTTGGTAAAATCAGTTTACACAGTATTTTCAAGCATATTAAAGCACTGCTTCTTCAAGACTAAGCATACCTATTTTACTTGAAGTATGGAGCTAGTGCTTCCAAAATAAATAATTATCTTAGATATGTTTGTTCTCAAGTAGTTTGCTTGGAATGTTGAAATAACTCTGAGCTTCTGAATACTGATTGTGGGAGAAAACATTTCTTTTGCAAATGATCGGAAGTAAGAGCTGGTGAATGATAGAGGCAAGGTCTATGTTTTTAAGCTTCAGAATAGAGGGGTTTAATTTGAGAACCTGGGTTTGCAGTTCTCTGCTGCTGTTGCTAACAGGGACTGTGGCTGAGACACTTGCCTTAGTGTTGTCCATGCAATTCCTAAGGGGACCAGGCCAAAAACCCTGGCTGAGCTGGCTCACACTCTGTGTTCTCCATGTTAAAAAGGGTGAATACATGTGATTACACTACCAGGGTCATGATATGTAACCATGGTTTAAAGCAGTGCAATGAAAGTTTATGCTTTCAGCATTCGACATGTGCGTAATGTAATATTTTAACTGCATGTGTGGCAGATGATGTTTTTTTTAGGGACAGGGATTTTGTCATCTACAGGAGCTATCCATGGATATCTCATGGCTGCTATGTGGAAGGCTGCTATGCTTTAAGATGTGAATTGTGCACCATTGCTGCAATCTTCCTTGAGCATCAGTGAGCCCTGGCTGTGAGGTGGCTTGTTGCCTTCTCCATCTGCTCATTGCCGCTTTCCAAAAAGGGCTTATGACCCTGCTTGTGGCCAGTTTGGCATTTGTTTTTACCTCTATACAGAAGAATGAAGTGTGAGAGAGAAAAAAGAAAGAAAAAAAGAGAAGCCCTTCTGGAAGTATCTTCCTTGTCCCAAGATATTACACAATGCTGACACCATCTGCTTCATGCAAGAGCTGGTGTTCTCCAGGCAGAGCCTAGTTCTGCCTGCCTGTGTGTTGCTGGAGCTGTGGCTGAGCTGTTCTGCTAGCTGGCATCAGCTGGCTCTGAGGGGGGTGCTGATGGGGGAGCCCCTGATTTGAAAAGGAGGGAAGAGGCAACAGCGTATGCAGAACTTGGTTCTCTCTCTGGCCAAAGCTCCATCTTGGGTGGGACTTTGGGGGGACTTGACTGTAACTCCGGAAGAATAGGCTGAAGTGTGTCATGCCTAGAAATTTTGTTTTCTAGTTTTCAGTGGCATGAGCTCTCTGAGATGAGTGGCTGACGTAATGGGTGGGAGTGTGTCTCACCATAAACTTAGAGTAGCATCGTTTGCCCATCTGCTGGTATCCAGCCTGGGATGGTTCTTACATTTCTGTGAGGAAATCTTGCTTTCATCAAGGTGTGTAATGTTTTGCTCTTTCTATGCAGCTATTAGCCCTTGGGAGCCTGAAATCCCTAGGTTGTCCTGTATTTCTCCTCTGCTTTCCCTGTGCAACGACGCTGTAAATGAGGGGTTGTTCCACAGCCTCTTGGTGCAGGAGTCTACTCCATTGTGCTATGGTGTAGAAGTCTGGCAATGCAAGATGTCATTTGATGGGGGGATCAGGCTTGGAGCAGTTGACCGTTTGAAGTTCAGGCAGCATATCTCATCAATTCTTGATTTTGCATTTCTGAGGAGGAAACATTCAGCTTTTGGCTAAAGCCTGAAATCCTCCTTAATTTTTCATGCTTGTTTTATTTTTTCAGAGAAAATTAATTTTTTTTTTCCTGAAACCATGCACTTCATGGAAATAGAACTTGTACACAGAAAACTTTCTAACAAAATACACTTTTGATAGAAAATAGATATAATCTTTACACAGCATGGAAATTTTATGATGAAGCCATAGCAACAACATACAACTAGTCGTGGAAGGAACACATTGGAGATAGCCTGGGGTTTGAACACGGAAATATTTAATAGTGTATATCCTTCGTCTTCAGACACTTACTGCTTCCTCTCTCTGTGGAACTTACGCTGCAAGTGTTATCATGTCTATAATGCTGTGCCTGTTGTCTTGTATTCTGAAATATTGGAGGCAGAACTGGGGGAGCTGGCAGACATGGGAGGCTGTGAATGGTAACTCATGTGAGTTCCTCACATGGTAGTAAGGTGAACATTTTGGTTCCAGATGACGGAAAGTAATTAGTAAGAATCAGTTTCCTTGTAGTGTTAATGGCTCATAGTAATATATCTGTTTTGGGATGTGCTGTTTCGTTTTTTTATTAGCTTCTTTTTGCGGTCTTTCCTGTAATGGAATTTCTTGTTTGACTGCAAAATTGCAGGATAAATACATGAAAATTAAAAATTAGTGGTTCTGTAAATGAATAGGGTTTGACTGCTACAGTTCACAGAATCACAAAATGATTAAGATTGGAAGAGATCACCAGAGGCCATCTAGTCCAACCTCCCTGCTGAAGCAGGCTCCCCTAGAGCATGTTACCGTAAAATGCCAAAGCAAATAGTAGGAAGGTATTGTAAAGGTGTAAAATTTCAAATGGAAAGAGAGATGCCCGATAGATTGCAGTTCTGAGACACCCCAGCCTTTGGTACTGGATATTACAGTCCTGTATTGACATATTTATTGTTAAAGCATTTGACTTTCCTCTACCTGGAAAGTACCTGCCTTGATCCTTCTGGTTCTTACACTAAAGACTTAAAGAGCTGTGGTACTCCAGCTGTACCCTCTTATGTAGCGTCAGTTTCTGTAAAACAATTAACACATTTTAAGGGCTTTTAGTGTAGTCTTTGTCCAGCACATGACTATACCAAGACAATGCAGTTAAACATAGTTTTGATCACTCTGTTGAAAGCAACTTTTGGCTGATTGGTCTTTGAAGTTAGTGGGCAGGATGGATGGGTGGGATTGAGATGTATTACAGGAACTCATGTGTGTTGTTTCTGTAAGGCATGTCTGACACAGTATTTTCAGGGTAAATATGTGTGATTCACAGCATACTATGAAAGAATTTTGTGCACTGTAGGAAAGAGTGCTGGGATCCCTTTGACTGTCTAGCACGTGCAGATATTTACTGTTTGGCTTTTGTTTCTTCTTCTAGACATTACCCAAAGCAGTCCTTCACTACAGTGGCTGATACACCAGAAAATCTTCGCCTGAAGCAACAAAGTGAATTGCAAAGTCAGGTAAATAAAATAATTATTTTGTCTTGTTAATATTACACTGTCAGTCCACTTCTTTAGTTTTTCAAAGTAGTAGTAGTATTTCTTTGTACATACATAGTAGCACTGCAGTGCAATTGTAAAAAATACTTGTAAATTGGTATAACACTGCAAAACTCAAGGTTTTATTTCTGTTCTCACTTATGCTAGTTACCATACAATTTTAAGTCCATTGGCATCACTGGAATCCTTCATTTTCAACTGCACATGAAGCATCAAAATAGTTTTTAATGTTTGAAGTGATACAGCTTAACTCAAAGTGTTCATTTTCCTTTGGCAAGCTACTCTTGTTAGCTTGCATTAAACTTAATCATAAAATAGGGTGCTATTAACAATCAGTGAATTTGTCATTAGCAGATATTTAGAAGCCTTTAATATTTATCAATAATGAAGTGACTGAATAATCAGTTTATGGATTTCTTATGGCCTCTGTCAACTAATAAATGAGGCAGTCTCTAAGCCAGTTGTGATAAATACATTATCAATCAAAATTTATGTAGGTTAATAAGAAATATATTTAAATTAAAATGTAAAATGAAAAGGGGAAAACAAGAAAATGTTAAAGAAGACTTAGGTGACCCAAATACAGTGCTGGCTATCTACCATAATGTAGAGTTCTGATTGATATAGATTCATGATTATCTGAAAATACCTCCTCTCCCCCACTCTCCGGTATCACTTTATACTGTTTTAATTTGTGTAATGCTGGAAGTTGTCCTGGCTCTGTAAGACAATTGATAATATTTGATTGCATTTTATTTTATGAAAATTCCGGGGTTTTTTTTGGTTTTTTTTTAAAATCTATTGTGTTTTAGTTGCAATCTCTCATTATAAATTCATAGCTATCATTGTCAATGTCATAAAAACCTGTAGCAAAAAGCAGATAGTAGACAACAAGACCTTTCTTTTTTGAGAACCTCTCTATAAGTTAAGGGGTAGAATTGAAGGAGTGCTAAACAGAAATGGTAGCACATATTGATATGTTGTCTTAAAAATTCCTTACCTTTTGCCATTACAGTTATTGGTTTAAAGCTTAGAAATTACTTCATGCTGAAATTCTGCCATCTAGAAAGAGGACAGTTTGTGGACTCTACATCTCCTCTTGACTTCAGTGGATTTCAGATTGGAGTCTGCTTCATTTTCTTGTAGTTCAGTGGTTCTGTGTACTAGTTACCATTGTGTCACAAAGTTAAGAGGAACTTAAACCCAGTACATTTTACAGGTCTTTTTAAAAGAATATAAATTCTCAGATCACTATTTTTTTAGGGCTTCGAGAGAAAAGGTTGGGATTCAGTAGAAAAATAAAATTTTACTACTCTTTACAGAGGATATAGGAGAAGTGGCTTTCCCTAATCTGTCTGACACATGCTTCTGTGGCACTGTGGAAGGATAAGGAAAATTTTTTGGTGTTATTCTCTATTTGTAAACTGAGAACTTACTATTCTAGGACTGGATAAGCAGTATCAGCAAGAAACTTGGAGTTTGCCTATGAATAAAATCGCTGCAACTGTTCACAATGCACTGCCATAAAATGTTAGATAAGGATCTACTCAAAACTTGGAAATGGAGAGAAACCCTTAATTTGTAGAATGTGCCTTTTTTCAATATTGTTAGTCAACAAAAGATTTGCAGATCCAAATATATTCTAAATAATAAGGGCACAAAATTGCCACTTGGAAGAAAGGCCATAATGTTTTTGATCATCATTTGCTTCCTTGTTGTTGATTTACATCTAGACTGTGTTAAGTAGCCTAACCTGTAAATTGTTTCAATACTGAAATGAAGCTTCCTGGTAGTTTTCCTTATCGAATTTAAATCTTGTCATAAAATAGGACTGCAAATTCTGAATAGTTTCTGTAATACTTTGAAGAGTATAAGGACAGAGAAATTGCCATCATCAATCAGTCCGTTTGGCCATCTAGTCCCTTGTCCTGTCTTTTCAGGGAAAGTTGAAAGACTCCAAAATGAAACAAATACATGAGATATAATTTGGCATTGTTCAGGTCTCATTCTATTTCAGAGCTGTGCAGTAGAAAAAAGTGTGTGCATGGTTCGAGAAAAGCCTTTCATATGAAACCAAACTTGGCTGGATAGAATCACATTATTACTGCCTTCCACTATTCATCAGAGTGGCTTGAGCCTCCTGCCAATGCATTTGACAATTTGGGATTGAGCGAATTCTGTGTTAGATAATGTAAAAAATTAAGTTAACGACTGAATAAGGAGAAATGCTTTTCTAAACTAGTAGCTGCTTCCTAGTTTCTAAGTAAACATCTTTAATGCTTTTGGTTCTGAAGAGGCACAACCGTGTGTTTAACTGCAGGACTCCAAGTGTTTTTTCAAAATCTGTAGCTTTAGAACTGCTCTTTATTTTGCTCAGCAAGACAAAGAATTGGTAAAGGAAGCACCATTAAATGTTGAGTAAGCTAAAATACACATGTTTTTGTAAATCTGTTGTTTTTATTTTCATTTAAGCAGCAGTTGACAGTGTTTTAAGTTGCAGTGCTGGGTCCTTTGTCAAAAATCCATTAAAGTCAGCATCAGGTGCCAGGGTGTCATGTTGACATAACATGAAAAGAACAAAACAAACAAAACAAAATACTGTTTTCTGGTGGAGTCAGTAGAAAATGGATAGCTCTTTGGAACACTTGAAAAATTATGTTGTTAAGAAGTCAAAGGACAACATTTAAAAGCTTTCCAGAGAACTCTGTTCTTCTATTTTATATAATATCAGAGCTTTTCCCCTCTTTAACATTTCCCTTCCATGGGCTTTCATTCTGCTCTGTGGTTGGAAGGAGATACAAATGCATTTGTAGAGAGGCAGTGTTTGTTTTCCATTCTGGAGAACTCCACAATCTGGTGTGCCTCCTGACAGGAGAAAAATGAGTTTGAAGGTCTTTCATCCCCTAAATAAGAGCAGAGACAGAGATCCAGTGTCTCAAGCAGGATTTTTCTTTATGCCTCTCTGATGAAAAATCCCTGGCTTTTTGGGGAATTAGTGCATTCTCTTACTCCATAGTATGCCATGGATACTTTCCACATTCACTTGCCTCTCTTAGATAAACTCAGCTACAGAAGTTACTGATATGCTCATCTCAGATTTGTTTACTTGGCAGTTTGCTTCATGTACCTTTGCTGCTGATCTCTCTAACTTTATAACAGTGTAAATTGCTCCGTGGCCTTTAGTCCTCATCTATGGCGATGCTGTGTACATCAAAAGCAGCAACTCCAGTTGAACTGGCAGAAAGAAACAGAGATGTTCTGCAGCAGTTCTTGGCAGGAAGAGTATCAAAGTGTCAGATCAAAGAGAGGGCTGATGTTTAAGGTGTGTTCTACTCCAGCACTTTCTGAGGAAATGTACTTTCTGGTAACTCGTGGGGAACTTGATGTAAAATCACGGGTGTTGTCCTACTGTCTTCTTGTCCTGGCCTGTGGTGACACACCCTGAGGCTGCTGTCCTTGGAAACTCCAAGTGCTTCTTTTCGAATGGGGGAAAATTTCTTGTGCTTTCCTTACAGGAACTTGGATAACTGACAGTGTATCTGTGTTTCTTTAGGAAGAAACATACTTGCAGTTTTTCTTGATAAATAGAGTTCATAGAAGTGTTGATTTTCAAGAAGTAAACATAATGTCTTATGTCTTCAATACGCAATTGAATCATACTATTATCCTAACAGTATTGTATTTTAACAGTCCTTACTTTCTCAGGATTGCTTGTGTTTGTATCTTTATCTGCCAACTCTCACCAGGATAATCATGGTATTATTGAGCATTTGGAAGAGAGTCAGCCTCAGAAAAGGGAATAAAAAATCTTTATGGTCAGGTGTTTGCATCTAGGATGGCTGTGCTCCTATTTGTTCAGGCTGAAGAAGAGACTGAGTCTGCATGGCAATAATGTGTGAAAGTGCAAGAGATGACAGGTGTGAACTGAAGTATGGAAGACTGCATTTATGCATGGGGAAAAACATTTCCAGTGTGAGGGTGACTGAGCACTGGCAGAAGTTGCTTGGGGAGACTGTGGAGTAACCATCCTAGGAGATTTTCAGAGGAGGACTGGGCACAGTCCTAAGCAATCTGTGGTAGTTGACTGTGCTTTGAGTAAGGTGATGCAGTAGACCATCTCCAGAGTTGCCCTGCATCTTCAAGTCTTTTCATATTCGGTGATTTGTCTCTATCCTGTCCTTCCTCAGGTTCCTCTTGACCATTTCTCTCATCTTCCTGCCTTTTTCTCTTTGCTTCTCTATTTCAAAAATATGTCTTAGCAAACTTCCAGGCAGATAATTTTCATTAGCTTGATTTGTTAAAAAAGCCTTTTCGGTTTATATGCGCCTCTTTTATGAAATCTTTGGAATGAACTGCCACAGTGAATGCTATAGGAGAATGAAATGATGTATAGATTACTAAAGCAGTCATTGGGTGGATTTCCTGGGGTACCCTGAGGGAGCTCATTGGAGAAGTCATGGAGAAAACAGTTTTTGGAGCTAGAGACAGAGATAAAAATAATGCTCTTTCTGCTGAGAAAAGGAGGAAGCAGTATATGGCAAGCAGAGAGACATCGTTATACCTTTATGGGTGATTTTGTAAGAAGACCCTGGAACGCAATTTAAAGATGGACTTTTCTAGATAGCCATCAGGAGCTGATAATTTATATATTCCTCTCTCCAGTTATCTGAGGATCTGAACCCAATCCACCATATGTGTATGAGGAGAGGGGTGAGAGGGCAGGCTTCTCAGGCATCTTCTTGCTATTATTTGTGAGTGACAAGTCCTGGGGACGTTGATTATCTTGGTGCATTAAAATAAACCCAGGCTGCCTGCAGAAAGCTCTGCCTTTCTCTCCTATGAACCCCTTCATAGTAGTATTTTGTAAATCATGCTCACCTACTAAATGTAATTTTTTTTCAGCTCCTGGTTTGTTCCCTCTTTCCCTCTGAAGACTATTTAAATGGCTTGTTTTATCTGCATGAGTCAAAGGCATAAAAATCATTCTTGATATGAAGAATACAAAGCTCCAGAGGAGTGCAGGAGGTAGAATGAGTTTCAGTTTTCTGGGAAAATGGTTGTCACCTCTTCTGATTTTTATCTTGCCGAGTACGTGAGGGATTCTCTCTACATCCTGTCTGCTCTGGACTGGGTCCTGTTACTGTGACACCATATATCTACACTGTTTCGGTTTTGTTGTTTTTATTGTTTGTTTGTTTTTTTTTTTCCCTTGCATTTACTTAGGCTATAAGATTCAGAATGTGACAGTACTGCTTCCACTCCTCTCCTCTCCTGTCTGCTGCTCTTTGCTGTCATAGGTGCTGAACCAGCATGTGGAGATAAACATGTCATAACCCTGTGGTCAGGAGACACCAGAACATGAGGCAAAGGCACCTAACAGGATGTAGTACTGTAATAGATAAACAGACAGTGCAGCAGAGAGGAAGTTTCTCTGTGGAATACATTTTTATGTTATTGATACATTTGTAGCACTCTGAAATTCTTTGATTTTGTATGTGAAAATACAAGTCGTCTACTGGGACATAAGATACGGTTATGGGCTACTTTTGAAATACAAAAGCTGTTTGCCTTAGCTTTAAGTTGTTAAGTCTTAAATCTGATTCCTGGTACTGACTACATATCCTAATTTTTAAATTTTTTTAAAAAAATCTGGTATCAATAGCCTGTATAATTATACAGAATTTTATACTAACTTCCAATGGTCAGTGTAGGAAATATTACTTGTATAAAGGGGTCTAGATAGTAGTGGTGGTTTTTTTTGTTTTACTTGTTTATAAAAAGAACTATTTTTCTTACGGTATTGACTGTTCTTTCCCGTTTTCTTTCTGGGTCACATCACACCTTGATAATCAGTAAGTTAAGCTGTGTAGATAAAAGCAGTAAATTCTTTTTTCTGAACCTATGTTATTATGTATCTGCATTTATATCTAAGGACAAAATTACAGGTTTCAGTGCCTGAGCAAAACAACTGTTTCAGACTACTCTTTTTGTACTGTTTCTTCTTATCTCTGAAAAAAGATCTGCAAAGATAATGATGAAAGGAGCACATTATAAAGCAAAGATGAATACTTGCCCAAAATTCAGAAGAAACTTCAGACAGACTTGCACATGAGCATCTATGGAAAATGGTAACCTATCTAACTTTTCAGCTTTTTGCTGTTGATTTGATGACACAAACGTGAAAGTGCCAGCTATTTTTTTTCTTTGCATTAATTCTTGCCTGTTGTTATTAACCATAGTGATGTGAAAACCTTAAGTAATTTGATAGGGGAAAAGCAGAACAGAACTGGATTTAAGGAAGCACAATACTATCTGCAGTCTCTGAAGCAAGCAGCACAAATTTCCTGCTGGCTAAAATGTTAGAAAGTCTATAAAGTGCACAGTCACAGGAGAAAAATTGCATCTTCCAGTACCAAGACTCAGAAGTAAGCTGCAAAATATATTAATATAATTAGATTAATTTTTCTAGTATATGTTAATGAGGAAAAAAAACCCATAGTACATTTTCTTTCATGTGTATTTCAGATGCACATAATATTTAACTGTAAAAAGTGAAGGGATAATCTCTTTACATGAAATAGAGGTAATTTTTGTGGTAGGATAAGGGCAGAGTGATCATGATTTATTATTAATAGAGTACTTATGGACAAACCCATTTTTATATACTTTCTTATGACATCGAATCAATGGGCAAGTAGGACATCCTTAACAGAAAATCTTGGGATCAATAAAATCAAAAGTGATTCCGACTACCTTTACTTGTACAATTGCAAGTAATAGAAAGGGAACAAAAGAGAACCACAGAATTCATAGCTGTTATTTGTGAGTTGAGTTGTGGAGTTCTTAGCTGCATCCACACTAGTATTGAAGTATCTATAACTTTTTAGAGGATCAATTAATAAAAATAATAACTTAAAAATTGAGATATCAGAATTTCTATGATTTAAATTTATTCACGAAATATTATAATATTTTTAAAAAGTGTCCATTTTTTTCTAGATGAGGACATGTATGTTCTTTTTCATGTCAAGTTTCTCTCCAGATTCTCTTGAGCTTCTTTCTGGTTTTTATTTTTGGAACTAGATTTTTTAAATGGTTGCTGTGTTGCTTGCAACTGTGTTGCAGGTAATTGGATGCTGTGATTATTTTTAGTGAATGGAGAATGGAGAACATGTATGTTCTTTTTCATGTCAAGTTTCTCTCCAGATTCTCTTGAGCTTCTTTCTGGTTTTTATTTTTGGAACTAGATTTTTTAAATGGTTGCTGTGTTGCTTGCAACTGTGTTGCAGGTAATTGGATGCTGTGATTATTTTTAGTGAATGGAGAATGGAGAACATGTATGTTCTTTTTCATGTCAAGTTTCTCTCCAGATTCTCTTGAGCTTCTTTCTGGTTTTTATTTTTGGAACTAGATTTTTTAAATGGTTGCTGTGTTGCTTGCAACTGTGTTGCAGGTAATTGGATGCTGTGATTATTTTTAGTTATGTTTTTATTGGATTACTGCACAGTATTTCAACCCACATGAAAGAAAAATGCATTCAGTTTTAGAGAATTTAAAGTAAAGACAGAACAGAACAATTGTCATAATAAATCAGGCATCCAGGGACTGCAGTGGGGCACTGAGGACATACCCGTACTGTAGAGTACGAGAGGGTCAGGAAGAAGTTCCTGATCCCAGAGACAAACAGAGTGTACTGGCTTTTGTCCACACTGTGTATGGCTCCTCCCCCTATAATGGATACATATTTTTTTTCCATTTCATAGTGTTTAAGATGGTGTAAGAGCTGAATACCAGCCCATCAGAGTGGCATTCAAGAAGCATGAAACTGAGCATGCGTGAAATGTGAGGGTAATGGGGAGTTTCTGGGGTCAGTGTCCTTTGGGTTGTGTGCAGTGGCTGCTCAGGTCAAAGGGAGCAAGTGCAGGTGTGTCCTTGCTGCCTTTCAGGAGTGCTTCCTCCACTGAAATAGACACTGAGCTGTGCCAGGTCTTGGGAATGGCTGGGGAACACACCCAGCAGTGCTGGGTATCGAGGCTGTCAGTACTGACTTTGTCCCCTTGCCCTCTCCTGTTTAGCAGAGTATTTGTACCGAGAAAGTCTGTCAAAGCCAGAAAATGAGATCACATCAGTCTTTTTTTCTGTTCTGGGCTTCAGATCTGCATCTTTCAGACTGCCACATTCAATCAAAGGGGGTCCATGTAGTCCTGCTTCCTATTGCTGACACTGCTGTTTTTTCACAAAAACTGGCAGTACTTGTGATCAGCAAGAGGAAACTTGACTCAGTAGGTGACTGGTCTGATCCAGTGTGGAGTATTAGTAATGCCATCATTAAAAGGAAGGACAGCTAAGGAGCATGCCTTTACTTACTCTGGGATATCAAAAATGAAATTTTCAGGAATATGGTTTTAGTCAATGCACTATATTAGGAGAACTTGTTTAATTTTCTTGATGTTGCTAGTGTCTTTCTCCAGAAAGTTCTTAGTCTTTGCCTTAGACTTCCATTTGCACAATGGCTGGGATGAATGATCTCTCCCCCACACCCCCAGCAAATTGTAGTGGCTGGCATAATTAATAACTTGAAATTGGCATATGAGTATTTTTGTTAATACACTCTCATCCAGAGTAACAGCTCAACATTTTTTTTCCGATGTGAGATTGTAGGAGTGAATTCTTTGTACATCAAAGCATTGGATAAATCCGTTTGGCGTGTCACACTGTGGCAATTAATGATTTCCATTTAGTTCCTTATTTTAAGCTCATACTTTTCGGAAGTACTGACCTGTTTCTTACCAGGGAACGAAGCTAGTCATCCATCTTGTTGTAATGAGACCAATTTTCGTGTTCATCTGTGGCAATTTCTTGACAAATTTCAGAGGTTCTGAACAGAGAACTTACAGAGGCAATGTTAATTTTTCCCTTCCTTTTTTTCTTGTCCTTAGTCTCATGGCCTTAAATGCTGAAAGAGTATGATAAACAATTATATTTCTCCTAATTTTATTGGTTTTCTGAAAATGTTTTGAGTTTGGTCCTTATCTTGTTTCAGTTTTTTTCCACAAGGTCGAGCCCCTTTTACTCTTTAGACATTAGGGTTTTTTTCCCTGCTGATGCTACAAGCTCAACATGTCATGAAGAATTTCTTCACTGAAAGGGTGGTTAAGCATTGGAAGAGGCTGCCCAGGGAAGTGGTGGAATCACAATCCTTGGAAGTGTTCAAGAAACAACTGGATGTGGCACTTTGTGCTGCAGTCTACTTGACATGGTGTTTGATCCAAGGTTGGACTCAGTCTCGGTGATCTTAACCAACCTTAACGAATCTGTGATTCTCTGTCAGGTTTTGTAGTTCGAGGGATTCTTGAGAGGGGTCATTGCTCACAATGTTGCATTGTTTGGCAGATATCCATAATTCCCTTTCAAAGGAAAAAGCAAGGAGAGATCAAATCCTTTGCTAACATACCTGGAAATTGCTTCAAATGCATTATTAGTTTGCCCCATAGCTGAATATTTTTCCAATAAACTTGTTGCATATTTGTATTGTGATGGGAATGTAGAATTAAAGAATTTCCATGAGCATGATTATGTTTATTCTTACTTGATGCAGTTATTTTTTTTTCATTAGAATGCATCCAGTCTTTAGATCTATACTGAGAAAAAAGGAAAATAGTGATTTACCTGCATGTTTCTCCCATGTGATTAGATGTGATTTAAGTCTGCTTTTGCAGAGCTTTTATAAGTATGCATTTCATTTAGCAGTTATTTGTATCTGCTAAAGTATCTTAAATTGATAAAGATTTCTATGTAACAATTGAGAGTGGCTGGATTTCTTTACCTCTTCAGCTTTTTTTTTTTTTTTTTTTTTTTTTTTGAGTGTAACAACGAAGTCAATGTAGATGCACATTTTTGGTTTGTGTAAAACAGCTGTTCCTATTGTGTGCATTGGCTACTGAGTAGTATCCTTTAAATCCATTATTAATTCTGTTTTCGGTCAGCATTTGTTCTGGAGGTGGCCTTAGCAAAATGACCAGCAAAGCTGCTTAATAGGAGAAATCCAAGCCTGGTGAGAGTGTCACATTCTCTTAATTGGAAGTCTTACAAAGCAGAAGCTTTAGGCAAATGAAACGGCAAAAAGAGATTTAGCCTTAGCAGAGAAATTAAAAACTGAATAAACAAAATCTCTGTCGTTCCCTGTGTTTCCCAACAAAATGTAATATTCTGGCTTCTGGGTTTTGAATAGCTGCAGAAGGGCTTTGTCTGCTCCAGCAAGAGATACTTTTTGCACTTTGAAGCTTTGAGGATATTTCTCTCTGCCTGTCTCTCTGAGTTTGTTTTTCAGTTCTTCATAATTTCTGACTTGTCTGTAGCCTGAGCTGTCTGGCCTTGGTGTACTTGTAATATGCTGTGTGACTATGAGAAGGAGAAAGGAGAAATTTGCCTTGGCTTGCCTGATGATGCAATGCCAAAACAACACATGAATTCAAAATTGCATAGTATTAGGCCTTTCAGAGTATTTGGATGAAGAAGAAAGGCAGGAGGCATCCTGGGCAGTCCTACCCCTTGACCCCAATAAAAGGCCATGAGCGTTCGTCAGCATTTTAGTTGGTCATTTTCCTGATGCTTAGGTTACTTATTGATGGGGCTGTTTTAGATCCAAGAAATATATTGTCCTCCTGATTTATTCTCAGATGGTGCAGGGACCATTCAGAGTTCAATGATTTCTTGTAACTGCTGCCTCGCAGGATGGATTGAGGTCTATTCGGGGTGATAGTTTGTCAGGTAGTGCTATGCTTGCAGGAGATTATGTTGATGGGCTTTCAAGTGAAAGGGTCAGGAAAAAAAGAGAAAGGAAAAAGAGTAGGATTAGTATAATGTTTAACCTTGCTCAAAATAAAGCGAGTGGAAGAAAATACTAAATGCTTTAATTGCACCAAATGTTAGAGCTTTGAAGGTATGTGGTGGAAACATTTTGCGGGGGGAGGGGGGAAAGGATTTGACGTTAGAAACTGCTTGGAGCACAGGTTTATTTTTTTCATGTAGTTTACTAGACTCAAAATTTTGAAGGACAAAATACATAAGATGTTTTAATTAAAAAAAAAGGCAAAAAAGAAGACTTGTAGCTTACTGCTAGTAATGACAAGAATTTAAATAATTTCTACTAATATAATCTTGCAGTTCAGGTCAGTTTTATTTAAAATGTAAGCACTTCTATGGAAATATATCTACACTTAATACATTATTTTTTAATATCTTGTGAATTAAAAATAGTTGAATTCTACTTAAATAAAAATAATTTTACTGAGTAAAATGAAGCATAAATGTCTTGTTTTAAGTTTTTTTCAGGAAGTACAGTTGAATTGCTTTAAAGCTTTAGGAAATGTAAATGTGAATGAAACTACCACATACATTTTTGCAACGTAGGATAAATTTTTAGTAGTGTAATATATTTATCAGTAAATGAATTGTTGATATAAACTTAAATGTGTAAATATGGTCAGAAGAAAGGTCCAGGTTGCTCAGTCCTGTTAAGAAGGGAATAAGAGAGATGTATGTTGAGGATGGGATGCTCCAGTGCACAGGTGATAAGGCTGGAATGCAAACACCCAGCTCAGAGCTTTGGTGGACACACAGTGCAGCACCATTTGAGATAAATGGGAAATAGGTTACGTTGCTTGTTCTGATCAAAGGAAAATGCTTTGATCTGTATAAGAGGAGAATCAAAAAAATGAAATAATGTTGTACTTGACTTGAGTTGTGGCTTTCTGGTGCATCACTGGTGTGTGCATCCTTGCACTGTTAGTACTATGCCTTGTGGACATGATGGCCTTTGCCACCAACCTGAGCCCGTGGTCCCTCCTTATGGACTAAACTGAACGCTGGAGTCTTTTGATATTGCTGTTGTCTCCATCAGCTTCTGCAACAGAGGCTACTCTTACTTTTCCACCCTTTTAAATTTAACTCCTTCAGTTTGGTTCCATTGTTTTCCAATCTCTCATCCTATTTTACAGCCCGAAGCCCAGCTCTTGCTTTTGGCCTTTGCTTTTTTTTTGTGTTAGTTCTCTTTTGTGATCTAACCTGACAAATTCTTGTAACAAGATGTGAATTGAGCATGCAGGAGCTGGAATATTTTGAAATGAGTGATACCAATGAAAAATGAAGCTGCTGCCCTGGAAGGCTGTCAGCAGTGCACAGCACCAGAGATGGCAGGGCTCAGTGGGCAAGCAGCCGTGGAATGGGGATGTGGAGGGCAGGACTCCTGGAGCTGTCATCCCCATGCTCCAAATGAGTTATAATTATGAATATGTGTTTTGATGGTAGATGTTAGTAGGTGAAAACTTTAAAACTCCCCTCTGTTTTTGTAGATGCCATGGCCATAGAGTAGTATTCTTCTGCCACATGGGGTGTAAAACGATCTGGATGGGTCAGAATATCTGAAAGGCTGTATGAACAGTGCCCCTAAAAATGCCTGTTTCTGCCTAATGTTCAGCTCTGTGTAAAGTGTCATGGCTGTCTCAGATAAAGACTTGTAAAGTAGGGTGGGATCTGATGCCTCATTACATAGAAGGCAGTGTTTGAGTACTGAATGATAACTAGACCAAATTTGGCTTTTCAGGCGACTGGAGTCAAATGTCTGAAAAAAAGACTGAAAAGAGATAGGGCATATCAGAAGTCCAGTGAAAAGCACATCTGCTGTCCCGAACCAGCAAGTTGTGGAAAATTATGCTGATCATCTTGTTTTATAGCACCATGTAGAACCTTCTTGTTCTGAGAAGCATGGTGACGGGGCTCAGCAAAAAACTCTTTTGTTTAAAGTTTTACCTCTGCTGCTTTCTTCTGTTCAGAAATAATGGAAATAAACTTCCTTCATAGGTATTGAAGGTATTTATTTTAAATTGCAGCATAGGATGAGCAGAGATATGCAACCTGAACAATTTTCTGAGGGAAGTCCCAGCCTGCTGCAAATGAATTGAGGAGTGGATGTTTTAAAATGGTTTTAACCGACATTTCTATTTAATTTTACTTGTTGTTTAGTGCTTTAACATAAGCATAAGTTCCTGGAGTGTTTAAGCGCTTCTGATTCATTATTTCTGTCTACTTGAAAGAAAAATTGTGTTTTACTAGTTAAGAGTTTATGTACTTTGGGGACTTCTTCACTGGCAAATAATCATCCTTACTAAATGAAAGTTAGTTTTCTTAACTTCTAATAGTTACAATATAAAATAAATAAAACCAATTAGCTCATTCCTAGAAAATGTTTTTTGACTCTGTAAATCATGTAAGCTGGAAAGATTATTCCACTGGGTTGTTTTTAGTATCTATAAATTAGTGCAATTAAAGCAGAGTTTTTTTGGCTAGAATGGCATGTTTCAGTAGTAGTCAGCTTTGTTTCAAATATATGCTGAAGGAAGCTCATATTTAGTTTTAAAATAATATGTTTTTAATTTTTCATTCGTTTCTCTTCGCTCCAAAAATTTGAGTGCATCACTGATGATGGGAATTACTTGGAATTTTACTGAAATCACAGGACAACATCCTTTTGCTGAAACAAGCTGACAGTATAAAGTCACAGCCAGAAACTTGCTCTGTCTGGTGTAGTCATCTGTAGCTGTTTGGGATCTAGATGCAGTGTAGCTGCTGCTGTGGGTCCTCAGCTAAGTGAATTTATTCAGCTGAGTATTTTGTATTGCAAAGAGACTTAAACAGCAGCACTCTGGTGTCTTGGATACCTCAGGTTGCATCTGTGAGGCTGGATGGAGCAATGCAGACATTGGGTCTGTCAATAAATTGACTGCGAAAGCCTTCGATTGGAATCACAGTTAAGTGGCTGAAGTCAAAATATCAGCTAGGAACTTGTTCATTTATTGGATATTCGGCTTACTAGAGATTATTTTTTTCAGTTGTATGCTTATGTTATCACAAGTCTCTCAGAAATGCAGTGCCAAAGAAGTCAAGTAAATAGCCTTTGTTTTGACAGCTTGCCATTAAATTATAAATACTAATATTGTAAGGAAAGCATAAATAAATGCAGTTTTATACTGGAATTTCCTCGCGATGAGGGGAAAAAAGTTAGCAAATATAATCCCAGGGTTAAATTGGAAATTTATCATTAATGTTGCTTTACAGATAAATAGACTGTTTCCTTTTTGTAATCTTCGAGATGACAGCAGTAAATTATTCATCTGCAAATGCTGTTTCTATACTGAATTGATGGCCAAGGTTCATTGTGTTCACCAGGCCGATCCATGTTTGTTGTGGAAATGGTGGAGTAGCTGCCTGTTGTTACTACCTTGGTAATGAGCTACAACAGCAATGATGAAATGTTGTCTGTCTAAGGGAATAGAAAGATATTTCACCTAGGAAAGGAAAGGAAGGACTGAGGAAATGTATTTCCTGCTTGATATTTTATTTCAAAGAGCAGATCAGAACAAACACGTGACTTACAATTGCTTTATATCCTATCTTCCCTTACTTACCAGGTTTTTTTCTTTGAGGCACATGTTCTTGCAGCAGAAATGAAACAAATATTAGCTACTGTCCTGACCCTGATTTGGAAATAAATTACTGAAGCATATTATGTCTTAAGGGTGTTTGCTTTGTGTATATTTCAATTATAGTAGGAATGTATGCTATTGAAAGGCAGAGGTTATTGCCCTAGTTCTTTCTTACCTCGCTTTCAATTAAATCTGATTTCTGTTACCATAGCATTGCTTGCTCGTATGCTGCTTAGTCCAGTGCTGGTCATTTGTGCATGTTTTCTATTCGACTGTGTGGCTGTTCCTACTGTTCCTGAACTAACAGCCCCTGTCAAGTCCTTTTTGGTCTGGGAGGGAGAGTCAGGCAGCTGTTTTTCACAACTGATGCAATTGCTAATGTTTCCTATGCAAGAAGGCAGACTTCTACTCAGTACCCCTGGGGAGTGTAAACATCATTTTTATCATGTTGGAACTACAGGCTCTGTCAGCCCAGTGAAGTTGTTCTCAATTAGTCTGAGGCAGTCCAATTCAGAAGGGAATAGCTGCTCCTGTTTGAGCCCATTTTTCTTTGAGTGTTGCCTGCGCTGATTTCCAGCTGTTACCATGCAGCTTTGGGGAGCTAATGGGGTTCATTTGGAACATCTATCTCAAAAGGAAATGCCTGACTCAGTGTCTAGTTGAATGATTGGAGATTTTCACACACAAAACCCCCAGTTAATACCCACTTAGCTAATTATCTCTCAATGTACATGATCATCCTTTTCAGTCCAGTAATTAGAGAAAATTAAGTGGAACCTTGCTAATTTGCACTAATGTTGGGAACAACCTAGTGCCAATTACTGAATTTTGTGAATTAGTGCAAATGAAAACAAGCACTTTTTACAAAGTATAGAGTAACATGTGCTGAACCTTGTGCAATAGTGCCACATTAATATTACACTGCCAAGAACTCACCTGTACATGCAGGGGATGTTAATATGATGTAAATTGAGAACAGAATCTTTCTTATGCTGAAGTTTGCCCTTTGTTAACTATGTATGGATTACTACACTGAGGCCTAAAGTCACATGATGTGTCATGAACACCATTCCCCTGCTTTCTAATAGAGTCAAGGAGAGTTTTGGAGATCTCCTTACTAACACAACTTAAGTTTCTCCTCTTTCGAAGCAGCTGCAATTGTCACCATGGCTGCCAGAGTCAGCACATCTCCCTTTGATCCTTTTGAGCTCTTGCAAGCGGCCAAAAAGGGGAAAAATCAGCCCTTCTGAAAATCCAGTGCAAGTGAGAGATCTCTAACTGCTGTGGTTTTGAAATGTCCCTGTTTTTTTTCTTTTCCTCCATGCAAGTAGTTTGCTGATGATTCCCTTGTGTGGCTGCATTGCAATCCCTGTCCTGATCTTTTTTTCTGAAGGCTCTTTTTCCAATCCCTTTATAGTGCCAGAGTTAACCCCATGTTCCTGGACATGCAGTTTTTTCTTCGACGTGGGTAACTCCTAGAAAGCAGGCTGCCTTCTTGCCCACATCCTTTATACTAAATCACCTGTTGCTTTTGGGCATGATCACTGTCCAAATCCCAAAAAAATCCTAAAACCCCTGGTGACCATGTGGAAAATAACTACTGCCTGTTGCCAAATAGGTGCCACTTACAAACCTGATCATTAAAGTGCAAAGGGCTGTTTTGGCACGTTTTGAGATTTCTCTACCAGTCTCCCTCATCTGAACTCCAAATAATGTCAGTCTCATGTTCAGCTAAAATTTTTCCTCATGTTTATGTGCCTGATCGGAGATTTGGTGAGAAACAAGTGAGAACACCTTGCAACAAAATTTATTATACTTCTGTTCCCTAGTTTCAAGAGCCATCTTTTCATTGTGTTCTATTACTTTTGAAAATAACAACAGCAAATCAGAAGCAGGAGCACTTCTTCCTATCTGTGTTCTCACCTGTCTTTAGGAAGCTTCCACTTCTGAAATTAGTAAAATTTATCTACAAAGCCAAAATGATTTCTTTGGAACTTTATCTTTGCAGTCATCCTCTGTAATAGCTCTGCATCTTTCCAGGGCCTCTCTCCATCTGGTCTGAGGTAGTACCTGAATTTCTTTCACAGTAACACAAACTGATGAAAGCTTGGATGCCTGTAACTTTCCAGAGCTCCAGTTTATGGATAGGAAGGTGAAACACTGTATGGATAGGAAGGTGAAACAGCAGCCAAATCTGCTGTTTATGGCCTAATGGCAAGATTATGACAGTCTATTAAGATGACCTGCTTTTTAGCCTAGGCTTCCTTTTACTTCTCTAGTTATAGGGAGCTGCCTGTAAGCTGTAAGAGCCAAATGCCTCAAGGTTTTAATTTTATGTGATGCAAGTTTAGAAAAATAGAAAGTGGGAAACTAATAAAGATTGTGTTTCTTTGGTTGCATTCTACCAGCTGTCCTTTTTGGTGGTGAAAGAGCTTTTATAGAAATAAAAATGGTGTTTGGTAACCTTTAAAGCTATGAGGAATGAAACATAAGATTTTCTTTAATTCTGGCTCCTTTATGTTCTGACTTCGAAACCAAGAGTTAGTTCCCCCAAGTGCCTAAGCCCAATTTATTTTCATTAAAAAATGGAACAACTTAATATTTAAATCAGTCCTAGGGATTCAAATTATTAAATTACTTTTTGAGACTTAGTCTTCTAAGTCATGTAATAGCTTTTTGAAAAGCGTGTTCTGCCCTAAGTTGTAACTCAAAAAAAAAAAAAATCCAAATGAGTTCCTCTAAGAACTCCATTTTAATGGTCTTATTCTATAGTTTTGATATGAATTGACCCCCAGATTTGACTAATTAGAAGTAAGAAAAAGTACTAAGATAACTAGAACATACAAGTCAGTGTAATTCTCTTCATAAAATCAGGTATTATAGTTGGGATAGGTGATGTCTTAAAATGAGTATTTTGGAGTGACTGCCTGGTTGTGTTCCTTCCTAAACTGTTTCACACCTTCAGTCTATTTGTTGAGGGTTCAGATTGAGAAATATTGAAGCTGTGAAACTGCTGTTCAGCAACAGCTACAACATTAATGTGTTTTGAGCATTGTTTTGGTCTCTTATCTAAAACACAGCACCATACGAGCTGCTATGAATAAAATGAACTACATCCCAGCCAGGCACAGTAGAGCCACAAAGATGTTAAAAGAGGGGGAGAACCTGATGTCTGAGGTAGGACTGACAGAACTGGCTTTCTCAGCCTCAAGAATAGAAGACTAAGGGGAAACTTAATCAGTAAGGGGAAACTTAGTCTTCCCATGCCCAAAGATAGATGCAGACAAAGTGGAGGTTCTCTCTTTGCAAGGTTGCGTGGTGGTTAGGACAAGAGGCATTTGGAATAGCTGCTTCAGGAGAAATTCTGTCCTGGAGATAAGAAAAAAAACTTCACCATGCAAACAATTAACCATTGAAATAAGGTGTCCAGAGAAGTTGTGGCATCTCCCTTGCTGGAAAAATTTGAGATTTGCCTTGATAGGGCCCCAATAACCTGATCTAAACCCAGACTTTCAACAGAAGATTGGATGAGATGATCTCCAGCCTGCTTTGCAATGATTCTTCGTGAAACATGGACTGTTGGTTTGGTGATTTTTTCTAAAAATAGTTTTCTGAATACAGCTGAAGTGTTATGAATACATAAGGTACCATTGTTTAGATTTTATGGGATTTTAAAACTAGTGAAATTCCTACAACTGAAAAAGAAATGTAATTCAGTAAGCAGTGATATAAATCAAGGTATCTTAAGGTCTATTCCTCACTGCTCTGGTAACTGGAGTGTTTAGTTTCTCCTCATTTGCTAGTTCTGTGATCTCTAAAATGAGGAAAATTTTCTTATTTTTAATACGCTAGAAGAATAACATCCAGTAAGCATCTAGCAATGAAAGTCCTGTTTGTGATACCATTTAATTCCTTTAGCCAAGTTCTTGTATTTAGCAGATATTCCTCAGAGACAGGGACATTTTGGGTTGAAATATGTTGGTGTTTAAACAGCAGTGAAATTTCTAGGTTTTTTCTGCCTTGTAAAAAAGTCTAATTTTAAAACTTAAATAGGATGCAAGCTCTCCTAGGACTTAGGTTGTAGGTATATATTTTTCTGTTACTGCTTATGTAAAATTTTTGTAGCTGTTTTTTATTTCTTTGAAGGGAAATTGCCCAAATGATGCTTTAAAAAGATTTATTTTTGTATTTTTGAAAGAATCAATACAATCAGGCAATAAAATTATATTCCTGATATTGATAGATATATATTGATTTTTGGATTGCAGTTCAAGATAGCACTGTTCAAAGGGCACAGATTGAGAATGCAACAAAACCCATCTTACAAATACTGTCAGGAGTGGGAGGAGGAGTTCGCTGGAGTTCACAGAGAGTGTCATGAGGAAAAATTCCCTGGTGTTGATTTTTTTCCTTCAAAATACGACAAGCATTTATTGTAGCCCATATGTAAAAGCGTAGATTTACACGGATGAATACAAGAAACTGAAAGCAAAAGCTGTGGCAAAGTAATTACGTGACGATAATATGTTCGCATAAACAATATCTACTGTAAACATTTGTCTTGTTTTAAAATATAAACTGAAGCAGGAAAATAGGTTAGGTTCTGTCCTTCATCAAAAGAAGAGTGGATTAAAGCATCTGAATTATGCAGATGCAGCACAATAATTGTACAGGGACATTTAAAAACTGCAAGGGTCAAGATGAAATCTTTCAGAAAGAAAGAAAAGAAAAAAAGAATCCCCCAGATTAAAGCAACTTTTTTTTAAAAAAAGTCTTTTTAGTCACAAAATAGAAATAAAGAAGAAGGAAGAGGGTTAACTGTTGCCTTCTTCCCTCCTGGGAAATATATCAGACCATATGTTTGAAAATAAGAAAACTTCTTTTCAATTCTATGGCAGCTGATGTCAGAAAACTCTTAAGATAGTGCAGTACTGACCTCATGTGTTTCAGGATATAACAAAATAAATGTGTGAGAAAATGTCTTGCAGTTGTGAAATAACATACTGATGGCTTTTTGCTGACATGTAGGACAAAAAGAGAAACCAGTAACACTGTCTTCTTGTTCAGCATTGTAAATACACTCATTTGGGTTTTCAGATTTAGCTTGCTGGTATCAGGCAGTATATGGATAGTAATTTTGCCAGGAAGCTACATATTAGTACTTGAATTTTCCTAAGAATGGGTGAATCCATAGGTTTTGGATCTTGATTTCTTCTTTAAAACTTTTGCTATCACAATATTACCCCTATTATTATCCCATTTTCTTTATTCTGCGGTCTTGGGGGGAGTTGACTCACTGAATAAAAGCCCGAGTTGTGAATTAGACAAGTGAAAATGTACTCATAAATGAGAAAGATGCTGAGAAGGTTCTGAACATAGTGTATCTGTTATTTATTTTGTATTAATTTTTTTTGTCTTGCCCTTTGTTCATTTTTATTTCTGTTAGTTTCCTTTTGTTTCTACTGTCTTCTATTAATGATCTGCCCTTCATTTTCTGTTTTCCCCTTATCACACTTTTCAGTCTTTTAACTTTTTCTCTGATCTCTTCTAAAAAGAATTTTGCATGTACTCAAATGACATAGTTATCTATCAAACCCTTAGCTATTTCATCACTAAAATTTTGTTCAAACTTTCATGTTACTTTTGTAAAACAAATAAGGAAAGCTTTATGCTGGACTCTTTTTTCTCTGGAAACCCTTGGTTGTGGAAAGTAATTGATTGTTATGTCAAGATGCAGTGGAATCCAGCTTGGGAGGATTGATTATGAGTGTAAAGAAAAAAGCTCCATCTCTGCTCATGGGTTAGGGGGGAAGGGAGATGAAAAAGAGAAGAAAAAGCAGGAGAGCGCAAGAGAAAGAAGAGGTTAAGAAGAAAAAACTTTAAACTTTTAGATACCATGAAAATGGGCCTTGAAAGACTGTGGCAAACAGACTTTTTAGAAGATGTTTTGTGTAATTGCTAATTATTGTGTGATAATTGCGTGCTAATGTCACAGGGGCTGGAGAAATAGCTACAATGTAGCTAAATCCACCTTGTGTTATTCACTCAGTTTTTCTCAAGGATCTGTGGCTTAATGTGTATTAAAAATGGTCGTAGTGTTTCTGGCTTATTATGGGGGTTTTGAACTCTTTGCAGTGTTAGGTTTTGGGTGGTGAATATAATTTATAGTTGTAATTAGTTAATGCTATGATAAGTGCTCTCTGTCACTTGATAAGGGAAGACCAAGCATTGCATTTGCATTTCTAACCGGTACACTTAGGATATAGAATCGGATAAGTGAATTATAAGAATTGTTATTATTCATAAGCATGGCTTTTACCATGTGTCCATATTGTTTTCAGCGAATCAAAAATAATAAATGGTATTTCCAAAAGTGTTGCTAAAAGATATCCAGGAACAAACTCTGCTCCTGCCTTCTGCTTTCTCCACGTTGAGAGTCAGCTAATAATGTGACTGATGGCTCAGCAGGGGTCTGAGATGCCTTTCTCAACCTCATCTAGAGTTCCTGTGCATGCCAGTATGGATGGAGGTAGCACATCTGGCAGTATTTGCTTTGAAGCAGGAAGCGCGAGTTTGGGATTGTGGCACCATCTCCGTTGCACTGGCTGGCAGAGCAGCTTAAGCACGTGAAAAGCATACACTGCATCCATTCAAAATGTGGTTGAGCATCTGTAGCCGTGTACACTCCCTTGAATTCCTGGCAGAAATTCCAGCTGAATCAGCTAGAATTGCACCTGGCACTTCCATCACACTATGGTAAAAGAAACGGGTTGACCTAAAAACCAGATTTATGTGGATTTAGTTATGGAACTCTCAATAAAGTCAGCACAAACTTTAAGGGCTGTATATCACTTTGGAGTCGATAATATATGCTGTGCTTGGGTAGTTTTGACCTTTTTCTTTTGAGGGGAAAGGATAGTGTCCTGTTTTGCTTACTGAGTCTTTCTTGCTTGTGAGATGCATATGTAATTACTGGAGTCATGGAATTGCTGTGGTGTGAGCTGAAGGAATCATAAAAAGATTCTTTGGAAAGATGATGTTTCCCTGGGCTCTGCTGAAGCTTTTTTTGACATTTAAAGAAGCAAGATGTGGTGTGGAGTTCACAGAGGATTTGAGGCTGTAGTTAAAAGTAAGCTGGAATTTGTTTGACCTTTTTCCCTGTACATTCTTTTCAGAGCATTAGGTGGCTGAGGTCAAACTGAAATGTGTCACTGGTCAGTGTCTGAATTTAATTAGTAGGCAAGGACTTGGAGGACTCTAAAGTACAAGATGCTTGATCATCACCTTCCCTTTTCAAATAAAAACAGAACATGATCTGTTTGTGTTTTCCTTCCACCAGCTGGTAGTTTCTTGAATTTGTTTGTTTCTAAATGTAAGGTTTAAATGTGGGAAATGTTACAGAAAACTGTTGTACTACCAGGCTGGTTATTCAGCCTGGTTTATGACATCTGCAGTGGTTTATGTGGACAGTCACTACTATATATTACACTTAATGACAGAAATTATGAACAGTTTACCATATTTGCTGAGCTGATTTCCTGACTTCCTAGTTAAAATTGCCAGCTTTATGTTGATTTATAGGTAAATCTAAAAAAAAATTAAATTCATGCATTTTACTCTTAAAGAGACAGAGACTGTTGTAGATGAGTATGATGAGCTGTGATATAAATACTCACTGACGTTTAAAAAAAGCAGTACTCAGCTAGTTGAGAATGGCTTTCCTAAGCCAAAACACAGTAGTAACACTCTGCATCTTGGTAACAAATATGTTTGCAATAACTCAAACATTTTTGTTCCTGAAATTCAGCTTGTCTGATTTTTTTACATACTACTCTCAGCATTTAAAATAATGTCAGACTTGAATAGTTCTGAGAGAATGACATGCCCCTGGTTTGAAAACAGTTTGTAAAGAATTTTTTTACATATAGTCTTTTAATAGTTACCACGTCAAAGAGAACAGAAGCAAGAAATTCTAAGATATTAAGTGTGCATGATAGGGAGTTTTTATAAAATAATCCACCTTTGATATGTATCAATTATTTCCATATTACCAAAATGACACTCTATAAATCCTTGCCAAATACAATTTAAATAGGACCTTCAATGCTAAGTCTTCAAGTATCTAGTAACAGTTATGGCAACACAGATCTGTGTCTAATTTTTCCCCTTAAAACTGGAATATCTTTTATATTGACTGTTAAAGAGTAATAGAAAAGGAGATGAAATTTAATATATTAGTTTGAAGTGTATAATTATACTAACCGTGTTCTCTCAGGAAAGTCTCAGTTCTTCTTCTGTGCTATGTCTTCACTTAGTCACATATTTTCTGTGCTGTAATTTTAAATTTTTTACTCACTTAGCAAAGTGATGGGCAGCTGAGATGAGACAGGATTATTGATCTTCTGTTAACTCGTGTTTCCACAGTATAGTTATTTTTGTCATGATTTGAATAGAGTACATAAGGTATTGAGTCTATGATCCTCTGATTAACACTTAGTGCTTTTGGTAAAAAATGCCAGTGCAGAGTTCTCCAGTTTGAACTGGATTTCCTATAGATGCTCTGGGGATTCAGCCCAGTGGCCGCAGTGTTGTGTTTCTAGTGTTCCTGGTCTTTACTGGGGATTCTTTCTCACTCTGCCTGGTGTGTCCTTCAACGTGTGTTCAGCAGGACTCCTGTTATTAGGCAGAACTGATAACAGCCTCAGTTGGCATCTACCCATAATTAACAATTTCAGAGGATAAAGTATTTGTCATAAATCTAGCTGGCAGGTGGAAATGGGCAAAGCAAGTTTCCCAGTACAGTGCTGTTAAAAAGTAGGAGAAGTTAATAAAAAGAAATAATTAAAAAAATCAAGATACTTGTCAAGAGTTATCTCGTGGCAGAGCCTTGTTTAATCTTAGTGCATATATGATTGTGATAACAAATTTCTACATAAATACCATGATAAATAGATGGTATTCTTTGATGGAAATGATTACATTGTATGTGTTGGCATTTATGGGACCTTGTTGCATTTTTTTAGAATATTCAATCTTCTCACTATGTTTTCATCTATTGTTTTCTCTGACAGCTGGAATAAGACCCTGAAGTCAAGTGGCAGAGGCCAGGAGGTCTCTGGTTGCTAAACTGCCTTTCTTCTTTAATTTTCAAGTTAGATTTGTTTGCTATAATTGTTATTTTCCTGTTTCTACTTGGTGGTTTATTTCAGTTCTAAACTAAAAAACACAAAAACTTTGTGCCAAGGTATTAAACTCTTCCTGCAAATTGAGTATATTAGTAATGTGCAACAGCAACGTTGTGCAATTGCCTACGGCGTGTGAGCAAACAACATTTTACATGGAAGCAAATCAACCTGCAGATAATTTTTCCTCTCCTTCCATCTGAAAAATTAGCCTTGCATGCACTTCATATTTTAAATAACTGATCTTCATTTGGGTCAGTAACCACCAACTCGAAGAAATGACACTTCAGAGAAGCCTTAAATTCTTTGTGCACTTACCACTATCTTTGACAAAAAAGTTCGACTGTGGTTTCTTTTAAATTTAATTTTAAATGACAGATCAATAAATGTGGGCCTTTGGATTGCTCCTCTGTAGTCACCTACAGCTCTGGCACTGCTGCTGTTTCCCTCCTTCCTCTAGTTTTTTTCTTCTATACTGAATTGTCTTCTTTGTAATCTGAACATTTCTGGCTGCTTCTGCAGCTCTTCTACAATATGGTGTGTGGAGGAACTGGAGTGGGGGATGATGAGAAACTATTAGCAAAAATACCATAATTCTTGTGCAATATTACAAGCATTAAATTAACTGCAATTTAGTTCTAATTCAGGGTGGCTGTGCTTTTATTTTTTTCTTTTAAATAGTTTGCCATGTGTTTCACACTGCTATCCATTTGCTGGATTCCCTTTGCTTGATGGTAGGTTTTATTTGTCTAATTGTGTATATTTTAAAAGTTAACATTTTCTATTTCTGTCTCAGTTGATGCTAGTGCTACTAACAAAGAGAAAACTGAGACCAGATGGTTGCCAAACAGTGAAGCCACCTGGTATTCTTGCAATGCCAAATATATTTTCCTCTTGAAAATTACTGAGACAGGTCCAGGATTTTATGAGGGTCCCAAGAATTCTTGCATGCAACCAGACAAATATCCCAAATCCTCTTAAGTTTATCCTTGAAATTCTTCTCCCTGCTGTTCTTCTCTTTCTCTGGTGCTTCCATCCCACGCTCTCTTTCCATTGTACCACTTGGCTCTCCCACTGGAGCTCCTCACTGCTGACTCTCACACATGTGGTTTGCAGACCTTACTCCGCTGAGGAGCTTCCGAGGCTGAAGGTGAAGGCCTGACCCTGACCATTGCTTGCTCCATCACCTCTGCAGCCACCAGCGCTGCCAGGATGGGACAAGCAGAATCCAACAGGGTTAATCTGCTACAGGAGCTTCTGCCCACCTCTTGGGCTGTTGGGTAGCAAACAAATAGCGTGTAGCAAACAACTGAAGAGCCACCGTGAAGAGCGGGGCGTTTCGGATGTGCAGCCTGTGGCTTGCCATCTGATGCCTTGTTGATCTGAGCGCCAAGTCTGAACTGATGCTGCTGTCAGGGGTGTGACAGTGTGAGCTGGGACTGACATGACCATCGACTGAGGATACAGTAGTGCACATACAGTGTGCAGTTTGCTCAGAGTGGCTGAAGTTAGATCAAGCTAACCAAAACTATTTTTTCTTCGGTGTGAAATCCATCCATGCTCTGCTCCCCATGCCGGTGCCGTATGCCGATGTAAGGCACACCATGTGCATGGTGACAGACGAGCTGCTCAAATGTGTGCTTCTCACACTCTTTAGAAGTCTGGTATAGGCAGTGCCTGTGTCAGTATTGATACATTTCCAAGACAAGCAGCGTTAACGCACCATATTGACACAGGTCTGGGTCAGGGGGTGGAGTGTAACTCCACACTTAGCTGCTGCCTGTCCTCTGCATCTTCTTCCTTTCTCTGCCTTTGTAGCTGATTTTCTGGACCCTGCTGGTTTGTAGACCCCAAACACCTTGAATAACACCGATGTGAACCCCTGGGTGCTGTGGCTCAGTGAGTATAGGTGTCTGTCTGAACAGCCTGGTTGAATTCTGGCAGAGAGAACAGCTGCCACTGTCAGCAAATACCCAGATTACTGCAATGTCTAATGGCTCTAGTCCTCGAGTGCTTTGCTAGGAGCCGTACAAATTCAACACAAAAAAGCCTGAATCTGCTTGAAAAGAACTTATACTCCATCTGTAAGAATCAGGAGAAGGCTGTAAACAGATGAGGAAATGAAAGCAATAATACGTGTGGTATTCAGCAGTGTAACAAATAGCTGTCTCTAATGCTATGTGTACAATGTACCTACATCTACTAATTTCTTATAATTCCTTTCCTCTTGCTGTTATCTGACACTGGTTGTGGCAGCACTGAACTTTCTTTTCAGAGCCCTCTGTCTTGTGCTGAATATATGGTCTTTATTTCTTTGCTCACTTTCCTTTTATGTCGTGTACCGGTTTCCAGGATGTTCTACAGGTGTCAGAAAAGGCAGACATCCTTCCTTTGGCAGGTTTTGATCTTCTCTATTGCTCTATCAGTGGCTGCTTTCCTGCTAACACGGTGTCCCTAGATGACTGCAAGCCATCATGCAGAGCAGACCCCTCCAAACAATGACTGCAGATGAAACTGGGTTTTGAGAAGTCCACATTCCTGCTGGTTACAGTAGGTTGGACATAGTCCCATTACAACACACACAGACCAGTTCAGCAGTAGTCCTTTCAGGGAAAATATATCAGAGTGGCCTCCCTTCAAAATTCCCCATGCTTTTGAAAATGGAAAATACTCCTTCATATCTTTCCATTAGGCAGGAATTATAATGTGCGTTTAAGCTTTGTGATAGGAAAATAATGTAAAAACAATATTGTGGTGAAAATAATGCCCTTGAAGTGCCTGCCCAGAGTTACTCCTATATGGTCTGTTTAAGCAACAAGACATAATGATTTAAATGTGCTTTACAGAAGTAGATGTATGGAGTGACAAGGATGTAGCTTCTCTTGGTTTTTCCATTGTGAAGAGACAGTGTTTTTCTTTGAACTTCTTTTCTGTATTACACTAGAACTAATTTTGCAATATTTGCCATTTCTCAAAGTCTGTGAATTTTAATTGACAGGAGGCCTAAAGATCAAACTTACTGCTACTTTTCCCCACAGCAGAAAATACTAAACATTGTCAAAGAAAAAGACAGTAATTGTTTGAAATCTGGGAAGCTTGTTTCTAATCTCTGTAATTCAAATAAGTATGTTGGAAAGCACATTGTGCAATTGCCACCAGTTGTGTTCTTTTCTTATTATGCCAGCACATGAGGGTACTGTAGGCATTGGATGAAATTCTCTGCAATTAATGAACGTTAAATTTAAATGCATCTTTTATTCGGCTTGTTTGATTTGGGCAGGCTGGCTCTATTACTACTCACGGAAGCTGTATTTGCTTTCTGTAGAAGATACCTCTCTGAACAGGTGAACTGGACTGGGCAGACCAAAATTCCTTTTGCATCTTACCTGTAGGATATAATGTTTCCAGAGACATTAAAAAGGGGATATAGCATGCTGGCTGAATGTAGGCTGACACTTTTTCCTTCTAGATAAAGAAATCTCTGAAAAAATGCAAACCATGTCGTATCCAAGAAAATTAGCGTATTTTGGAGGTTTTTTTGACATGGTATGCCAGTGTATTTCCTTGCATGCAAATGTCACAAAGAGTTTGTATCACTATTGTCAGACTATCTCTGTCACTACTCTCCCTCCCCTAAAATAAAAAGATTAGGTTGTACTGGGAGGGATAAGTTCCTTCGCATTGGAGGTGAGAAGGAAAAATAAACAGCATTAGAAGTTATGAAAGGGTTTACAGAATCAGTCTCTGTTTCAGAAGTACAGTAGTAATAAAGCTCATCTGTGTAATGTTTTCAAAACTTTAAAAGCAATCAGAAGGTAGGATATATCAGATATAGGAATGTCATTTGTCTGTTTTATAAGAGGCAATGACCTCTTTCCTAGTTTTCGCTGATCAGTAAAGAAAAAAAACCCAACCCCAAGCCTGTGGCTTGGAACTGAAAAATAGTTGCTTTCATTACACATTTCTAAGGAAGTTTTGAAAAAGCAGCACGGGATAGCATTTAAATAACAAAGACCCTTCTTTNATCTCTGATAAGAAGTGGAAAGTACAGCCCCTATCTGCTCCTTCGGGATGCCTGGTCTTCCTTTTCTGAATCACTTGTGTTGTTTTTTTTTTTTTTCCCTCCCCCCACCACTTTTCAGTCAATAGTCAATTTCTGGACTCTTTCTTTTCTTTATTTTTTTTTTCNCTCTGTCACTACTCTCCCTCCCCTAAAATAAAAAGATTAGGTTGTACTGGGAGGGATAAGTTCCTTCGCATTGGAGGTGAGAAGGAAAAATAAACAGCATTAGAAGTTATGAAAGGGTTTACAGAATCAGTCTCTGTTTCAGAAGTACAGTAGTAATAAAGCTCATCTGTGTAATGTTTTCAAAACTTTAAAAGCAATCAGAAGGTAGGATATATCAGATATAGGAATGTCATTTGTCTGTTTTATAAGAGGCAATGACCTCTTTCCTAGTTTTCGCTGATCAGTAAAGAAAAAAAACCCAACCCCAAGCCTGTGGCTTGGAACTGAAAAATAGTTGCTTTCATTACACATTTCTAAGGAAGTTTTGAAAAAGCAGCACGGGATAGCATTTAAATAACAAAGACCCTTCTTTAAATTCTCACCTTCTCTCCACTCACTAAGGGCCATTTAACAAAGGGAGCAGTTTTTACAGCTAGGGTGATTTGCAACTGTTCTCCTCTTTCTCTTCCCTCCCTCNTTTTTTTCCCTCCCCCCAGCACTTTTCAGTCAATAGTCAATTTCTGGACTCTATCTTTTCTTTACACTTTTTTTCTATGTAAGCAGGCCCTGCTGCTACACCCACTTTTTGCTCTGATCCTAGCCCAGCCAACTGTCACTTTTTAGCCTGCAGGGAACCTTCTGGTACTAACATTCCTGCCTTGTTTTTATTAGAAGGGCATCTCTCACAACATATCCCTCGCTGTTTGAAGCAGAAGTCATGTGTATTCAGTAGGAATGAATAATGGATGTATTTAAAGGGTAACTTGCCCTTCTCGTTCCTTTGCACATCATAAATAACCACTCTTTTAGTTGGGTTTTACATATTGGTCTACAGGCACAGTTTGAAAAAATCTGGTGATTCAGCTCTCAATTTAAAAACCACTGCTGTATGCAGCTGATAGTTTCTGTGTCTGAAAACTGATCCCACACCAAACTCAGCACTGGCATCTGTGTGCAACTCTAGAATTCTGAACATTTAGGAAACTGGTCATGAATTTTTTTTGAAGTAGCTCATGAGAATACAGCATCACAGGAGATGTATGGACAATATAATGGGGAGTGTTGGAGCTCTGCATAGAGTTAATTTCACCTGGCTTTATGTATCTTTTTTAAGATCTCTTTAGATATCTTCTCAAGATACCTAAAGGTATTTTAGGTAGTTTTAAGTTGTATTTTTACATTATAAGTTATTTTTAAAGATGTTTAAATACAGGGTTTTAAAAAATGTTTTAAATATTTTCTTCTGGATGAGCCTAGTTCTCTAAAAACATCATTTCTCTCCACTCGCTGTCAGAGCAAGTTGGTTTATGAGGTTGTGTGCAGTGACATCTGCCTTTTGTCCAGCAAGCCAACTGTTTCTGGCCAGGTATCACCATCTCAGGAATTCCCTGGGATAATGGTAATAAAGGATAACCTGAATGTAGTTTGAATTTTCCTATTAATTGTAACAAGATTTAGCCGAGGCGCCCAAAGAAGATCCTAAAATTGAAGGCCGGGCTTGGAGGATGATTTAATTGTCTGATCTCAGTTTAAGAATGTTAAAATAGATGCCTTGAGGTTTAGCTTTTATATTCTGTATTGCCTACTGTAAAACTCTGAAGTGTCTTACAGCCTGCTGCTGCTGCTCTCCCATGCTAGAATAGACAAGACAAAGTCTCTAGGTTTGCTCTCCAAGGACACCTAGGCCATCCTGGGCCCAGGAATGTGTAAACCAACATCTTGGAGAAGGGGGGCTGAGCTTAGAGAACTTACATCAGTAGCTAAAGTTTTAATTGGCAGATTTATGCTGATATGCAAATGGACCAAACCTATAAAAGTGTGAAGAACTCGTGACTTGTTGTCCATCTTGGGATCCATTTTGGAAGTAGCTTCTGGTCTCCCCAGGGTGTACCTTTGAAGGCCTTTCAAATAAATATCTTTATTCCCTTACTCCTGTCTAGTCTCTGTTTCCAGGTAGCCACTTCAGGCATCAAAATGAGAGTCTGAGCAGCAAAATGTTTTTGATGGGGGCAGGATGAGGGAAGTGGGTATATTTTCACTGCCCATTTTACTTAGATAACTGACAAATGAAGTGGCCTAATTTCCCTGTTACCATCGACACTTCAAAACTGGCCCCAAGTTACCATGTTCTCTCTATAGGACTTTCAACTTGAGTATGTGGCTAAGAGTTTTTTTCTATGTATCCCTTGGGTCCTTTAGTGTCAGGAGCTGAGGATAACCTGTGTCTCTTTTCCAGTGAGTTGTGGCAGGACTGGGGTCCAATTCCTTATGAGCATGGGGAAGTATGAACCCGCATCAGGGGCTCTGGAGTCATGAGCCTGTATCCTCTTGGCAAGTGAGGTAGATGTTTACCAGTCCAAGCATTTTCTAGGTGTAGAGGCAAACAATGTGGAGGTATTGGAAATCTTATACTCAGATGATTTGAGCATCAGCATTTGTTAAGAAAAGATAGTCAGAACCAGGTTGCAACTCTGATTCTACTGGTGGCCTTTGGCACCTTCTGATCTCAGTTCCTGTGGCTATAATTTTGAAATTGTTTGAGTTTCCTGTCTAACAGTTTCACTCTGCTTGTTGTTACCATGTTGTTTGAGAGGCTGATGATGTAAATATTAGATTTGCTTTTATAGGAGGTTGCCTACATACTGAATTGTATAAGAAATTGTTCCCTCTAAGAGATTCAGCTAATGGACTTCTTCAAAGATTAACATTCACAGGGATTCAATTGTCTTTACAAATATTTGTCTTATGATAGTTTTTGGAATTTTAGTTGGGACAAAATATTTTCTGTTTCTGTTCCCTCTGCAGTTGAAATTTATTAAGACATTCAGACATATCTGACATTCAGAGTTGAAAATGAATGAAAATCTAAACATAAAAGGCTGAACTGCCCACTATGTATTTTCTGGTATGAAATTACCTTTCTTATATGTATCATTTTGCATTCACCTTCCTTTTCTTCTTGCTTTTAAATGAAGATCAAAATAGAGAATATAGTCTTGGAAAACTGGGGTGTACTGTCAAGTTCTGGCTAGAGTTTAAGTGAGAGTAATCTCTGGGTGCCAAGCAGTATGTATTAACTAGAAGTTGATTTTATGGACTTCAATGTTTTTTTCCCTTTTTCCCTCCAACTTTTGAAGAGGAAGCTCCTTCTAAAGCCCTATGCTACGTTCATGGTGCCTTCAATAGCTTTGGCTTTATCTTCATTACTGAGTGGAAGAAAGATAGCTTGGAAGGCAGACAAAATTTTAGGGATTTCAGAATTTTTTTACCGTTAAGTGGAAATAATAGGTAATCCCTCTCCCCTGCACTTGGTTGTACAGAGACAGAGGAACTGACTGCATGAGACATCCACAACTTACATGGCCAAGGGGGCACAGGTTGTGTGCAATATGCATGGATTTTGCAACCAGGGTTGCACTGCAGGCTCCCACTTGGTACATCAGTTTTCAAGAAATAAGCCGTAAGTGGCACAACAAACAGTTGTAAGGAGGTTCCATAAGAACACCTAAAGTCAGATGATCTGTTAACTCTGTGAAATAAGAGATGATGTGTCTTTACCATGGAAATAAACAAGAGGAGCTGTAGCTGAATGAGACGAGGATATTTACTAATGTGAGTGGTATACAAGGCGCCAGCTACGTACGTGACGTCTGAGTGACAGAGAGACCCCGAGCTTGCTAAGCTGTTACCAGAGGCCAGAGGGTGTAATTGTACCATGTCCCATTATTTCCTGTGACTCTTGTGTGCCTGTGTGCCTACATTGCTCAAATCTAGATTTTTCAGTTCCTTTTCCTCTACGCTTTGTTCTGGGCTGCATTCTGATGGCTCTCAGTTGGACTCGTTTCAGCTCCTTTCTTCTGCTACAGCAGTGAACATTCCCTGATTTTTTTGGCAGTTGTTCATTAAAGTTTTACACGTGTTTCTTTTTTCTTCACATGTCATGTGCTACCTTCTGTTGCCCATTAGTGTTTGTTTTGGTTACGTTTTGTAGCATATGACTACAACTTGTGCCGTTGGTCTGTATTACAATTTTCTGAGGTCAGTCTTCTTTACATCCCTTCTGTGGTTAATCTTCTTTACTTGCCATGCTGTATTTTTTTAGTTCAGTTTTTGGCTTGATTCTTCGTGTGAATATTCTATACTCTTTGGATCAATATGACCATCATGTTATTTGGGATATTTATTAGGTAGGTTTTGTGCGGTTTTATTTGGCGGGGCTTTGCAGGGAAGGGGATATTTGCTGTTTGTTTTTTTAATCCCCCCAGAATAGCTGTAACTGCCTGTCTTTTGTGTGGATGTGCATTTGTGTGTTACATCTTTCTGGTACTCAGTGGCCAGATGCCTCTGAGCTCTGCTAGTACCGTGTGCCAACTACAGGCTGCATGACCGTGGTTTGCATGGCACTGAGCCTGAGCTAACACATCCTGCCTCTCAGCAGGACTTGCTAGCTCAGTCTTGGTGCCTTAGCCAACCAGCAGCTACATATTTTCTGTCCACTGTGGAGTGTAGGCATACAGCAGCTCACATGCTCGTGATTTACTGCATACATCCCTTAGAGTACACAGCTCATGAGTTTATAGTTTTCCTCGTGATTGCCTGGCCATTCTCTTTCCCAGTGATGAAAACAGCAAGACAGGGATGATATGTTTAGTTCAGACCCTGGAGATAAAAGCAATATTCCAGGATTTAGCAAATCTATACATGAGACATTTAAATGTGTTTCCTTCCCATCTCCCCCCCCCGCTATGTCAGATAATTATTGTTCTGTTTGGAGGAGTTTGCTGGCAGTGGTTTCACTTTTGAGGGTATTAAAATTTGTGGTAACTTATCAGGCTGCATTTGGATTTTATATGTCAATCTTTCATTTTCTGCCTGGAGATGAGATATGGTAAATTCAGATCTCTTTCTGTTGTGGTAGAGTAAGAAATCCTTCACCTCCCCAGACTTCTGTTCCTTGGAGATAAAGTAGTTCAAACACAGCATATACCAAGTGATAGGGAGTGGACAGAAGATCTGACGCTGTCTCTCTGTCATGAAGGTTGCAACCTCATATCTCCTCAGCTGCAATTCTGTACAGAATTTGTTTACTGCTTCTGAAATGTGGATGTAAAGTTTGTTGCACAAGTTGAATGGATGATAATTACTGGCGGACATGGGGGAAAATCAGGTTGTTTTGAGACTGGCCCATTCTTTATGTCCTCTTCTCTGTGTGTGCAGCCTTTGGAAAACATCGGTGTTACATTTTAATAGAAAAGAACAGAATCTTACTGACTTCCACTTTGCCCAATAGCAAAACGAGGTGCAAGGCATTTGAGAGCATACTTAGTAGCAGAAAAATAATTTCTTGGGCAGAAGCACCTGTGTAATTTCAGTGGAAGAGATTTTTGATGGAGTGGAGCCTACTTGACTTGTTTGGATGTAAGCCTGTTGAAACAGTATCAGATCGCACTCTCTTCTGTCATAATTTTACTTGGATCCCAGCTACTGTTCACATGCTGTTGTCATACATCCAAATGGAGGACTCCCATCTTTTTCTCATTCTGAAATTTTTGATCTCTCACTGCCTCCAATTTCCTGTCCCGGCACATCCTGGGGTATGGAACGCTTTTGCCCATGCGTTTTCTCTGAGCCACTTGCATCATTCTAAGTATAAAGAGACCACATTGTAGAGATGTTCTCTCCAGAGCTACTATTTATATATTTTAATTTGCCCCCATCCAACATTTTAACTGTTCTGACGTGGATTCCAAGATTTTTATTATTTAGCAGTACTTCCCTGCTAAAACTGCTAAGATCTTCAGGAAATTACAGTGCAGAGATTTGCAGATGGTCGGAGACTTGCTGAGGCTGTACTTCACAGGGTGGCACAGACAGACTTGCCCAATGTTCAAATGAGGTATGTAGAAAAACAGAGTATTTAATGATAGCGATGGCACTTGAAATTTTTACTCCATAAAGCTGCAAAGGCTTTTTGTTGTGTTGGAGTATTGATGCTTTTAGTTTTACATCATCTTTGAATGTGAAACTTTCTTCTCTCAGAAAGTTTCAGCTATTATGATGAATGCTTCAGAGCTGTGAATTGTGAAAATGGCTTTTTTTTCTATAATAAAAGGTGAAAAAATCTAAAATATGACTTTGTGCATTCTAAAGACCATTTGAAAAAATTGCAAACTTCAGTCTTGGGGAGTTTTTATTTTGCCTTATCTGAGAAAAGTGATGAAATCTGTAACCCTGTTACAGCAAAACTCATTAATCAGTGGCCTTTTAGGGGTCCATGGCTCCTTGACTTCCCTAAGGAATGCCCAACCAAGAGCTTCTAGTTCATATAAAAACTTTGAGGACAGTTCGGTCTGCCCTGTATGCCATTCTCAATTCCTGTACTCCTGTTTAGATTTACTGTGGATAGTAGTTCTAATTGACTGACAGTGGGAAGACCATGTTTTACCGCCATTAGGAGAAGCAATGCTTTGGCTGATTGGGTACTGTTGTTGGGTCTTAGATGGAACTTAAATGTACCTCTAATATGAGCAGAAGATTAATGAGATGTAGAGCTGTGGGCAGTGTTAGAAGACAAACTATATCATGAAGACTGAAACCTGGCTTTGTCAGATAGGACAGTGTCTGGGATCCTCCCTAAGAAGGGTTAGTCAACTAAAAATAAGTCTTACTGAGTTTAGTCTAGGATTGCTCTTTACATTTGATTTACCTGTAAACTTGTGTTTAAATCACGTTCATAAAAAAACCTTATTTACAGAGTAAATTTTATCTCTGTCTTGCCATTAATTTTGCAAGAAGTAAGAAAAATTGGGGCAAAATCAACAGTCTATGTGCTCTATGGAAGAAGCAGATCCAAACAAAGGCATCTTTGCCGAGATGTGCCTCCAGGACCTGTACTGTGGGAGAGGATTTCTTGCCAGTCTCTAAAACCTAGGGTATTAGCAGATGGTGACCTTTGGGAAGTAGTTGTGTGTGCTGGGCACAGAAGGAGCAGATGGCTCTGGGCAAGCCTCAAACACAGCATACCGAAACAAATTCATAAATATTCAGGGTGTGGTAAAGACTGTAGGTCCATGAATGTTCCTCTCAGGGCAAATGTGGGTGTGAGGGATCCCATCCCCTCATTCTGCCTGCTTACTCCTTCCTTGCTGGACATGAGGCATAATGATGCCACAGTCTGTGGGGCTATGCAGTGTATCAGATAAGGAAGGAGATTTAATTACACAACTACCCAGTCTGTAGGGGAAAGTGAAGAAGGGGACTGCACAGGAAACTAGCTTTAACATTGTTGTAGCTTTTGGGGAATTAATATTTACTCTATAGTGGCTGAGTATCTTGAGGTGGAGATGGAATGAATAGTATTTCTGAGGTCAGCATTATTCACAGCTCTCCAGTGATGAGAAGAGCATGATGATCCACCATGTTGAATTCTTTCTCTGCCTCTTTTTCTCTGGTGTTTTTGGACTCCTGTGGTGTTTGTTCAACTGATTTGGGCTTCTGGTATTGCAAATGAGGCTGGACTAAGGGTAGATGCCAGAATCCCCAAGAGTATAATCAATCTTTTATGCTCCATTTATATTTTCAGAGTAGTTTTCCGAGGAAAAATTAATCTTGTTATCCTATAGGTGACTTTGCTGCCAAGTGCCGAGTGTACCTGCAAAAAAATATGAGCAGCATTTTGTCCAGCATAATATTTTATATAGAGAGTAAGATGGACCCTCTAGCTGCTTCATGCTGACCCCGTGAATGGATTTACACAATCCTGTCTTTGGGTCTCTCAAAGATCTCTTGCTAATGTCACAAATCTGAGAAGTTTGATTTGTGAAAGATCTGTTGGATCACTTGGTCTTTTCAGTGGGTCTGTGCAGAATTACTTCTCATGAAGTATTTTCACTTAAAACTTTTTCATTTATGGTGATTTATTACAGTTTGATTTCTAATCTTTATGCCACACATTGTCTCTCAGAAGATCAGGACAGACACCACTGAGGGTGCTCTGCATCTGTGAGACTGCATTTTGGAGCCAGTGAGAAACATTATGAGCCCCTGGCTGGGATTTTGGTGAGGAGTTACTAAAAATCATCTTTGTAGGAAATTACTGCATTTATGATTTAGTCATTAGGGATTACACATTTCCACTTCAAAACTAAATTTTGAGGGTTTCAGTTTGTGATGGGTTGACCTTGGCTGGCTGCCAGGTGCCCACCAAGCTGTTCTCTCACTCCCTCTCCTCAGTGGAGCAGAGGGAGAAAATATGAAAGAAAAACCAAACCCAAACCCCTACGTGTCAAGGTTTTTGGGAAAAATGCAAGAGCTGCACTCAGAAACAAAGCAAAATAAAGATTTATTCTCTACTTGCCATAAGCAGGCAATGTCCAGCCACTTCCTGGAAGTAGGGCTTTGGTATACACAGTGGTTGCTTCAGAAGACTGCCTTAATCACTCATGTCCCCTCTCCTCTTTTCCTGTTGTTGAGCATGATGTTTTAAGATATGAAATATCCCCTTGATCAGTTTGGGTCAGCTGTCCTGGCTGTGTCACCTGCCAACCCCTCATGCACCCCCAGCCTATGGAAATGGTGTTGGGGATGAAGCTGTGCAAGCACTGCTGAGCAATAGCCAAAACACCGGTGTGTTATCGGCACTGTTCGGGGTGCAAATACAAAGCACAGCACTGTAATGGCTGCAGTGAAGAAAGTTAACTCCATCCCAGACAGCCCTGGGTACTGTTAAATAATTTGTTGTAGTGATGTTTACAGCTCCTATACAGAATATTCTTTTCAGTTCTAAATGACTGCTGGCACCTTTATTATCTGACATTTTCTGAAAACTGAGGTATTTTTTCTTTTGAACCTACACTAACTAGGAGTTTTAGTGGGCCACATTTCACAGAGCTGCGTTCTTCATGAAACATTACATTACTTTGTGATTTTTATAAGTCAAACCTGCATTTTGACGTTAGGTAGCAAAATTCAATAATGCATGTATTAACTCTGCTAATATTTTAAATAATTTGCTTTTTTAATGGTTTCAAAGTAGCTGTTCTGGGAACTGTAGTTAACCTTAGTCCTGTGAAGTGATTTATTAATAGAGAGTAGGAGCCCTTTTTATCTGACTGAGGGATTAAAATAATACTGAGTTAAAACTACCTAGTTCCCTCCATCTCTTCTTCTGTTCCTTTGTAAGATGAATAAAGGTCATTTGGAGTTAATGGCTAGTACATTTGGAACTAATAACAGGAAATGCTCTTTCTGTCAATAGGTAATCTCTCTTTTAGGCAGGGCTGAACCCATTTCTAAGATGTGTTCACTTGCTCATAATTCTGGTAAACTTCAAGAAGTAAGGCTGAACATTTCCATGTCAGCTGCCTGCTCCAGGCAAAATTTGTAATTTTTGTACAAAATACTCAGCGGTTTCCAAGGCTGAGACTATTCCCTTACTTGGAATTATTGACGGATTGTTTGTTTGTTTTGAGCAGTTGGGTTCAACTGAGTTGTTGAACAGCTCAGTTGTCTTAGCATTTAGGGCTCAAGAGTCGAAGCTTGCCGAAATGAAAGAGTCTTTTATGTTAGTCATGTCCTTGGCCATGGAAGTCCAGTGTTGATAAAGTTTTGTATGATTTCAAATATAGAAAGTTCAGAGATACTCTTAAGACCTCTTTCCTGGCACGTGACAGTCCTGGAATAGTGTGTCTGCCCAGTATGTTTAAGGAAGGCTCTGAGAGTCAGTGTGAAGATGGCAAGGCATTTGGTAGAAGGAAGATAATAGGCAATGAATATTGGAGTGCCTTGGGTAAAGAGATTTATTAAGAAGCTGTGGAGAAATGGACTAGGCTAGTTTAGAAACTCAAAATGAGACAAAGTGATATCTGAAATATGGTGGTCAAATGGAAGGAAAGTTGCAGAGCGGTTGAACCTGGGGGAGATGAACAGAAAGGCACGGGCCAGTCAGCCCACAGTTTGCTCAAAAGCCCGAGTGGAAGGGTCTGTTTCCTTTGTCTTAGGATGGCACGAAAATATAATACTTGTGTGAAATCTACAGCCAGCTCTAAATCTGGAACACAGGAAAAATGGTAGTTTGTTGATCTGATCATTTGCTGCCACGTCTCAAGGATTTGTTTCATGGGCTTATGTGTGAGCTATATTAAAGAAAAAGCAAAAGTTATTAACGTACTGATTGAAGTTTAGGGTGGGGAGAACAAACTGTATTCTATAGCCTTGTGAAACTTAACTTGCATGACTTAGAAGTATTTCTTCCTGTGCATCACCATCATAACATTAAGTGCTTGTTTGTGAAATAAGCCTAAACCAACCTTGAATTTGGTGCATGCGTTGGGTGTTTTCTGGTCATCAGCTGTGTGAAGGAGAATCCTGCTTTGTCTGTGCTACTGCTCTCCCAGGGTGTTGCAAAATCTGGATATGTGTAGTGAGTAAAGCAGGGGCTATAGGAAGTAAAAGGAAGTTCTTATGGGTAAGGTCGCTGAAGCCATCTGCAGAGACATGGATCCTGACTCTTGTTGCTGCAGAATTTTGTCTGTTGCTCAACAGTGATTTAAGATTTTGAAGATTTCATCTTGTTTTGTTGTGTTGAAACTGAGTACCCGAAGACTGATTTGTAGAAGTACTTGGTATTTGTGCAGGTAACCCAAGCCTGTTAGGAATCTGAGAGTGAACACCCTGAGACCCCTGTATGTTTTTGGAAATTAAGCTTGTTTTACCTCACTTTGCAGGTTGTCCTAGTAGTGTGGATATCGCCATTCCCACTTTCCAGGGTGCATTATGAAGATTGATTAATGGCTGTGATGAGAGCTTTATAAAAGCTTCTGAGGAAACGGATATTCCTACCTTGATGGTAGGATTTAAGTAGTCTATGCAAAAAAAAAGGATACAACCACATATGGAACCATCCCTGCTGTGTACACAATAAAGCAGGGGGCCTTGCCAAAGGATAATATATGAGTACCTGATTAAAGACAATATCCGAATGCATATGTGCAAGAGGGACAAATTAAGCTTGTACAGGCAGCCATTCCATAACTTACAAAGGTTTGACTTCATGATATTCTAAATACTCTTTTCATGCAGTATTTTTTTAACGTGTAATTTATGTTTCAACTGGGAAAGGGACTGGTAGAATCATCATGAAGAGAGGATGGAATGTGAAGCTGTGTGTTAGAAGACCTACAGGTTTAGTTATAGATATTTTTCTTTGTGTGAGAATAAGTGCTACAGTTCTGTGGTAACTGCTCTGAGAATGAAATGATCACAGAGTGGTATTTCCACAGCTGCAGTATTCGTGGAGGTGAGCCCATGGCACCCTTGGGGGAGGCAGCTGCTTGGGCACTGGGGAATTTTGCTCGGTTGCTGCCTATCTCTGTTAGTGGATGAAGGCAGGCTTCTCCTTTAAAGGCTGAAAGCCTTTCACAAGTGCTTTGTTTACAGTAAAAGAAATGCTAAGTTGCTAGGGGCACATTGTGGAAAATGAAAACAACCCTGTTCTTCTGTATTTTCTATTCTGTAGGTAAAATACAAAAGAGACTTTGAAGAAAGCAAAGGAAGAGGGTTCAGTATTGTGACCGATACGCCCGAGTTACAAAGACTGAAAAGGACTCAGGAGCAAATCAGTAATGTATGTGACTGCAACCTAAAGTGATTGTAGATGGAGAAATAGTGTGTCTAAGAAAAGGCGTGTTTGTTGGTGTTTCTGATGAAATCTGTGCGAGTGAACAATCTGATTTTGGTGATTGATTTGTGTATGTCAGGTTTTGAAATGTGTGTAACTTTATACCACGGACTTGTACAGCACATTGGCAATGTGTGTTCACCTCTCCAGCTTTCAGCTAGTATGCTCAAAGTATTGTCTTGATTAAAATGATTTGACACTTTTTGCTCTTTTAATACATTTGTCAGCAAGTAAGACATTTACTTTTGTAGACTTTTGTAACTTTTTATTTACATATGAAGTATATAGATTATGTAAATTAAAAAGTTTTGTCTCTTTTTTAGCAGGGGCTGTCAAAATTAGCATAACAAGCAAGATGGAATTTTCTAGAAGCAGATAAAATTTTGATGCTGAGTTTTAAAAGAAAATACATGCAAGACAATGCTCTGCACGATGACAAAGGAATGGCAAATAGCAAAACCTAACATATTTTGTTAGCTTACAGGAATGGGATTTTTAAAAATGGGACTTTTCTTGACTTATGTTTTCACTAAGAAAGTTATTTATTTGTATTGTGTTCTCTTGTAGCATGTTTAACTCACTTCATGGTGGAATATTGAGTGATACACAGTGCAAGTTCTGATATGTATGAAATAGGTAAAAACCAGTGTGAACTAGAAATGATCAGAATCAATACTATTCACTTGTCTTGGCTTCCCTTCTGATCATTCTTCTGCTGCAAGAACCTGTCTCTATGGATTATTTTGTGAAAATGTTTTTGAATCACTCTCTGTAGTAATAAGAGCATGGCATCAGAGATGCCCAGTGTAAGTATGATCAGAAGAAAATAATGGGATTTATTTATTTAAAAGAAAAGAACTTTTTTCAGGTTGGGATGTTATTTAAGAAAAAAGTCACTGAAAAATACTAGTTTTTCACAGCAGTGGAGATTTACTGTTCTTGCCAAAGCATTCACTAGTTAAGATTTTGATGTCCGGAGCTGGACTTTGAGATGAAAAGTTTGGGCTCATTTCCTGAAGCCTTGGCCAATGGAGAGGACAGTTAATTTAAGAGCCATGCAACTGCTGCTGTGTATAGACAAGATGAGAACAAAAGCTCATCTCTTATGTTCATACTGGGGCTAACTGAAATTACTGGCTTGTAAGAGAGAAAAATGTATTCTTTAGAGTGGTGAAAAGCATGCCCATTAAGACTTCCATTTGGGATCTGGGAAACTTCAGTGACTCCCTGGTTTTAATCAGCTGCATTTTTTATTCAGACCAGGAACTTAAATTAGGTCCTCTCATGACCTACATAGCTTCCTCAAGCAAGAGTGATTCCTTTGTGTGGGGTAGCTCTGGAACGCATCAAGGAGATGAAACGAGCAATGCTCTGGTGAATACTTAATCCCTTGCACGGGTCTGGTCTGTTAGGAGAGATTGAGAGGAGTGCCCTGTAGCAGGTCTGTGGTGCTCAGTTTGGGATATTGGCCTGCCAAGAAATTTATTTAGACCTCCCAAGCCTAGTACCCTCAACATCATACTACAGAGTAGAATGACACAGCTCACTTGCATGCTCTTATCTCTCTCTTGTTCAAAGCATAGTGGGTTTTCTGTTGTGGGAAAAGGAGATAGTAAAAACAAACAAGTAGTTTTGTAACATGGGAAAGAGCTTTCTTCCCATCTCTACTTTTGAGTGGATCAAGGGGGTTTCTGTCCTAGAGGAAGATCTTGTTGCATGATTTATGATAATGTCTGGTTCCTGAACCAAAGATACTTACCTGCCTTTTCAGATCCAGAAGTAGCTTTTTAAAATGGGAAAAATGGTTTTATTTCAGTTTTTTTCCTTGGTCATTGCATGTATGACTCCTTTCTCTTTATTTCTAACCACCCAATTCTTAAAAATACAGATTTGTTCTATCCAGTCTTAATAACAGAGAGTTGTTTTCTTTATGTATGTAGCTGACAGAGATTTCAAGTCAGGGACTGTATTAAAAATAATTAGTCTTGAAGGGTAAAATGGAATTTTAAAATGTGCATGAAAAAAGAAGTTGCATTTCATTTATGTTTACACTGAAACAACAAATTAATTTATAGCATTATATCCTAGAAAGATAATTCTGCATAGGCCACATCTTCAATTTAATTAGAAAGCTCCTGAATTATAGAAATGCCTTCCACACAGAGTAGTTTCTGTATTTGTCAGATAAGCAGTATACATCATGGACTAAGGATCTAATTAAGGTTTCAAGACACTGAAAGGTAAGCACTGTAATAATTCTGAAATAATTTTAATTTTCAAATACTGAAAAATAGAAGAATACTAATATATTTATTTGATTTTCAGTTTTGTTTTGATTTCACCTTGAAGTACTAGAAACTTCTCAAAGAGCCTATTTGAACCAAAATTGTAACTACTTCATTGAAGGGGTAAGTGAGAACAGTTAACCGTGTAGCTATCCTTGATGAAAATAAATAACAAAATAAATTTTATAATAACAACTGTTAAGTAGCATAAATATTTTTAAAAGATTGTCTTTTTTGTCCTGATATGAAGTTTGGCAGCATATGGATATTAGCACAGTGCTCTGACTTTTTAAAGAATCTCTTGTGCTATGAGTGTAAACCCTGTGAGGAAAAAAATCATGGGGGGACTGGAAGGAGAGTGGGTAGATAAAGGGGGTTGAATTTTGGTTGTTATTTTGCCACCAGCAATCCTTCCTCTGAAGATTTAGACGAAACTTGTGGACTTTGTTTTATGGCTCTTATGGAGGTATGAGGACCAGAAGGAAGCTTCTTAGAAAAGAATGAAATTTACCCCAGTATCTCATGATTTTTTAGCCTAGTTCTGCAGATGTACGACGTATTTTGGCATTGAATATATAGTCAGTACACAAAAAAATGTATACTGTTCACACAGAGAAATGTGTACATTTTGTCAAAGGACCTTGCAGTGTTGTCCATCTTGAACTTGGAAAGGATTTTCAATATGAATGCAAAGATTCTCAACATGAAAAAAAAAACCCAACCCCATATATTTTTATAGGTGATTTTGCAATTAAGCTAACTGCAAACTGGTTTTGCAAGGGAAAAGTTAAGGTGGCAAAAGGAACAGAATAAATAAAGATGATAGCAAAAGACTATTGGTCTGTCACAACACAGGGCTAAATGAGGGAGTAGAAACTCAATCTAGTAATATTTCCTTTGGGGAAATGGAACACTTTCAGCAGTCTGCAGCAATGAGCTGCAGCTTACTGCCACTGCACTTTTATGTCTAGATATATGACTTGAAGCATGTTTTATCCTGTGTGAAATAAGTTGCTCTTTCTTAAATATGTTTCTGGTAAATGTCTGCAAAGTATAAAAGAAAACAGGTGTCCATACAAATTGATGGAGTGAGAAGCTTTCATTAAGATAAAGGCCAGCGCTTGGATAGTAGAGGTTGCTGGCTTGGTTGTATGGCTGGAAGGATGCGTGGAAGCTTTCACGGTGGTTGCGCTCATTGCGTTAGGAGCCCGTGTAAAAGCATTCCTCACTTCCGCATTAATGCTGGTATGAACTTAAATCATGTAGGAACAAGAAGCACCACACATTTGTGCCCTTCGTCTCTTGGAGAGATAGCAAAATGAAGTCATGCAGTTAATTTATTTGTATGTGACTCATTTTCCAGTAGTTTTGGATTGTATCTGAAATGAAAACTATGCCTTAATGCAAAGAAGGAAAATAAAAAACCAGATTAAATCTGCTTTAAAAAACACATTTCCAAGGTATCCTATTTTGGTGAAGAACTTAGGAAGGGCAGTAGAGTTAATGAAGAGAAGGTTACTGAATCACCTGTCTGTGGGTTAAGGGAGTTGCTTCCCAAGTATCAGGAAGTGAACTCCTCACTGAAGTTAGTGAAGCCTGTATTGGATGCAGAGAGTGCGTGAAGATCTTGTAGCATTCTTGAAAGTGTTGTATGTGGGTTCTAATGAAAAAAGCTGTGTATTAATTGTCTTTAAATGTCTTTAATGAAATATGATGCATGGTGTGGGGTTTTTAATTATCAAGGTTCACATTCTACCTCCAGTTAAATTTATACAGCTTCAGGGGATGCAGAGGAGGACAGGATTTCCCCCATAATTAGAACCAACTGAACACCTGTTATCCGGGCAAAGACACAAATGATAAGTTATTGGGCACTACCTCAGATGTGATAAAAATACATCTTCAGTAGCAACTAAAGGAGGACACATTGCTACTGTAGTTGTGCACATCTGCACATCTGAAATTAGAAACTGTTCCTAACAGACACTGAGCCATGGCTCCCTGTTTGGAAGCTATTGGCAGAGTTGTTCAATCTGTTTACTTGCTCAAACATAAAATGGTCTCTTAAATTGCCAAAACAGATTGTAGAGAAAATTGGCAGGAGAAGATGTTAACAACATGGCCCAGAGCTCCATTTGTAGGATTCACAGCACAAAGCCTTGTGCTGTGATACTTGTCTCTAAGGGCTTTTTTCCCTCCATTGAATTCAAGTGAAGGAGAAGAATAGGGAACAAGAAAAATTAACAGCAGCATCAATGTCTGCATTTCACAAAACCAACCCTGGAACATCAATGGAGAGACTGGTTAAGCGTTTTAAATTGCATACAAAAAGAGTTTATGCTGTTCTAGGCAATGCTGGGATTTAACTGCTTCTGAACTAATTCATACTTTATTCCTAAGCCCCTATATTCCTAAGCATGATTTTTATGTTTCTGTTGTTTCATTGGAAAAATAAGCATTTATTTATGTACGACAATTGTGTCAACTCACATGGATGGAATAGCGCTTGTTGAGCAGTGCTGTGAGTGCTGCATGTCCGTGGCAGGTGTGGTCAGCCAGATGCACCCTGATACTCATTGCCTTCTGCTGCCCTTGGTACCTCTGACAGTTTAACATGAACTCCAAGAGCTATTCATTATTTGGTATGCTGTAGGCTTAATTCCACACAGCTGCACGTCAAATATCTGCATATAACTCATCATTAAGCATCTATCACTTGCATTCAACAGCATTTTTTCTGTCTGGAAACAAGAAGGTTGAATGTGTCATTCCTGTTGCTAATATGAGTGTATCTCTGCAAGAGGGTGGAGCACCTGCACTGTGCTGTGCAGTGAACATACATGGAGTCACATCCAACCTCATTCCTTCTGTGGATTGATCTTCTAAGCTTGTTTTGTATAGACACATGGAAATGGAAATTCTGAGAAGCCTCGGGTCCTTTGACTTTCTAATAGTTCTGTGTTGAAGTTTATTTGACTTCTAATTTTCAGTAGGCAGAAATCATTCTGCCTTTAAATGTAAAGTCCTAATAAATGCATTAGAAATGGCTTAGCAAAAGAATTACATTAATTTTCGGTGACCATGAGTATTTTTTGCAGATTTTTACATAGGTTTTATATTTTGTAAGCTTTCAGGAATGTTTAAAATGACTGAACACATTCTTAAGAAATGATGAATCTAAGGAAATGTAAGTAATATTTTAGATAGAACTCATGCTAAATGAGAAAATGGAAAGATTTGAGAATTCATTTGAAACCTCAAGGTGTATTCTACTTAAAAATGAAAAAATCTTTCTTTACTGATCATTATCAAAATATTACACAAATTGAGAAAGAGATGGTGTTAAATTAGTTCCTATGTGTATGAATTCTTTACCTACAATTTCAGGAAAAATTCTGAAGATATTTAGTGGCATGGTGCTTTGTCACTTCTTTCTGTTGTGATCCCTGTGTAGAACAATAGTCACCAAGTATTCAGCTTTCTAGTATTTTCTTTAATTTACTGTTTATTTAGTGTATGTTTTCATACTCCACATATCATAAAATGTTGTAAAAACAACCTATAATTTCCTTGTGGAGTTTTCCTCAAAGCTTCTTTCTCACTTCTTTAATTGTATTCAATTACACTGTTTTCAGAGTTGTCTAAGGGATAAGGAGGTATTGGAATCCTCCAATATGGAGGATACAGATATGTGGTCCTTATTTAAATGAAGAACTAAAGCACAGAGATTATTCATGCTAACACAGTAAGTAGCACCTAGAGTAAACCACTATCTTCTGTGTAGCCTCCTATTAGAAGTAGAGGGAGGCATAGCCTTTGCTAGGGAATTTTACAGTTGTTTGTTGGAGAGGAAAAGATTGCTGAGAATCCAGAGCAGTGTGTTCGTGATTTGTCTGGGTTGCCACTGACTTCTCTTTCTGTTCCTATAACTTTTTCAGATTCTCTTTTCTGGTCTCTCTTTCTTAATCTTTGTGATTTACATAACGATAGCTCCCAACATGTGGGAAGAAACAGTATTTTTAGATCCCAGAATGCCAACTTGAAGGATACTTTTTGGAATGTCAGATAGTCATTATAGTAATTCTGTGTGGAACTGTCAGTACAGGTGGAACTGAATATTAAGTCAATTGAGTTGACTTAAACAACGGTTAAATTTCTGTTGAGCAGGTGGATGTTCAGTTTTCAGCAATGTTTAACTCAGTTACAGACCCTATTCCATGGGGGTAGTAGAACAGATATCTCTAATGAGGTGACATTCCTCACCTGCTGAAGGTCAACTTCCTGGTCCAGAGCAGGAGAAGCATTAGAATCTATCAGTGATGTTGTTATAAAGCTGCTTCTGATGTAACACCGGTGGAAAGGTGCATAACTCTTCTCTAGAGAGAGCAGAAACATTTTATCTTTGAGAAGCTGGAAAACAAACCCCTGCCAGAGGCATAACTGCATTTGGAAAAATTGTTAGCATTAGAAATAAGGATTTATAATGCTGTTAGTGAGTTGTTTATTTTATCTCATACTGCCCAAAATAGCATCAGATGTGTAAATTCAGATAGGCCTTTGGGTAAATCCACTGAAACACTATCTGCAAATCTGTACTGAGGTTCTGGTAAGTTACTAATGTGTGAAAGAAACACCACATTAGCAAATTGTGTGAAATGGAAGTTCCTTTCTGTTATGTACAAGTCTATTTGGACTTGAATGGCATGTGACCTTGGGACAAGTTCTGCCTGGGGAAGGTTCCCTTTCAGCAGCCCCACTGTGAGGATGGTAAGCGACCTCAAATGAAGCTTCTCAAACGTGAATCCTCAAGAGATGTAGGGGGAAATATTTTAGGTTAAGTGGATCTCTGATAGTCAAAGCAAGCAGATGTGACGCCTACATAGCTGCTTCTTAAATGATCTTATTCCATCTGGCTTTATTCTATAGGGTTGCTTAGAAAAATCTTTTTTCTTTCCTTTTTTTAAGCAAGTACAATGTGATACATATTGTGGTTTATTATATTTTTCTAGGGTTTCAGAAGTCTATTTTATAAGTTTACAGAAGAAATTACTGTAACTATTTTTTTTGGATCAGTGCTTTCATAAGAAATCAGTTGATTGCGGGAGTTATGTAGCCTCAAAGTTTCAAAAAGTTTTCCATGAAGTTCCACAGGGAGTAGTATAGTTTTTCTTATTCTAATTTAAATAAATAAATTTGACAGGATGACTGTAACCTTGCTCACTGTATTGACAAAATAAAATGAGTTGTGCGGTGGAAATAAAGCAAGCAGTCCAGAAAAATCCCCAAAGGCATGGATTTACTGCATGTGTAAGTGGGTCAACTCATGCATGAGGAATGAATGCTAAATGTAAATTGGTTGCAAAACTGTAGACTTTAAGTAGAGTTGAATCAAGTGATAACCTAAATATTTTGATAGGGTTGTCCTATCATGCTTCTCTTTAGAAAACAGTAAGAAAGCTTAGCTTTACAGAGAAATAATTAAATCATGTATTTGTGTAAATTAGAACAGTGTTATTGCACTCCAGAATCAAAGGCATTGCATTCATTTATGTTACTGACATTGGTAAATTTTAAGTTGAACCTGTATTTGGTTAAACCTGTATTTGCATTGTTGGGTTGCTTTACATGAGACACACTTCAATTCAATAAGACTGCTTTATTCCTGGATGAGCAAAATGTTCAGTCAGTTTAGAAAAATACTTCTTGGGCTTTTCCTGGGTAAAATAATAATAGAATACTCTAGTTAGGAGAGACAAAAGAAAAAGATAGAAATTTCTGTCTCGCTGGTTTAATTTTCTATTTATGATAACATTCATATTGCAAGGCAAGGCTTATATGAAAGGCATCAGTAGTTTAAAAAACTACTACATAATCTTCAAATGTGTAACATAACATTTCATGGACTTCATTTTTAATCCACGCTAATTGCCAGCTTGTCAACAGATGAATGTGTTACAGATATGTATTGACCTAAAGGTTTACTTCTGTACTTATTTATAGCTCTGAAGATGCTGATTGAAGGCTAAAACAGCTATGTATGTGAGGAATAAATTGACAGGTATGCCATTTTCACATTTTACTGTGGTATTGACTGTATTGCACGTGCCTCTTTGTGTTGTATTTTATGGAATGAAAAATTCCAAGCTGTAATGAAGACAACTATGAAGTGTGTTGTGGTAATTGTTGTAAGCACCTGTCCATTTCTGACTAAAGGACATCAGTCTCTCTTTAAACACTAGTGACTTCAAGACTTAATCTGCTCGGTAGCATTCTTATATTTAAATATATGGGTGGTTTTTTTTCTGTTGTGTTACTAAGCAACTAAATTATGACAAAACCCCAACAACTTATTTTTCCTGTGTCCTTGAATATATTTTAGTGGTATCTAAATCACTAATTATTTTTAATGAGTACGTGCTTTTGAAGCCAGTCTTTTTTACATATAGAAAAAAGAGAATGAAAATAAAACCTCTTCATGGCAGCTCAACTTGGGAGCTAATTAAAATGAGGCTTTTAAAATGGGAAAAAATTAATTAGCCAAAAAGTTGAGAAGGTAGGAGTTAGCACCTCCAGAGATCTTTGGGTAGTTAAATGCTTGCAGGGAAAATATAATTTCTATTTTCCTTGTTTTACTTCATTGTCCATTACCTGCTCATCATTTTACCTTTTAGTTCCACCTTACCTGATGCTTTTGTGCTGTGCATCAGTTGCTAGGGCAGCATCTTAGGTATTAAACCTCCTGCTGAAGAGCAAGATACTCTGCTTCTTCTAATACCATCTTTAATCTTGAACCCTGGAGATCTGAATGTCTCCCCCCTATGATGCTCACAGGCTTCACTGACCTTGACAACAACGGTATCTGGTCCTCTGTGGCACTCAGGTTTTGGGGTTTTTTTGCATGTTAAAACATATGTCTGTGGTTTCCTTAGGCTGTCAGTAGATACATCAGCTGTGACAAAGCCAGCACTGTAATGAGTATAATTAATGATTGAACTTTTTAACCATCCTAACACGAGAAAAGAAGTAGCGAAATTTAACATGTGCCATTTCTGTTTGTGTCTACAAAGATCTGAAAGGGGAAGAGTTTACTTTTCCAAGCAGTAGATTAGAGTGACACAAGATTGCTTTCTAACCCTTTCTGATCTTGGAATTATTCAAATAATGATTTAGTTACAGAAATATTTGTGTACTTTTTTTGAAAGACTCTGTCTCACACCAACACACTCTTACTGTTAGAAACCACATTATTTTAATGGAAAACTGAAGGATGTTTATTTTTCCCCCCCAGATCTGCCTTAAGATCCTTTCTCTCCTGTGTTTTCTCTGTTGGTGAATAGTGACCCAGTTCATTCTCCTTAAAGAAAGGGTATAAAGGGGGAGATGCCAAATGTCTCACTGAGTAAGCAACAGGTAGAAAATAAAAAGGGCTCTGAACGTCAGTCCCTGGTGGACTTCAGGAAAGTCTAATTTGAAGAAAATATCATTTCAGAGGTGGGTTTTCTGAAGTTCAGGGCTTTTCTGAACTTCACTCCTCTTGCATCACTGCTTTGCCTTGACTTTCTTCTTCACTGGGGAACAATGGTGTAAATTGAACCCATACCCAGTTTGGCCAGTCTAGCCCTTTTCTAGCCTTAAGAGCAGAAATATACTCGAGTGTGTGACTTATGTTGCCAGGGTTAACTGATTTTTATAGGGTTTGGCATAACAGGAGAGCTGTTCCCAGTTTCCTCAATAGTGAGTGGATAAATAGCTGAGGAGGATAGTGTGGCTGGTGTGGGTTTTGGCACAGCAGAGGTGGTCTTTGAGGGAAGACTGGAGGATTGTCTTATGAGGAAGCTGTGGCAAAACCCAGGGTCTGCACTGGGGCAAGATGTGGGTGTCTCCAGGCTGTGCCTCAGCGTGCCAATACTGAGCAGGGATCTTACTCTGTCCTCTTATCATTAAGTGGGACAAAGGCACTTTGTCACCTTTTATCTTAAGTGAGATTGGCTATCATTTTGTTGCAGAGCTGGAGCTGCTCAGTAGTGCTGTTCCCTCAGGTACCACTGGTGGAAAACGAAGGATTCAAAGGATCTGTGGAAGTGCCTCAACCTCATCTCTCATGGTTTCTTGCCTGCTCAGCAGAGATACTTGCTCTGGTGCGGGCTGGGCTGCCCTCGGCTGCAGTGTTGTGAGAACAAGGGAAAGGGCCAAAGGTTTTATTTGCCTGTGCCAGCAAGCTGTAGACATGACCAGGGCAAGGGTAGCAGGGATGGAATGAGGTCACTTGTTTGGCACTGCCTTTTGTTTAGCATTCCTTTCTGCGCAGTGCATGTTTCTGGCTCAGATAATAGCTGACATGATGTCTTGAATTGAGTGAGCAGTCAGGGTCCTTTTCAACAGAAATTAAGTGGATGAAAGGCTCGAAAAAGCTTGGTGGTGATGGGAAATTAAGCAGAATTATCAATGCAAGTGACGGCAAAAGTTATAGAAAGCTCTGACATTATTGTGGGGTGGGAGATTAGATGATCAGCCTCTATTGAAAATTAGCGGAAAAAATACTCGGAGGACACAAATGAGGGTTGAGGTTTTGGTATTAAAAGAACCCCATTAAGCAGAATAAATCTATAAAGTTACAGGTAGGATACAACTGCAGAAGTGAATGTGATTATGTACAGTTTCTTATAAGGCAGGAACTTGAAGCAGGAAATATAGCTGTCAGGCATCATACTTGAAAGCAAATATGTGGCATACAACAAAAATGTGAAACTCATTAATATGGGAGCCAGGGAAGTCTAGAAGTATAAAATACATTAAAAGAAAGATTCGACAAGCTTGTGAAAGTTAAATTCACCAGGAAATATTAGCTGTTGTTATCCAAATCCAGTGACAGAGTTGGTAAGGCTCGGTAAGGCTCCTGCTAATAGCAGGAAACTGAAATGATCTTATCAAGGGGAGGCTGTTCCATAGGTACTTGCCTTGGCATGCATTGAGGAGCAGTGACAGAGCCTTGATGGTGTCATCAGTGAAACCAGTGAGTCCATCAGTGAGCTTAGTACCTTGTGCTATTTCTAGTCACAGCTGTGGCTCTGTCCTACCAAGTGACCAACCCATTGTACCCTTGGTTAACCATAACTGGCTTGAATGTATAGAGTTTAAAAGGATTATTAATTATGCAGCTGACCCTAGGCCCCCTCTGATATCAGTGGGCTTCATTCATGACATCTGATGGTCTTCACAGCCTTTTTATTACAAACCGGAAAACCTTTCTGTGCCTTGAATGGTGAATTTTTGAAGAGGTGGAGGAGGTGCAAAGGTAACTAAGATATGATGGATATTCCTTACATATATGCATGTTTTTTTTCATGGCATGGCAGCTGACAGACAAGGTATTAGTCATGAGTAAGATGGCTTTGACCCCACTAGCATTTTACTGGTTTTCAAGTGAATCTCCTTGTCATCTTACCACACTTGCCTTGGCAATGCAGGACTCTCTTGAAGCGTACAAAGTGGATTCATAAACTGAAGGATGTGCTCCAACCACCAAAGTGTATCCAGTCCATTGTAGAGCTAGTCCACAGCTACTTCCCCCTCTTGTAAAATAAGAATTTTATGTCCTCAGAACCATTTCATCCTAGAGATCTGCTCCTGTTACACTGCAATACTTCCTAATGGAAACATTGCTTATGTTATCAGGCTTAGAAACGAGACATCACTTCAAAGTTGTGCTCCCTTGAGACCTGAGAGTGATGCGAAGTGCAGCGCCACGTTTTAAAATTCAGAAAGGGGAAGGCTGGAAATAGTGGGTGCTGAAAATCAGATTGTTGCATGACCTCTGTTTGCCCTGTCAAGGGGTCACTGAGACTTGTCTGGTGCATACACTAAACTTGTAATTTATGTTTGTGAAGGATGTCAGGAGGAAGATTCATGCCTAGTTGTGCAGGTGCTCCATTAGGACTTAGAAAGACATGGATTGATTAGGTGGTTATTGCCATCTGCAAAATTAGCCTGGTCAGAGACCCCTGACAGGGAAGCTTGGTGCATAACTACTGAGCCAGGCTGCAATTGATAGAGCCTCAAAATGTTAGCAGTAGATAAGTAACATATCTGTGAGAGCTATCACATATGATATGCTGGCTCTGAAGTTTTAGGGATGGCATACTGCATCTGTCTGATTTCGGAACTGAATTTTGCCATGATTTTTTGTGTGTGGATCAGCAGAAGATAAGCACACAGTGTGTGTGTGCGTGTGTGTGTGATACAGGAGGGAGGAGGGGTAGCCAGAAATTTAGCTGGTTTCTGGTTTTTTTGGGCCAGGTATAAATACATGCCAGATGTATAAATGAGAGTTGGGAATTGAGTATATCCCACAGGTATAAATGAGACTTAGGAGTTATCTGGTAGGCCTGTGTCTGTAGGAAAAGATACTCTTATGGTTCAGAACAGCATGAGGAACTTGAGGAATCCTAGGAAATCTGCTCCATGTGAGCAATTTGTTTATATTTTGCAACACGACCTTTTTCTGACATAACTAAATAAAATGAGAGGGTTGACAGCTGAGGCACACAGGCCTTCTCTGTTAAACTAATAAAGCTGGCTGTTAGAACACATCCTGTGGATCTGGCTTTCGTTCACCTGTGTATTCTGCTCAGTGTTTGGTTTCTGTTCTCAGATGTGTACTGCACAGAAGCGGAGCCATTTGCTCAGGCTGTTTCTTTCTTACTGGTTTTCGAGGACTGGCTGGACAGAGGAGAGGGGTTTCAGGAAGTATTTCCTATTGAATGAGCACTTTGACTAACTCCACTTAAGAACATTGCATTGTAAGGGCCACTGAGGCAGGTCCTTAGCTGTTATTCGGTATTTGCTCACAGAAATCTTGTCATGCATGTTTTGAGCCTGATTGTGAAAGCCTTGAGAATTTTGGCCCTAAATGTCTATCCAGGGGTTACCTGAGGTGTTTCTCGTTTGTCAGGAAAGTTCTCTTAGACATGATTGAATGTATGGATCAACCATCACTGATTTGTACAAAGCCAGGGCAATACATCTCATTACAACTGGATTTGGGAAGCCTGCTCTTATTCCTGATCTTTCTGATGGCATTCTTTGTTGCCTGTGTCAAGCTACTTCAGTTCTGTTTCCTTCTCTATAAAATGGGAATAATTGTCCTGAGGGCCTTTGGAAAACTCTTTGAAGTTATAAAGAAAATGGTAGAACAGCTGAATGGTATGGCTGCTGGTTGTTGTTACTTGTGTGTGTAAACTTTGTAAGTGGTGACTTGGGAACACAGGAAACAGTACAAGAGGGGGTGACTTGAGTCATCACATGTAGTCTTTTCTTTTGGAAAGGCGTATCTTAGAAAATTCTCAAAACCCATGTCAAACTCTATATTAATCTAATTACAGCTTTAGCCTACTCTTTTTGAAGACAGTTTCTTAATTTCACCTGTTTCAGGTAAAAAGCCTCATCCAATTTCCACAAAAAAGTTCTTTATGGCAGGGCAAGCATTTTGTTTGCATGGCACTTCTGCCTCCGTTATGTGTTGAGAGAGATGTCATTCTCAGACTTTTGTTATGTGATGCTGAACAAGTAAGTAATTTTCATGTGCCTTTGCAAAATTCTCACTATTCCACAAAGTCTTGACTCTGCCTGTTCTTATGGGAACTCACTTTTTTTTGAGTACAGAGGCTGAGAATGTTTTTCCTGCTATTGTGAGATTTAAAAAAATACCTTCCCCGATTAATTTCAGGATTATATTTGTTTTTCTTCACGGCTGTTTTTGTGGCCTACAATTACCGAGTGATTAATTTGGAAATGCAAGTACATCTCTTTCCAACTATCGAACCTGTAACTTGCAGCAGAAATTCTCTGAAGAGCATATTTTTGCATTAAGTAGTACTAAATTCTATCTTATTACTCCAGACCTCAAACCTGATCAGTTTTACATAGAGAATCTTCTTTACAGCCGTACCTCATTAATAAAATTACTTAATAAATTTATCATGATCAGACCCTTAAGGTATTTCCTCTTGGTATATTTTAGCATCATTCTGTTGTTAGCACAGCTTGTTACATTATTTGTGCAATGAGCTGATCCACCTGTCTGAATCTGCAATTCTTGGATCAGTCAGTAGATTTTCTAACTTAATACATAAACCTTATTTTTTTTGTGCTACTTCTTTGTGGCTGCCATGCCCGATATGGTAGATTATTAATAGCCCTTATAATGCTATTTATGATTTCAGAGTGCTGGGGATTTATTCACTGCTCTTGTTTAGTTATTTTTGGGTTCTTTCAATCTGAGCACATAGAAATCTGGATAATAACAGACATGTTGGAAATTTTTGTGAATATAGAAAATACCAGTGGAGAACTTTTATCACAAGGGTTTGCAGTACTTTGGTTGATAAAAGATTATAAAAAAATTTTTTTGAGAAAAAAGGATCATATGACAATAGGCTTGAAAAATTCCTTGCCTGCTGGTTTCATACAGCTTTTTGTTCAGGTAATTGTATTTCCTTTCTTGATGTGAATATGTGAGACAGTGTAAAATTTAAAGACCTTGTTAAGAGTATTATTATTATTATTATTATTACTAACTATAGATGTGGACGTACTTCTCGGGTTTGACCTGTTGCAGTAAGAGTTTCCTGGATACTTTTTATTTTGAAAGATGCTGAAATTTTGCAAATGCTTTTGCTGCAGTGTGGAGCCTTGCAAAGTTATTCCTGACAGGAATGAGGACAACCCTGTGTCTGTGCTCAGAGTGTGTGATACATTATTGTGTGGGGCACTTGTTTCACACGTAGGTTGCTGTCTCTTTGTGCTGCCTATATATCTCTGCCATTGGAAAAGTCTCACTTTGCATACCTATTTTTCGTAAGAAGCTGAAAGAGGTAGAAAGAAGAGAGAGGGAGAGAGAGAGAAATCAGAATAGTTAATGCACAGTTTCATAGAGCCAAAGTAGAATTCAGGTCTGAGTCCCTATTTGAAAAACTTGAACAGGGGTCATGCATCTGTGTACATGATGTGTTATGTCAATTTTATACAGAATTTTGGAAATCATATGAAAATTCATAATTTTAGAGGAAAGCGATGTTCTGATCACCTTCAGTCCTACTGGATACGCAGTTAGATTGGTGTGCATACAGAAAGAGAATGGATAGGTGGCAGACACTTGGATTTGAAATATCAGCTGTAACTTTAAGTGCTGCATTTGTATAGGAAAACCAAAGAGGGTCCAGGTTTAACGTGTGAAGGACCATAGCTCAAGGTCTCATGTATCTTTTACTGCTGAGATCAGGTATTTGGCTATTTTACCAACTGGGGTCTTCTTCCTTCCCTTTGTCCATCTCCAACTCCACCAAGAAAACTGAAGCTCTCATTCTGCTGATGCCCAGCATAAGAAAAGAAATCTAGACAGTCACAACTAGTTTGCCCTCACAGCAAAAAGTTCCTTTTTGTTCCTTTTTGTCATCTCAACTCTATCCTGATCATTAATGGGTTATGGAGTGGTTTCTTCTCTGGAGGCCAGTTTTGCCAGTGAGGTGTTCTGATGTGCCTCTTACTGTCCTGCCTTCCTTTTTCACCTTGGAGTATCCTCTGCTGGCTCAGTGATTGCTGGCATTCTCCTGAGACTCTCTGGTAACATCTTACAGGGGTAGAGTGTGTTTCTCGGGATGGGATTAATCTCATATTAGCTTGTTATTTTGATTACAAAAGTGCCAGGAAATGTAGAGGCACAAGTGCATTCTCATATTGATGTATCGGAATGATGAATCTGCGTGCTTGTTCCAAAGACATTTAGTTATCAGGGTACAGAAGGCCAAACCCCTTGGCAGATCTGTGTGGCTGATTCCAAATGCCTTGCCAATGGATTGTTGCATGAAGGGAAATCTTTTAACTTCTGTGTAAGCCTGAAAGTGAGGGGATGTCCTGCTACTCTTTTTGGTTTTGTCTCACGTTCTTCACTGCTGCACTGGATCCACATTGCTTCCTCTTCTGTATTCATTTTACAAACCATTTTTTAGGGCCACGTTAGGATTCTGCATCAGCAAACCAGCAGTAGTCTGAGCCTGTATGCATGTGCTTGGTGCTCTAGGTATGAACTGTGACAATTTTCCAGAAAAACTATAGAATGTTGTTAATGCTTTTAGATTTTTCAGGAGCTTTTTGCACTGGTCCATAAGGACTGTTGCATTTATATGGTATTAGAGCAGTATCAAACCAGATATCAGAAAGCATGGCTTATTTATTCAAATGCAGTCATGCAACCCTCACTTGTCTAGAAGCAGACATATTTTTAATTGCTAAGCAAAGTGTGTTTATGTTAGAATCATTGCTCCGAATGACCTTGGCACAGTCCCCTGTAGCTAATAGCTTTCTGAATGAAAACAGTGGACCCTGAACTCTGGAGGTGACTGAATTCTTTGCTGTGTATTAAGAGGAATTTTGAAGTATGCTTTTTGTGTTGCTTGATAACAGCGCTGTCCTAAAAGCTATTTAATCTTTCTTATCAACAGTTAACCTTGACGTCCCCATAGACACACAGCATTTTTTTTGTTCTAATTTGCTTAGAGTGCTCCCTTCTTAGGTTAGTAGCTCGTTTTAAAAAATTGTGCCCTTTTCCCTTTTGTTTAATGATAATTCTTTTAAAAGAAATCTGCTGCCACATGGCTAGCAATAACCCATCTTTTTTGCCTTATTTCCTTTCCTTTTTTGTTGTGCATTTCCTTGATTACAATTGGTTTTATATCGAGAAGTGGAAGGAGTCATTACTTATTGATATGGTGGTCTATAAAAACTCCTTCGTCTTTCAAACTAAATTTCTTTTTGGTATCTGGAGTCTTGTTCTTGTACAGGGTTTTGCTAACATCTCTGCTTTGTCTGTGCTTTCCTACACAGATGCTTTCCACACTTCCCCCTCATACATCTGTAGCTTTGGCAGGTTGGTTAGAAATACTCTTAAGTTAGCACAGGGGAAATCAAGGCATTTTAAACACTCTAAAAAAAAACCCCTAAAAATTTTTGTTATTATTTTGTTTTTATTATTATTTTTATTATTATGTAGTTTTTATCCTTTCCTGGACTTTCTGGCTCAATCTTAATCCAGTATATCTTAATTCAGTATATTTTGCTGTAATTCTATTATGGAAATGATGATAATAGTGATGATGAGAATTCCCAACTCCACTGTTATGTGGGAACCTGCTTGACAGAGTGTTAAAAAGGTAGCCTTAATAAAAATAAATGAATTCTATTGATAAAAGTGCTAATAGTCAATGTGGTGACAAGCTGTGCTGTCTTGAAAAAACAATTTTAAAGCCCTAAATCATAATATAATTCTATCAAGTCTTTTTTATACTGAAATCTACAAACAGGGGTTACGTATATGAAGAGCACAAGAGCATGGACAAATTTCACTTTGCAGAACTGAGAGGAGATGTCTGCATGTAAACTTTACTTTGAAAATGTGTTTTAAGAATAGAAATACTGACAGTGTGAGATCTCTCTGGGTAGTGAAACAAATCTGTGGTATGTTTTAAAAAGTAATGCTATTGTCCATTTTTTTGTCTCTTTTAGACCCTCACATCAACATCTGCACACAGAAATAACCATTATTAAGCTGTTCAGGTCATTAAACTGGATGTAAGTCAGGCTGTGCGGAAAGGATGCATGAACAAAGTATCATTCATCAGTATTCTTCAGTAACTGTCTGCCAGCTTCCTTCTGGCCCTTTTACACTGTTTCCTTCTTAAAGGAAATGAGATCATTCAAGGTAGGCTTGTCCTTGATGAAAAAGATGTAAAGTATCTTATATTTTTCAAAAATGTTATTGTTTAAGAGTTTGCTGGAATAGCTTTTTGCTGCTAAATTTTTTATGACCGATACTTAAAAGTTGAATTCTAAGAAATAGTCTTAAGAACTAAATAAATGTTCATTAAGAGCTTTTTGGATAATTGAAAGCTATATAACTGTTTGGAAGCAGATTTTAGTTGCCAACTTCAACCTCTCTGAGGATAATTTATAAATTTAACAGATGACAACTTATTAAACCACTTCTGTAGTCAATATGAGAGACTTGATATCAATTCTTACTTTGATAGAGGAGAAGAATTAACTGGCAATTTAAAAATTGTTATGGCTATGGTCTGATTGAATTACCTGTGTGTGAGCAGACCCTGACTCCAGGCAGTACTGTGTTTATTTGGACCTTTAAAAGACCCTATTTGCAAACCTTAGAGCAATTAACTTAAATGTAGCACAACTGTAATAAAATGCAGAATGACTCTGAACAGAATCAATCTTGGTTAAGAAGTAATAGTCATAAAGGGCCTGATAAAGGGGATAAGCAAATAATGACACAAATTTGTGATAATTCTAAGTTATTCAAGGTAGGGCAAAAGTAGAATGTGAGTAACAAAAAAAAAAATTATAATAGTAAGTGAAAAGTGAAATGGGAAATGTGATTGTAAGTTCAGATAAATGTGTATGTATAGCTTATATCTATAAAATAATGGCCTCTGCACTGACCATTACCTCTCATGAGCTACTTCTCTGAAGACACAATCTCAGTGCTTTGTAACAGTCAAAAAGGCAATTTGCACATTAGTAATAGATAGGAAAACAATGGAAAATGAAAGAAAAGAAACCTTGATTATACATCTGAGGAAGTTCTCTTTTCACCCAGACTTTGAATAATGGTTTTGGTTCCAGTACATTTAAAAAAAAAAAAAAAATTCTTGAAAATCACCAAGGATGACTGAATTCAATTGGAGGAATGAATGAGTTCTGGCATAGGAGTCTTCAGCCTAGATAAAAGGGGCTTATGAATTCAGAACGGTGTTGTAGAAAGCTCTACACAATCATTGTAGAGAGGGTAGTCAGGGAGTGACTGCTGTCTCTGTCTTCTAATGCAAGAACTAGGAAGTAACAAATGAAGCTCATCAGAAGGGCAAACAAACCAAGCAGAAAGAGGTGCTTCCTTGTGGAAAGTATTAAATGAGGTATTTTTGTACTAGAAGACTTATATGAGTATGAAAATTTAGATTAGTTCAAGGACAAGGCAAGCACTGAGAAGAAAAATCTGCTGCAGAATGAGAAAAACCCACACCAGGTTCAGGAAATACACCAGACTGAAAACAACTGGAGTCAAGGAATGTGTATGTAGGGGTAGTATCATATATGTTTACCCTGTCCATAGTGCTTCCAGCTAGTGCTCGTGGCCACTCTTGGATAAAGAGCACTAGGCCAGATAGACCCTTGGTCTAAGCCAGTAATAGGGGCTCTTAAATTCTGTCTTTATATAGAAGCAGTGATAAAACATTTTTATAAAATATTTTTATAAAATATAAAATTTAAAAATTCATATAATAGATGGAAAGAAATTAATGCTGAATATAAGTTACTAGCTAAATACCAAGGATACAGAAAGGTGAAAGAGTCCATTATAAACAGCTAACAGTTAAAAACAATAGCGCCTTTAAAATAAAGGATCATTATAAAATGTAGTTTTTAGCTATAACTGAGATAAGTTCTGCCAACATAATCTTATTTCAACTCAATGGAATGTGGTTTCTAATCCAGTCCTTTCCAATGTTACAGAGTGTTTTACATGTTGAATTAGTATTTGAAATAAGTAAGATCTTATTTCACATTTGGGATTTAGGCTTTCTAAAGTTACAACCACATATAAAAAATTACAGTATTTTTGGAATGAAGCAGAAAGATGTGTCCATCCCACTTCCTCGAGATATCTGAAGCTGGACCACAATACTGTTTAAAGAGTGTTTGTTGTCTGTGATCAGTGAGGCATATAGCAGATGGCTAACTGGCAGATTTCAAGATGTTTGTTGTTATCAAAGGGGAATCTCAAACGGGGATGCTTTTAGTAGTTTTCCCAGTGGCTAGTTCTTGGTTAAAGACTTGAACTAATTTTATAGGTGCTCTAGTGAACAAGATGTTTGCCGGGAAATTAATTATAGATACAAACTTAAATAATCCCAGAGGTAAAAGGAAACTTGGTGATCTTTCAACAGATATCATTATGGAATGATTTCAGATTCTGGGTTAAATGGTCAAAGTCCAAAAATACTTATTTTTAATAGTCAGATGTAAAATAATTGATTTGTGAACCTGGAAGTCAAATGGTACTTATCACAGGATGAGAGTTGGATTTGAAAGCCAAATGTGGGAGTTGTTCTAGTTACTTGTTTCTGTCACTGTAGCACTGGGGCAGACAAGGTGATACTCTTGGAGGTTCAGTGAGGACACCACTGGGTAGAAGGAGCGTGATGCTCTCAGCAGAGGTTGTAGAGAATCAGAGCTGATACCAGAGTATGGTGTTCCCATGGCAAGGTGGATTTGAAACAGCTGAGTAGAGTTCAGTGGAGGACAACAGAAATGATCCTGGGGATTGTAAAATAATGTTAAGCTGTTGGAGTGACAGCTATTCATTCATCTGTGAAAAAGAAATGGTTTTAGTACTGCATAGAGATATTTGCACAAGAAAAAGATATCAATAAAGCTGGGACTTGACAGCAGTTCTGACAGAGATACGAAAAGGTCTCCTGGCTGTGGATTTAAATAAACTGTGTCTTCCTAAAGATAGTTAAATGCAGTTAATTTTTTATTCAGAGGAGACATGGCCTGGATCAGTGCTGTTAGCTACTCTGGAGAGCACTTTTTAAAATGCAGTCCTATTGTGTCTTGCTCCTTTCAGCATCAGGCTAATTGGGTGTGGGACCTGGAGGTGTTCTCTCCCATAGGTATTTGAAAGGACTTGAGACCTTTTCACTTTTTCTGCAGCATGGCTGTATCTTCTCATTCTGTGCCAAACTGCTTACCATCCTGAGACTGAAAGTTTTTTAATGTACTTTAATTCAATGAAGGGCTTTGGAGTACAAAATGCAGTCTTGTGCCATGCAGACAGATGCAAGGAAGCTGCAAAGTGAACATCTGTATGAGAAAGAGAGGCTTGCAGCTGCTGAAGGCTAGAATTGCATAATCACGATATGCCATTTCATTTCTATGGTGATTTTTTTGGGTTTTCTTGATGCCTTTCAAAGCTTTTATGTATGTCTTCTCTGTGTGCTCATGGTGGCCTGCATATAGGAAGTGAAACTTTTCTTTCCTTTTTATCACTCTGTTTAACTCCAGTTGATGACTCACTACCATGTAGCCACTCACTCCCTGGAGCCCTCACCAATGGGATAGGAGGGAAAATCAGAATCAGGAAAAAAGTAAAACTTATGGGTTGAGATAAGAACAGTTTAGTAATTTAAACAAAGTAAATAATAACAATAAACCCAACAAAGATAATAATAATAGTAGCAGCAGCAACAACGAAACAACAGCAACAACAACAGCAGCAATAATAATAAAAATGAAATTAACAAAAAGAGAGACATAAACCCCAAGAAGAATGAGTAATGCCCAGTGTAATTGCTTACCACCTGCTGACTGATACCCAGCTGACCAGAAATCACTCCCTCCCAGCCAGTTTCTCTCAGTTTTATACACTGAACATGATGTTCTATGGGGCGGAATACCCCTTTAGCCAGTTTGGGTCAGCTGTCCTGGCTGCACGCCCTCCCAGATTTTTGTGTGCCTTCTTGCTACAAGGGCATAAGATACTGAAAAATCCTTGACTAAGGTGGCACTACTTAGCAGGAACCAAAACATCAGTATGTTAGCAACATTATTCTCACACTAAATCCAAAACACAGCACTGTACCAGCTACTAAGAAGAAAACTAACTCTATCCCAGCTGAAACCAGGACATGATTCCTATGTAAATAGGAGGGATTGCAGTTGTTTTCTTAGAGCATCCCCAACATCCCTAGAGCATCTCATCTTTAAACTGTCCGACGTTATGTTGCTGTTTAAAGAGGTGCTACTGCTGTCTGCTGTGGCAGTGCCGGGGATGTTTCCACCCATCTGTGCAGGAAGTTAACACTTGTGAGTTGTGTGGGAAGACTAGGAGAGGATAGGATTCTCTTTTAAGTGACAATGAAGTTCTGAATTGATTTAAGGGAATTGTGAATTCTGGACTCATATGTTTAATGGCTGTGAGGAGGTAGGAAGTTAATGGGGGTGGGTAGCAAAAATACTTCTTATAATGCTTAAAGTTATTTAAGATCCCCCTTCAAAATGTTTAGCTGATCTAATTAAATTAGGTTTTAATTTGGTTTAAACTAATACAGTTTCTGTGTATCTGGAGACAATTTCACGAAAGGTAAGGTTGAAGATGGTCTAGAAGTCCCTTTCTGTAAGATGTTGCCCAAGAGGCATATCAGATAGTTTAGTGCTGCTCCACCCTTAATGTTCATCCTTGATTCCTATGTCATAAGAAACTGTTTTAAGTTAGTGCCTTGAGAATTTTGGTTCAAGCTGTGCCAAAGGTTTGATGCATCACTGTGCACAGAATTAATGCTGAAAGAAAGTAATGTGTCTCCTCACATAGAGTATTCATCAAATTCTGCTGAAATATGGTCTGATCCTTTTCTTATAGGTCTATATATAGGCTAAAAGTGGATTCTGCTTGTAAGGGCTGTGAATCTGTAAGAATTTCCTAGTGGCCTTTCTTCTGCCTTTTCATGTAGGCAAAAATCTGCCCCCAGCATGAAACTGGAGTTTTCCAGTACACCAAGAGCACTTTGAAGTAACAGACTTTCAGTTTTGGACATTCCTGCAACATCAAAGGGCTTTGTGGCATCCAATCCCCTGCTTTGTAGGGGAGATGAGCAGCACATCAGTGAAACTGCTCCTCATGGCTACAGGGCATATAGAGCTGTATAGGTGTTTGAGGATGGAAGTCTTTGGACAATGGAGACTGAGATATGGGAGAGCAGAGGCAGGGCACTCAGGAGAAAATTCTCCTTTGTAGCAAAGTCATTAAGGATTTCAAAAAAGGGCTTTAAAAGTGTAAGTGCATTTTCAAAACAATTCCTAGTTTGTTATGTTCAGAGAAAAGAAAAGGGAAAATATTTGTGAATTTCTCAATAACAGAAAGTTGCTAGAAAAGTTAAGAAGGATGTTAAAATGTTACCTTGTGTCACATTAATCACATGCCTTTATTCACTTGTATTGGAATGGATATGGATTTTCCATTCTGCTTGCAGAAACCACTTCCATTTTTCTACCTCAGCTTTTAAAACTGCAGTTATAAGAAAAATGTCAAATTTAGGCAAAAGTATCCCTCTTTTTTTCCCCTGGTCATGAATGGTGCAATTAAAGGAGATATAAGACAACAGGCATAGAGGCCAAATATTTTTTCAGTATTTTAATTGGTAAAAATGAAAATGTACAAAAAGTTTGCCAAAGACTGTATTACCATAGTTCCTTTTTGCACTTGGTTTTGGTGCCAGTTATAATAAAAAATAAAATGAGAAGAATTTTGCTGTTCAATTGGTCAGTTCAAAGCCAATATATGAGATAATACTGAAACTGTATTGAACTTGTTAAATTAAAGTTATGCTGCCATTTAAATGCCTTTTGCTACAGAGAAAAATTGTCCTGTTATAGTCTGGTTTTATATAGATAATGGATGCAATTCATCTGATGAGGCTTTGTAATTTTGTTTTGGTGTATGAAATACCATTTCATATATGCCTTTTGGCATTTTTCATGCAAATTACTTTTTCATCAAATGCAGTTTTTGTAGTACTAGCTCTGTTTTTCAAAAGATTAGCATTCGAAATAAATTGATGCATAAGTATTGAATTTGTGCAATGAAAATGTGCTCCAAGAAGAGAGAGGAAGTGGTTTAAGAGTCTGCTGAGATGCTTATTCTGCTTATGACTGTTGTAATGACAATAGATGCCAGTGTTGACCCTCTGTTACTAATTTAATTGCTCATAGGGATATAAATTTTCCCTTTGAAAGCAATAAAGACAATGTTTTTTTAGAATCAGTGGTGAACATTGAGACATCCATTGCATTTTGTCCATAATGTAAAACATTCTCTCATAAAGATAATTAAAAATTGGTTAAATTCCACATGGTAGTAATTTGTTTCTTGTGAGCTGGGATCAGAAATGGGCATCAGTCTTTTATTTTCTGCACAGTCAGAGGATGCCTCTAAAGTCCCTGCTGATTGACACTCAGGCTGTTTTGTGCATAGCTGTTGCAAAATGCAAGTCATTATTTTGTTAGTTATTTAAATAAGTAGATTATGAGTCTTATATGAGGTTTAAATCAGGTCTATTTCTATGCATGGGGCAATCTCTGGATTGTTCAAAATTATAGAGCTAATTTCTAGTAAATAACACTCAGGGGCATGTATTTTTTCCTTTGAATTAGATAGGTAATTTGTATTTATCATCTCCTATCATGTAAAATTTTGATCACAGTATTAAGCACTGCTCCTATGAGGAAATTCATAAGGGTGTATGATTTTCCCTGTACTGTGAAGTTTTTAGTACTTTGAACAAAGGCAGATCTTGACCTGCACTGAGCTCATTGCAGGACTGTAGCTGTAAAGACTGCATTAAAAACCCCTGGAAAGTATGAAAACAAAAGTCTTAAAATTCCTATGAGAAAATTATGTTTTATCACTTTCTAAAGACAGAGCTAATTAGTTGCATGTCTTAAGTTACTCTAAAGATGCTTGGGCTGTACTCTTTCTCTATACATGTTGATACGCTTACAGTTAAGTGGTAATTAAAGATAATTCGATCTCTGCTGATGCATACACTTCTATATAAAAATATATATGTGTATACTGTGCTCTGCTGACAGTGATGGGAATCCCTAGGGATGTGAAAACTTGTTACACAGAATTCCAAGCAGAATTAGAGACATAAGTTCAGTTTCCTCTTTATGAAATATTTTTTTGCAAAGTAAATACTGGAAAATGAATCGAAATAATAGATTGAGATTGCTGGAAAATATGAGGACCATGCCACAAGAAGTAAATTTCTCTTGTTCTTCCCCTAAGGAAAAACCCCGTAGTAATTGAAATAGACAGAATGAATATAAATTCCTCAGCCCTAGTATTCTGTCTAGAAATGCCATGGCCTGTGTCACTGCCAGGTCAAAATTTATTAAATGATAACAAAATAAAGATCGATTAAGGCTTTTTAATTTCAGATGTAATTACAGAAAAATGTATTTGTGTATTTGTGCTATATACTGTGATGCAGGAATTACTATATGAAATTTTATGAGTTTTCATAGGCTAAAAGTAAATACCACAGTGGTCTCTTGGCTGAATATTCATGATTTTAGGACTGCTTTCTTTTTTATTTGAACTGCAACAATGAATATTCTATGTTTATAACTTATTTCAGGATAATTAGAAATATTATTGTTGGGGGTATTTTATCTTTTTTTTTTGCCTAATCAGCCTGAGAAAGGTGCACCTAGCACAGCCCTGGCTGTAGTTGCTTACATTGTGGATGGGATATAGGAAATGCTGGGGTAGATCCAGAGGTGTGGGGGTGGTGTAGAGGTCTTTGGAGAACCAGCCTCACAGCTGGTAGGGGTTGTGTGTCTGAGGAAAAAAAGACAGTGGGAAATCAAATCTTGTCTTTTCTGGGACTGGTGAAAAAAATCAGTCAGCTCCTAAGTTACTGATACAAACTTTCAATGATAACTCCAGTTTCATACAGCTTTGTCTGGGACCCTGATGCTTCTGGTTCTGTTTCTTCAATTTTAAGGAGTCATAGTATTTTTCCCTCCAGTTAGGTACAGTCACAGAAGACTGAGAAAATGTAGTAATATAATTTCCATTTTGAGCTGAAGTTTCAGTACTTAGTAGAACAGCCCTTACAAAAGTATTTCTTTAGTTTTACTAATGCATGTTTACAATGTCTATCATGTCTGTTACCTGAGCCTACATTGCAAGCAGTTTCTGTTGCTCTTGTAGTTTTTCAAAACTTTGTTTAACAGCACAGTGAAGGAAAAGCAATTACTTTGAGGTGCATCTATACCAATTCAAGCATAAAACCCCCAAAATATAATTTGTATTTTCCTTTTCAATAGTGATTGTGTTGACCATGTTTTTCTAATCTTTTGAATTACAAATGAAGTGGAACATCTTTTGCAGTATTGACCTTTCAGTTGAGTTTGGCAGCCTGTAGTCGCTTACTCAGTGTCATTTTGGCATCAGTTGGCATTTCTATGGAAAATGTCATTACCAGTGGCTCTCTTCCCTTAGAGATATGCCTAGAGGGGAATGTAGGCCTGCATTATAACTTAAAGAAATTACAGTGATCAATACAGAGTTCTGGTATCAGTGTGTACTAGTGAATATCGTATATGGTCCAGATTTGTTTTTCTTGGAGAAAGCTTAAAGCAGGTTCCATTATTAAGGGGAAGGACTTGATTGCTTTTTGGGCAATGTGTGCTCCTTATGTATAGCCAGTTCTGTGGAATATTAATAAACTGCACCTCCTGCTTGTGGGTGTTCCAGAACTGCTGATATGAATGTTTCTGAAATTAAACAGTACTTTTGAGACCCGCAGTTTACAGATCTTCATTTTGAATTTTAACTTTTGTGACATTTCTCTGTTTGAGTTGGGAGATGGATTTTTAGATATACTTCATGGGGGGAAAAATGTAGTGTAAAATTATGAAGGAAGGAATTGGAATTGGTTCCATATGCCCCTGCTTGTATGGAAAAACTTCTCAAAAAATGTCATCAGAGACGTAAGATTTATTCTGATGTTAGTATGGTAAGAGTATCTTCTTTTTGCCTTGTTTTTTTTTTCATGGACACCCCTGAAATGCTGAAAAGGCAGTCATCTCACAGTCATTTTGTTCCATTTGGGTTTTTTATTTGTTTTTTTTTTCCCTTTCCATAGACTTTACAGAAGTTTAGAAATGTAAAAAGAGAGTAAGTGGGGAAAAATTTGTTTCAAATTCATGGCAGAGTAAGGACAAAAAAATTAAAAAGGGATCTCAAAATGGTAGGTAATAGAAGGCATACAGGTTGACTTTGTGTTCTGGCATATTCTGAATACAGCTGTAGCTGAATTCTTATAGTTTTGATCAGAAAAGATACAGTTGGGGAAGAGGATGTGCAGTCCCATGTTCAAGGACTCAAGATATGTTTGCTGGTCTTCCATGGACTTTTCTGTGATCTTGGACAACTCATGATCTTCCTAGATAAGAAAAAAACCCTTATGAAACAGAGGCTGCCATTCACATCTAAGAGGATTTGGCATTCTATGACAAGGAAAACTTCAGGAATGTAAATGAATTATTACACTTTCATGTTTATTCTTAGCAGAACCCAAATTCTGCAAAACAATTACAGAGTTGAGAACAGAAAAGTGATGGCATTCAGGATTTAATAAACATTGACATCAACTTGTATTTAGAATATAAGCTGTTTGGGGGAAGGAAGTTTTGGCAGCTCTTAGAACCTAGCGCAGTGGAGACATAATGGCAGATCAGGACCACTCATCAATGCTCCAGTAAAATCTGGAAGCATAGTTTAAAATTGAACCAGATATATAGTATCAATTAAGAAGAATAAATTAGAGAAAGAGGAATTCCAAAGTAGGAAGATTAACCATATCCACAGATACTGTGGTGGTCTGGTGACGTTCTTAGTTCATAAATTTTATACTTGTCTTTTTTTAATGGACAGAAAGGAAAAAGAGAGTAGTTAATGAAAGATTCAGAAAGGAAGTTGAAAAAGAGAAAATAAAAGAACTCTTGGGTTAGAATTAGATTAATGTTACTCTGGTCTAATTCTGTCCTAATGCTGCATTTGTGCATTGTAATAGGATGTACCCTGGAAGCACCAAATGTGGCCAGAAATCATTTTGTTGGTTTAAATTGAGAACAAGCATATTGTTAACAAGAGAAGGTACCTTTTGGGGTTCTTTCTTTTTATGAGTACAGTGTGATAAATGAAATACCCCTAAATCTCAGTGTCAGTCTTTCTTATTGTATTTCAATATACCCAGTGATAAAGGGTTTACTGTTATCCTCTCCAAGATTTCATGTGATTCACTAAAGGATCTTGAATGAAGTCACAGTACTTGCCAAGATTTCATTTCCATTGGAAACAACAGTCATCCTAAACAGCATGTATTACTGTTGACACTGCTGGTTTGGATAGGAATGGACTTGAGTCATCATGTCTGTAACTCAGTGAGAACTGAAGACAAATACTAATTTTGTTTGTTGGAATGCATGTAAAGTAATAAAATTTGTTTAGTGTGTTTGTTCAGAACAGTGATAAGCAAGTTCACTTCTAAAATCAACAATGCTGTCACCTTGAATATTGTGTGCAGTGTTGGGCACCACAATATGAGAAAGATATTAAACTGTTAGAGATTGTCCAAAGGAGGGCCATGAGGATGGTGAAGGGCCTTGAGGGGAAGCTGTGTGAGGAGTGACTGAGGTCACTTGGTCTGTTCAGCCTGGAGGAGACTGAGGGGAGACCTCATTGCAATTACAACTTCCTCATAAGGGGAAGAAGAGGCTCAGGCACTGATCTCTTCACTCTCATGGCCAGTGACCGGAAACAAGGGAATGGCCTGAATTTGTGTCAGGGGAGGTTTAGGTTGGATATTAGAAAAATGTTCTTCCCCCAGAGGGTGGTTGGGCTCTGGAAGAGGCTCCCCAGGGAAGTGGTCACAGCACCAAGCCTGGCAGAGTTGAAGAAGCATTTGTACAATTCTCTCAGGCACATGGTGTGACTCTTGGGGCTGGTCCTATGCAAGGCTGGAAGTTGGATTTTGGTGATCCTTGTGGGTCCCTTCCAACTCAGAATATTCTGTGAGTCTGTGAATACAGATGAAAGCAGTATATCCCTTTGGTAGTGGTGGTGGCTTTGTACCATTTCCATGTCAGAAGTAATTGGTAGTTTGTAATTGCTCATTTTCAGTGTAGTTTTGCTGCAGTTATCTGTTTCCATTGCTGGTAACTCTCCCCTCTTTCTTTGTATAGTTTCTCCACCAAGTACAGTAAGTTTTCAGCAGTACTTCCCAGGGAGTTCAAAGATGAACTCAGAGGCACAGGTTTTGCTTTTAGACCTGATGAAGCTGTCTGTTGCATTGTTTGCCAAACACTTTGTATTCTAAATGTATACTTTTGTCTGCCTTTGCTATGTGGAACTTAAAATATCCATGCCAGTTGTCATCCTGGAGCAGCTCTTTCAAAGCTAAGGAAAACATATATATTACTTTGCTTATGTTTTAATAAATTAACAATTTTTAAAATAACTTAATTTGCAATTGTTGTTAGAAAAGAAATTAGGTAGGAGAGAAGGAGGATTTATATGAAGGATGAGTGTTTGTCTGTTGATCTGTGTCTAATTTGCTTTAAGAATGTAGCATGGCTATAATTTGCTGTCTAACAGGTCCTCAGAATTTCCTCCTCATTTTCTGCTGGATGTTGGACTACTGCATATTGGACCAAGCTGAAATATCTTAAACAGGAATAGGGAATTTTTCCCTTCTGTACCATCAATGCCTCAACAGCCTACTGCCTGCAGGTGATTCCTGTGTAAGGGAGACAGAAAATAAACTGTGGGAAACTGTAGAGGATTGAAGAAAGCTGAAAAAGAAGAGTATTGCAATTGGGACTTGCTATTTTTCAGTGAAAATGGAGGAAAGGACAGCCTGGACAAGGAGATTGGGACTATCAGTTTGTAAAGAACCATTAGCTTTTGGGGAAAGATATAACACAACTATTAACTTTGACAGGGGGCTATTTTGAGCCTGGTAAGACTGGCAGACTGAGATGCGTGGCAGGGGACATGAAAGTCTGTTCTTAGTTTGTCAGTTCACGTGGCAGAGATCTGTGTGATGGGTTTAAATGCTGCAACCTGGGTGGAGGCCATGCAAGTGTCAGTACAGGAATTCCTGCTTTCTTAGCTTTTGGGAAAATAAACTAGAAAACTGCGTACAAAATAGTAAAGAAAATGTTACTGTGAATACACTGACATACACTTGTAAGGTTAGGTAGGAAATGTCAGATTTCAGTTTGTCTTGGCATCCTCAGTAAAGACCTTATGTGTGGTGATACAGTTCTAAATCACATTCAGATGTTTTTATGCATAATATTTTAATATTTTTAATAACCTAATTGCTGTGTTTGCTGTATTGTCAGTGTCCAACTCTTGTCTTTCCACCCTATGATTGTGTATCCAGGACTGACCTTCAATTAAAAATCTGAAACATGAAGTTCATTCCAGCTTCTAACAAATCTTGGCTTATCTTGGCCCATCAAACTGTCGGCCATAAACTTCCTGGCTGGGCTCTGTTGTTACTCTGACTCCTTATTGGAAGACTGGTTTTTAATTCTTATAATTGATTTTGAGTCATTTTATATGAACTCATTTGAAAGTTGACCTAGACCTTTTTAAATTCCATACAATGTTTAAATTTTCTGGAGAGGCGTATTTTCTTTTTACACTGCTTTTGTGAAGGGGTTTTTTTTGGTGCTAAAAGTAGAGCTCTTATCTGAGGAGTCACACTGTAAAGCTGAGATCTCCAGATCGAACACATCTGCTTTTTGTGTACTTACAATCATTTGTAGATTTAATTTGAAAATGCATGTTCACTGCTTCATATCTTTTTCATTGGCTCTGTTTTATGATGTAGAAAAGTATGACTTCAGTTGCACTTCACAGAGTATGTTTTTTTTTGTAAAGTAGCCTGCTCTGGTCATGGCCATGGCCATATACATTCATTGTAGGCGTAGTTGTCTTACTGTATGCCAGCGTCAGTTTGGTAGGGCCAATCCCAAAAAGGTCATTGACCAGAAAACAGTGGAATTAAACTACCCTGGCTGGCTTTGCACTGGAGAATAATTGATATAAAAAGAAATCATAAGGCTTGAAGTCTTTAAACTCTCACATGCCCAGAGGGAGTGTGCTGCAGTAGAGTTTTAAGGAGACTTGCACATGTAGTGCCTATGGAAGGAGGATAGCAGCAGGAAAGGAATGAGGTTGATGCAGGAGCAGACCTAAGGTTAGCCTGTGGGAACACTGGAAAAGTATTTTGCAGTTTTCATTGTGGTTGTCTTCATCTTGGTAGTTTTGTGAGAACCGACCCTTCTTCCCCTTCACAGAAGCCCCACACTAGTGCAGGCAGCATGCTGCTGATGTCCCCATTGTGATGTGTCAGACCAGCTCTGATTTGCACAGTGCCATGGGATACACCGTGTTTTCTGTGTGGGTGGTCTTATCAAAATTATCTCTGAATGGTTGTGTGGAACTGCAGCAATGTCTGAGGATGGGCTGGTATGGCACAGCCATCAGCTATGGTCAGACTAAGCAGACTTGAGGAAGGGGAAGTGTGAAGCTTGAGGTTCATTTGTTCTGGACAGGAGGACCTTAGCATAGCTTAGGGTATCCGGGGATCGGAGGCAGGAGGGGAGGGCAGAGGCAGAGCAGGCATAGCAGTCACTCTGACATCTTGAAGTGCTTTCGTACGACGTCCTGTGCAAAGCACACACTGTGGCAGCAGTCCTCAGTAAATGAAATCTGGCTGTAGCATTTAAGTGAAAAACATTTTTAACTGCACCATACAAGAACATTTTATTGAAAGTATCCAACAGGGCCTTATTTTCACAAATGTGTTCAGCTTTAGATTTTGGAAGAAGAATGAATGTTCTGTGCTGCCAGCATTTTCTTCTGTTTCTTTCTTCCATAGATTTGAAATGATAGTGGGGACTTTGTGCAGCCAAGCACCGCTGGTGAATAGATGTTGGAAAAGAGAATGAGAAGCCACAGTGGTATGGAGGAAATCATGCGGCTACAGCTATCTGTAGGAAAAATAAACATCCTTTTTCCCACTTCCCCACAAAAACGTTTTTGTATCTGGAAAAAATATGGAGCTAAGGCAGATGGAATACTGAAAGGAATTAACATCTATACACCAAATACATGCCTCATGTAAACACATCATTTAACAAGTCATTTTACCTGAGAGGAAAATTCTGTCATTGCAGTTGAATTTGGAAATTAAAAAAAGTCAGCGGAAGGGAATACAACAGTATGGTTGAAAATTAAATTTCAGTTAAATTTCTTGCAATACTGTGTCTAAAATTATTGATAGAAATGTATATGGCTGGGCTGAGAACTGCCCCTGGCTATGAAATATTTTGTTTTCTAGGTTTTGTGTCTGTGCATTCTTCCTTTTAATGCATTATTTTGTTTGCCATCCACAATGATTATTGTCTTAAAATGTGTTTATTTTGTATTTTTCCAATTGAGTTTGGAGTAGAGATGCAAAGAGAATTTTCCAAAATCAGAACTTGAGGTGTGGAAGGCATGTGATTTAAGCTTGCCATAGGAAAGACTTATCCAGAAGATAAAGATGCCCTTTAAAAATGTGCATTGTTGTAGCTGTTGCCAGCTTCAGATTCAGCAATAACAAGAGTTTTTCTCTCCAAGTGGAGCATATTTTCCAATAGCATAGGATTCTGAATGAATTTTTGATGAAAGACTAAGCAGAAGTCATTAATATTCACTCAGAACAGAAGAATTTTACTAATGTCAATTCTCATTCCATTTTTCTCTTGATTCCAAAGACCATAATTCTGAACACATATTGCACTGGACTGCCCAGCAAAATGCAGAACAAATTCTCCATGGCTGATATGTTTTCAAAAAAACCTTCTTATTTATTTAAAAATACAAAACATTTTGTTTTCTATTTATTAAATGAAAGATTAGGACATCTAGGTGTCCTGAAACAAGGTGATGGGAAACTGAGAAACCATGTGGAAAAACACAGGGATGTCCGATTAAAACCAAGATGTACACTATCTTTGATTTTTCCAATGAGTGACATGGAAGAGATTTCTGCATTTTTATGAACCTTAAATATTCAGAGAAAATATTTGGCATAATTTGACTGAAAAAAAATATTTTTTCTTTCATAATGAGCAAAGGTGTGAAAACCTTTTGTCATCTTCTATTTAGATTTGAATCAAGACAAATAATGCATATTTCAGTATTTAAGAGGTTATAGAGGAAAATTGTTCTATTCCAAATTATTTGTTCCCATGGATGGAGAATATAGAATAGGTTTTTTCTGTACCAATGAGTAAATTACTTTTTTTGGCAGAGTATGATCTGCAGTTGAGAGTGCAATAAACTAAACTGTACTGTGGGTAGCACATTTTATAAAAGAAAGAAACCTGGATTTTAGTTCTAGACTGAAATTTGCTTAATGATCTGATCTATTTATACCTAATTGATTTGAAAGTTCTGCTAACTTTAGCCTGTTTTCCATCTCTTCCCAGCTCCAAACAAACCCATTTTTAATTCTGGAATACCTACAATGATTTCATTGGTAATCAATACATTTATCTGCTATTGTATCTGTGAGTGAGTAGTCTCAAGGCTTGCGTGAAATGGACCTGTTAATAGAGGTTTCTTTTTCATAAATAAGATTATTTTGTAATGAATTACTGAAAGCAGTAAATTTCAATTCAGCATAGTCTGTAAAAGATGTCAGGTAGTGTTAAACTGAGTAAAAAAAATGTGCTGAACTGTAATTTTAGTAATATCTTTGCATTGTACAAGTAAGCATCCATGCTATTGACTAAAATGCAGATCTCGAGAAAGCAACTAGGCTGTTGTCTCCTCCAACATAATAATGATGCGGATGCCAATTATGCTGTTTCCCATTGCTTGGGAATAGTTATTTAGTGAGTGCCGAGACCCTGTAATATTTTCTACTATTTATGGATTCTCCCATATTCCTACATGAGAATTGTGTATGGCAGAGAATTTCTCATGTATTTGCTGTTAAACATAATTCTGATTTGGTAGAACTGGACCCTTAGGGATAAGTTGTGTTGTCCTTATTGATGGAAAGATAATGAATATGTACGTTGGAAGAAAATTGTTGTTGGTTTTTTTTAGAACATAGAACATGTTTATTTTTAAACATTCCTTTCTTTTGTGGCTAGATTATAGGGAATGAGTGGTGAATAAAAGCATATCATTAATTTGACTGTCCAGCCGAATGAATTATAATTTGATGGACAGAAAATCCATAAGGAATGTCCATATTCTTACCTTGTTTGGAAGTCATTTTACACCAGATGTAACAACAGAAATTCACTGCTTTTCAAATTAAAGCAAAGTACCAAAGGCTGATAGACTTGAGCAGGAAGTAGAAACAAGCCAAATTTTACATAACAAAAGTGATTAAATTGGATGATATGCAACTTCACCTAGATTTCTACATATGGACAAAATCCATTTATCTGCTTGCATAACTTGTATCTGTACATCTATAAAATTAAGCTGGGATAAAGATAATTATTTTGCAGTTAAGATGTAGATAGAAGCAGACCTTCAAAGAAAAATCTAATTGAAGTTTATGAAAGTAAATTTTAATATTTTGTCTCAAGATGAGACAGAGAATGTATCATTCAGAGTCATTATGCATGCGTACAGACTTAAACTACTTAGTTATTTTCTTCAGTTTACTTATGTATGTGTTCTTGTTTAAGGATTTTTGAAAACTTCCTAAGATTAAGGAGTTCTGTCCTTGAAGTGGCTCTAAGCTTCTTAAAAGCTGAGTCCCAGAAACAGGAGTGTCAGTTCCATAGACTTGGTCTGGACAAAATGGTAATTATTTATTCTCTGTTTTAAGATCTTCAGCAGTTTCATGTCCGACAATTTGTTGTCCTTTTTCAAAGTGACTAAAAACAATATAAAACTTTAATTTCAAAAATAGGAGCTTTTATTTTTAGAAAAATTATCTAGCAATTTTCATGAGCATTTAGCATACATTTTTTAGATTTTAGTCTCATAATTAGACTTTAAATGCTGCTAGTCTGATACATGGTATCTCCATCTGCCTCCATATCATTATGATGTTATCCAAATACCGTTCAGAAAAGCTTCTGGGTCTGTAACAGTTCTGACATTGAACTGATGGGTGTTTTGCTGAAGCTGTACCCTGGTGTAGACAAGATCAGAAGGTTCATGGGCCAGAGAAGGGTCTCCTGAGGGAGCAGGGCTCTCTGGCTGAGTCCTGTGGTTATCACACACTAAGGACTGGGTGTCTCAGTTCTGTCTGCTGCTCCAAAGGCTGTTTGTATGTTTAATCATGGTGAGACAATGAGATTAAACTCATCATTAGCCTTACAACCAACATGAGATTAACATGACTTGTGCTCTGATACTCATTTTTACCTCAGCTCGATTTTTAGCTGTAAAAATTTCTAACATTTTAAAAAATCCCTGTGGGTAGCATTAGTCAAGTACTGTGCACTACTGGATGTTAATATCCTAGGATTTTAATATAAGCTTGTAGAAGCTGAGTCTGACATATTTTGAATGTCTACACAGAACATATTATAGCTGCATCTTCATCTTGCAAAGAGATGGTTTAAAATTGTTGAAAGTAAGTGAAATATGTAGTTACTTCTGGGGCTGTAGAATAGCATCCATGTATGTTAGATTAGGCACTTCCCACCCCCGGGGTTTGTAGTTTTGTATTACAGATTATCATTATTGCATACACTTTTCTGATGAGATTGAGAAATTTCTTTAGCTGTAGTGTAAAGCTGCCAGAATACATTTACCACAAACCTTAAGGCAAATATAATTCTTCCAGAGGCAGCCTCAGGCTTTGGAGGTTTTTGTGCTGAAAGCAGGCTTAGACTTCCCATGAGATCCTCAAAGAGATAAAAAGACTAAAAGCTCTTCAAAGCTAGGCCTTAGGCCCTGACATAATTTAATTCTCCGGCAATGGTTTATGTATGTAAAAGAATGAATAAATATTTACAGAAATGCAATTTAAATAGAAACGTACCCAAATAGACTTGAAAATAACTTTTTAATATCACCTATTCTTTTGAATTCAACATAAAAACATCTTCATATAACTTTAATTTAGACATCAGATGACCAGGAAAGGACATGGTATTTTCTCTCTCTATATGCAAAATTTCAGTGAGGTTATCTTGCTTTTTTCATGCTGAATAGTTACTACTGATAACTGAACAGACATTGAAATTAATTTGCATAACAAGTAACTACACTGTTATTCTAACTCTTTTCTGCACATTAACCCAATCGCTTACTAATTGTAATTTAGTTTAAGGTCCTAAATGAAAGAACTGCTCTGTGTTCTATCTCCTCACACTTTTTCCTTTCTTAATTTTTAGGCTATATTAACAGTAACATTTATTTAACAGATAGCAAGATGTTCTAGAAAAATCCCCCAATCTTCAATGCTGTGAATAGAGTATTATAAGTTAATTATTATAAGAGTATTATAAGAGTTAATTTATGCTGGAAATGACTTAACAGAAATATCAGTGAAAAAGAGCCAGGAAAAATCCTGTTGACAAGCTCTATGGTATCAGCATTAAAACTGTGGGGCTGGGAGTCAAGAAATCTTGATTGATTGCAGGCTTCCTTTCTTACTGTGGAGATGCTGCTTTGCTTCATGGCCCCCTGTTCTCCACCTTGTAAAACAGAGCAATGGAATTATCATATATCTTCAGGTATGCAGCAAGGAGCAGCCCAGTCCAGTAGCTATTTATCCTCTTCACAAAATTCCAGATGTTCAAAGGACACTTAAGACAGTTTGTTCCCCAAATCAAGTCTGCTGCACCTCTCGAACCTCTCTTCATACCGTGATTGTCAACTGGCCATGAATCAGCAGCATGATCAGGAGCAGGTTTTTTGGTCAAGCTTACTTATCCATGGCTGTTCTTACTTAAGCCTGACTCCAGCCTAGTCCTCAAATGCCTGAGGGTAGGGAGAGAACTTGGCTTGCTCTATGTCTGTATATTCAATCAAAGGCTTTATTCCTCTATTTATAAAATTCTTTAAATCTTATCCACAGGAAGCTGTATGAGTTAAAAGTATTTATTGCTCTTTAATGTTATTAGCAGAAACAAGTGATCAAATCCAAAGATGGTATTTCTGGATAATTTGTGGTGTACAAAACATTGCTATATTATTTCTTTTGCCTTTCTCCTCTCAGAAGGTGCTTACACATGTGGGGTTTCACATAGTGCAGGCATTAGCCTTTTTTGATTTGAAGAATTGTAATTCAGTGTCCTTTTTTATGTGGTTATTTGGATATACTGTGTTATATGAAGAGCACTGTAGGGCTAAATTTTTATTATTTATTTATAGGAACTATTTTTCCTACAGTAAAATATGAGAACTGACATTTTAATAAGTATTATGAATGTTCTTAATGGATTGAGAAGTTCTGTTCACCTGGAAGTGTCAGTAAAGAGATAACTCCCAAGTTTAAATTCCACTTTTGCCATTAGAATTGCTTGTTTTCAAGAGTAACCAGGTCCCAGGAGTGACTAAAGAGTAGCTGAAGCAAGAAATTCCAGTTTTATGTCCACTACTGGTTTGAAGAAAACAATTTAGACTAGAAGTAAGATGATGCTTTAATGCGAAAGCAAATTAAGTAACTGATAAAGCATAACTGCTTTATGTATTTACTTTTATTTTTTTGTGAGTGATGGAGCAAAATTAAGACAGTTTAAAAATAAGACATTCTTTTGCCAAAATCTTCACTGTTTATTTGGAAAGTGCTAGATCAGCTTTTATTTGATTCATGCAAAAGAGATTTCCATGGGGGTAGAAAATTTTTAAGCTGAAATTTTGCAGCTAAACTGTGGACCATGACTAAAGTAAAAGATAAAGTTTGATGTAACTTGTTTTAAAAGACTAAAAAATCAGATCATAAATTATTTTAATCTGGTTCAGTTATTTAATTAAATCCTTTAAAAAGATGATCTACATTTCTTTAAATATAAAAATACGTTGGTAAATGCAAGTCGACATTTCTAAATTAGGTACTTGCCACTTCATCAATGATATAAGCAGAAAAGTATTTTTCAGGGAATGATGGAAGATGTTTTCATCATCCTGTCACTGTTGTCATGGAAACTTGTGTATATCATTGTTAAACAGACTGTACATAAGGATCTAACATTCCTGTGGCTTATTATTGCCAGCTATTGTATTTTTAGTGTATTTTCTTCAACACTGTAGTCAATGTTTAAGAACTTGTAAGTTGCTCTCCTCAATTACAACAGTGAACACAATTAGAGGATTAGGCTGTCCAGAGACCCCATAGTACAGGGTTCTCTGTTAAAAGGTTCTTTTCAATATAGGGTTATTAACAGTTTTATTTCCTAATCCGTTGTAGCCTATTATAAGCACTTAAAAATTAATATTCACTCTATTCAAGTAGACTATTTTGACAGGAGCTTTTTTGGGAAGAATGAGCGATCCATCAGTCTTTATAAATTCTCTGTCTTGAAAACTGTGGATCTTTTCTCAATGAGGATTTTATATATTATGTGCTTTGTTTTCAAATACAGTACTAAATTCATAGCAGAGCTCTTGTGTATCATTGTTGTAACCTATCATGCATGGAACAGTAGGCTGAAAGAGAAGCTTGACTGTGACAATGCAGATTTAAGCACTCCTGGACACAAAGTATGGGTAACTAGTTTTCTTGTTAAAGTCTGATGATGGGCACAATTCACAAAGTAAAAAAAAAAGGTAATTTTTTTTTTTTCTTGAAATGAGATTTAAGAACCGGGAATTTTAAGCACAGTGAAAGTGTTGTATGTTTTGCATAAGTAAAGTTTTATTTTTTTCCTTTAGTATCTGGAGTTACTTCAAAATATATCTTCTGCATCAATTATTTATGACTTAAAATTACTTCTCTTTTAAAGAAATGAAGTTACTTAAATACATTTTTCATCATTGAACAAGTGACTTCCATTGCCTCAAAAGTATTCATTAAATTTCTTTTCTCATCCTGACCTGTTTGGTTTAATCTTTTTGGGAGTTTTCTGAAATTTTAAAGCTATTATTTTAAATAGCTGTCAATGAGAACATAGGTTTTGTTCTAGAGCTAGCTGTCTGTAGCAATTTGATGCAAATTTAACTTATCTGAGACTCAGAGTAACATGAAGTGTTCCAGAATAGTAAAGTTTTAAAGGTTTTATTGAAGATGTATGTTACTTACGGTATTGGTAGTGTTCTGTCCGGAGAGTTACAGTATTAGGACTACTAAAGTACAAGTACAAAAATACGTAGAAGAAAAAACTCGAATACAAGTAAAATAAACCACTGTGGCTTTACTTTCTAGAAAAATGCGTTCATTAAATAAGTGAGGGTTATAGGTTGAAAATTAAATTTATAGGAAATGTGCAATTTTCTCTTCCTGCGCCAGGAGATTCTGTCAGTTCAGGCAGTTGATTTCAAAGTAATAGCACAGGAAAAATTCCTGGCAAGCAAACATGCCCAATCTATATGGCTAGGAACTAAGAATCTGTATATAAGATAAATGCATATTTTCTGTTATTTCAGATTGCAGTAGGCTGTATATGAATGTATAGTCACTGAAAGGAAAAGAGATATCCTGATCCTTTTAGGATTTATTGAGGCAAAAGGAAACTTGTTTATTACTGGTTTCATACCTTTCACCTACAGTCATTAATGATTTTAGCTGTGATTTATAGAAAAATAAATTTTCCAAACTCTATATATTCCTGTCTCTTTCTTTCATAGGATTTAGTCTTGGATAAAATGAAAATTTTGTGAATGGAGAACTTTGATCTTTTATCCAGACTTTTCTACATTAAGAAAAAAGCCGTAACTCCCTTTTCTGCTGAATGTCATTTTGCTTTAATGGATACCTCACACAGTAACCCAGACAGCAGATAATTTTGTTTTCTGGCCATCTTCTGTAGAACAGTGCTATGAAGTCTGAGCCACCAGTTGCAGAGCAGAGGGAAAGCTTGGCTGTGGATTGCTCCCCACTGGTTACAGGGCACCAGCTGTGGGGCTCTCGGCCATTCAGCACACGGGACCGTTGGGGCTCCACATTTTGTAGGGAATAGGAAAAAATATCCTGACTATTCCTTGTTGTAATGTGCTAGTGTGGCCGATAGGTAAAGCTTTTTAAAGGAAAGGCCTGGTAAAATTATGGCTCTGGCCTGTTACTTAGCCTAAGTAGAAAGGGACTGTGGGAGAGTGACTCAGCTAGAATAGAGGAAGTGAGGCATGCCACATGAATGCCTGGTGCCCGCACTGTGGTGTATGGTGGTTGGTTAAAATTGGGTTTGTTGTGCCTTAGACCTATGTAAACTGACAACCAACTAACGGCATAAAAAGGCCGGGTTTTTTGTCAATAAAGTTCCTGCTTTGCACCTGCCTGGGGTCCCTTCGTCGCTCCCTACTAACACGTGCTAGTAAGAGTTGGGAGTAGTGAAGAGCTCATCTGCTATTCCCCAGAGCTGTTAGCTCTGGTGGACTGCCATACCTAGATGAACACTTGAGTAAGGGGTAAGGGGCTTTACGACAAGAAAGGGAAATGCTGCAGCAGTCAGGTGGAGTGGATTAAACTGTTGCAGTGCAGTCAAATGTGGCATCTCAGCTCCTGATCCATCAGCTTGCAAAAGGAGCTGTAGGAGGGATAGATTTTTCAGGCTTCTGGTTAAACTGAAAATATTGAGGGGGTGGAGAAATCAGGTTCCTTCATTGTCGAGGATTTAATTTCTCGAGAAATGAAAAATTAGGAAAAAATAGGTAGAATTGTGTATCCCACCTAGGAAATACTGTTTTGTGGCTTAAAAAATATTGTGTAAACATAGTAGACAATTACAAATACTGGTAGAAAAAGGAAGTGAAGGTTTTGGGGTTACTTTAATGGTTTATTTTGGTTTATTTTAATGTGTTGTTCCTGATCACAGCTAAGGCTACATCTGCATGGCACAGTCTTGTGCCTTGATAAATACTCTCCCTTCTGAATGAGTTCAATTCTCAGGACAGTGAGTTGTGTGGGAAAGAGTTTATTAACTCAGTTTACACTTCTTCTGGTATCTAGATTAGATTGGGTATTATTATGTGAAACCAGCTGTGTAACATAGAGACATCTGTAATGCTCTGGCATGAAAGTCCAGTTGGGCTAGACAATGGCTGATAATGTGAGTTTACAAAAATGTCTATGTTTCTGTATTTATTAGGCATTGAAAATTCAGTAGGTTTTCTGGGATTCGGAAGTCAGAATTCTAACATCTCGTTTGTATTTATCCTTAAAAATATCATCGCCACTCTCTGCTTTACCAAAACATTAAATAAAATAACTTTTATTGAATGAAAATCCTAGCTTAGAGCCATGAGGTATTTGCAGGTTTTGAAGCGCTGATGATGAGTGCAGTGTTAATGATCTGACAGAAACAAACTTGAGGGTAAGTTTTTTCTCTAAATTTACTAATTTCTTGAATTTCTCTAGTTAATGTGAATTGGTATTTATGTTTAGGGAGGTTGAAACTGGCAGGCTGGGATTCCTCTCATTTTTCTGTTTGTGATTGTGGTGCTGATAGCTTAACTATGAACTTCCTTATGCAGGGCTGCTAGGAACTTCTAGTTGGAGTATTTCTAGAAATGAGAAGTAATTGAGTCTTAGCACTTAAAAATGCCTTGAGTGCTTTTTGAAAAGGCACCACCATCTGTGTTGTGTTGAATGAATTGTAGTTATTTCACTGATTCTGTGTCTGTCCAGTATGAACAGAAAATAACATTTTAATTTCGGGGATATCTGTGGCTTGATTTTTAACTAATTGAAAACAGGATAGCTAAACCACTACCTTTATGTCTGCTCTTGTTAGGTTTTCAGTCCAGAATTGAAAGGAGTTTGTTCATAATGTATATACATCTCAGTATAGTACTGTGCAGATTTCCAGCTGAAATACCTTGGTCCTTAATTTGCAACTTGTGTTCATGTATACCATGAGGAACTCTGCATTAAATGGGTTTGAGATTGTGAGGTTTCTGGTATCTTTACCAGGACAAACACAGGTTCTGCTGTTCTGTGAAGTGGTAGACTAGTGCTTTCAGCCCAGCAGTGCATATAGATCTTGAATATATCAGAAGGCTTTTAAGGATTATGCCAAAAAGTCCAGTTATTGTTTGTTCAGGGACAGAACTGAGAATCACTGCTAAATTATTATGTGTATCAGGGCCAAAACAAGATGAAGATTTTTGACTTTCTGGGCTAACAATTCCCAAATGTATTTCTTGAAAGACTGATAAAGGGACAAGGAGATGGTGGGGCTTTGGCCAGATGTGGACTCAGCTGTGTAATTGAAGTGGGAATCTGCCCAGCTGTGCACCTGAACTATTCCCACACTGGGCCAACTTGTACTCGTGGGGATTTGGGCTCATTTACGCCCCACATTTCTTCCTCTTCTGCCTCCTCAGCAGATATGTGTTTACATCAAGTACTTCAGTAATGTTCTGTGACAAAAAATAGGTACACTGACACATGGAATGATGGCTCTAAGTGTTGGGAGACCGAAATGTCTCCTTTTACAGCATAAGCAAAGGTTCTGTATTGCAGGTACAGTGCTTCTGTAAATAATCTAGGCTAAATTTGAACTAAGATGTGAAATGTCCATGCAGGTGTGTGGAAGTAGAAATGTGGAGCTATGCAGCATTTTCTTACAAAATTTGAATTAGTTCATGTTGGGGACTTCTCTGAAGAACCCATTTTTCCACTTTGTATGCATTTTAAAATATCTATAAAGCAATAAGAAATTCTAATTTTGCCATGCCCTGTGTGCATGTAAATGTTGTGGATACACAGCTTAGCACTCTATTACAGTGTTTTCTTAAAATTCTGTACAATTGGATTTTGCTTAATCTGTGCTGTTTCATGCCAGAACAAAAGACTGGATTATTCTATTATATATAGTGGAAGTGTCAGTTTGGAGGTTTTGGTAAAATTGCAGGTTTTGTAGGTGAAAAGTAATCTTTAGTACAGCATAGTTTATAGTTGTTTTGGGAATGTAAATCTCATCATTTTAGCTAGGTCTTTATTCAGATTAGATTTAGTATTTTTATAGTAATTTTAAAAATATTGGAAATGTACACAAACATTTGCAATGCCAAACATTCCTGCTGATTCTAGATTATTTATTGTCTCTTATAGAAGTAGCTAAAGCTTCTTTCCCATGCCTGCAAGTGTTCAAGGCCACTTGAACGAGGCCAGGTTGGATGGGGCCCTGATCAGTCTGATTCAGTGGGTGGCACCTTTGCCCATGGCAGGAGGATTGGAGCTGGATTATGTTTAAAGTCCCTTCCCACCCAAGCCTTTCTATAATTCTTCTTAACCTGCAGGCTGCTAACTGAATCACAGTGCCCTTCTAAACCATGCAATTCTTAAGAGGTCCTGAAAAATTCTTCCCTGACTTGTATCTGGATATATTAAATTTTCAGGCTTGCTTTATTGCACAGTGGATGTTTTCTGATAGTATTTAGTGTTTTGAGGAGGGTGAAAAAAAGTGAGATAGGTTTCTGTGTCATATAGTATCTTGCTGCATCTGTTATGCGAAAAGTGGAATTTTGAATAACTTGTGTATGGTTAGTTGACTCTGGTTTTTTTCTCTTACTCCCTTTGTGCATAGTACTATATTTTTCTTTAATATGATGAGTTATAGCAGCTGTCTTGCAATGCTTACATTATGGAAGTTACATGGGGCACAGGATATTTGAATGCTTAGTTATGCCTGACCCAAATCATGCAAAAATGAGAAAAAATTAATTGTATCAAAGCAGTTACAGATAGCAGAATAAAACAGAATGGAATGAGTAGAGTAGTTCAGTTGGAAGGGACTTCCAGTGATTGTGTGGTCCAACTGTCTGATCACTTCAGGGCTGACCAAAAGTGATCTTGCAGATATTTATTATGCAGAAGCCATTGCAGGAAAACTAGAATTAATATATAAATTTTGGTCTGTCCAGCTGCTGAAAACCCACCAGATATAATGTTAAAAGCATGTTAAAAAGCCGAACACCTCCCTTTTACCCTAAAACATGAACAGTTTTGGTGTTGTAATTTTTGATCATATTTGCTTTCCAGTGCAAAAAATAGCAAAAGATTTCCTCATGTTCAGCAAGCTTTGCAGCTGCTAATAACCTTTCTATATGCTCTTAAATATTTTTCAAAGTCTCCACTTAAAAATTTTATTAAATGTAGGAAGGAAAAGGAAGTTAACTGCACTGAAAGAATATAGTATTGGCAATATTATCACAAAAATCCCAAAGCGAAGCCTTCGTGCTGCATTTCTGTCTGACACTTTGTAGGTTCTCTGTCTCCTTTCCATGTGGTCCTTAAAATCATGCATGAGTCTGTTGTTTAGGAATATATTTTCTGTAGCCATAATCTTCAAAAAAGACCTGTTAGTGTGAATACTCATCTTACAAGACTAAACCATTTGTTTCCACCAGGATGAAGCACCCTGAATGCCAAAGGCAGTCAGCATATATCACAGGTAATTCTCACCTATACGAAGTAGACTTGTAGGTTTAAATCTGAACTTCAGTAATGCCAGTCCAAACCTGAAATTTAGGTGCTTATATTTGAGAGTGGAATGGAAACTCTTGAAGCTTTCTGTATTATTTATGTATAAAGAGTTCTGTCTCCTGGTTTAGGCTGAAAGCAGTTCCTGACTTTTTTCTTAATACTTAGTTTTTCAAATTTTTAGACCTTAGCTAAATCAAATGCTGTATTTTTTCTCATCTTTGAAATGTTTCTTTTTCTATGGGAATCTGTGTTTTTAAATAAGCTCTAAGGACATTGTGTTTGGGCACATATACTTAAAATTCTTTAAAGAATTCTTTTAAAGAGCGTAAAGAGAGTATATTCCTTATATCTTTGCCTGATTGCAAAGCTGTGTAGTGGTGAATGACTTCTCTAGATGAAGTTCAAAGTCATGACCTCTACAAAATGAGAAACATATCGAGCTACAGTTGAAAAAAAAAAAAAAAGTTAAAATGCTGGTTAGTCCAATTGGTCTTGTAATACCTTCTTGCTTGTTTTACAGAAGTAAACAGTGACACCACACCCATCGACAAGGATATCTTTCAGTTTCATTGCAGCTGGAGTCAGTGACTTCATACTGAAAAAGGTTGGTTTTTGGACTACAGACCATGGCAGTTTGTAACATTGAAGGAACATATATGTTTGTATGAATACTTAGGCGTGTATACTTGTAATACAGACTCATCTGTAGGTATGCACAGGTTTAACCTGCAGCTGACATGATATGGAAAGCATTTAAGGAATTCTACAAGCTTTGTGGAAAAGAAGTAATTCTCAAAAAATGTACTAGCAATTACATCTACTGGAAAATGAGAATAGTGTGCTTTTTAAAAAAAGAAGCATTATTATTGGGCCAGTAAAATAAAGTTTTGTGATAACTGATTTTGGGGTCACTGATGCCTTGATCTTAGAATTGGGCAGTTTTCCCATAAACTTAGAGTCAATGTTCCCCTTTTAATCCTGTTAATTTTACTAAATTACTTATGTTTTAAATTAACTGCGTCACAGTATTTTAATCGTGCTCATAGTAATTTTAAAAACAGTTGGTGGGGATAGGTCATTTAATTATATTTTATCAGTAAGAAAGCATTAGCTCTGCTGTGAGTGATAGCCAGCGAGGCCATCTGCAATGCTTTTCAGTTCACTCACTCTGAATTGTTCAGATAAAGACTGTCAAGTGCTGCCTAAATAAGGAAGGAGCTGTGGTAGGGTTAAGTGCAGTGGAGGACACAAATGGAGCATTGATTCCAGGAATGCTGGAGGGTCTGAGCAGTTTCCTGCAGCACTGAACCTTTTAAGAGTTTTCATTGTTTTCCGCAAAGTATTAAAATGAGAGTGTCTGTCATTCAGGATCTCAGGGAGGATGAAAATGAGGATGGGGAAGAAGAAGAAAAGGTGAGTTAAACCCCATTGAAAAGTACTTATTTCCTTCTCTTTTTACTCTTTAGAACAGTAAACCTGGAATGATTACCTTTCTCTTTCAGATCTTCCTCAAGCCTGTTATTGAGGACAGAAATATGGAACTGGCCCGAAAATGCAGCGAATTAATAAGTGATGTAAGTGATGGTGACTATTTGCATCCTCATATTTGCATTTCTTTTTTCAAATGGGTTTATGATACATATTTTCTCAGATATGTACAGTGTAGCATGTGCCCATCCAAGGCTCAAATAATAAAAGCACACAAAATAATAGAAAAGCACAAATTACTCTGGTACCGTAAATTATCAGCCGCAGAAGAATGAGCTTGTCAGAGCACTTGGATGGTACGAAGCATAGGCCCTATGTTTCAAAGTGTTCCAAAACGTGTGTCCCAGGCAGAGGGTATCTGTCATGGGAACACCTTGGCTGCTTTCATCGGGAAAATGCAGTATTTTTTCTGATTGTAGCCTAGTCCTATGCAGTTTAATTGGTTTGAACGAAACTGGGTTCCAGTATACATAGCTGTAAGGAGGAAGGTTAAAAATAGAAGATCAATTTTGAGTGTTTTGTTCTGTGCTGATAGACGCCCAAAACTGCTCAGCATATTGTTCTTGACTATGCTTATAGGACAAATCCACTGAAATGCTGGAATATCTTTAAAAATTATTTAGCTAGCTAATTCTTGATTTAGTTACTGTAGATTTTTAAAACTGTGGATCAGTTATAGAAACATTATATAAACATCATAGATCAGGTCCAAGACATTTTAAATTGGAGTAGATCTGTTTGCTTCAATGTAACAGCGTCAGATTTACCGTGATGGAAGTTTATTTCTGTTTCCATCTGGGACAGTGTGTCTGAAAAGTAACTTTGTCCCTTCATGTGCATGGGTGTAAAGAGTGCTATTTCTCCTGTAAGAAAACTGGCTGGCAGGAGAGGAGACCTTTCTGAGGAGAGAGTGACTTGTTCAACAAATGTTCTGAAGAAACTGAAAAACGGTGTCTGTCTCATGTTGTGTTCTAACCTGATATTTAGTTTTGGTTTGTTGATTTAATGGGAATAGAACACACAGAATCTACATTTTAGGTATAAATTTTTAGGGTTGTGTATCAGAAAAGAATAGTTAACTCAGAAGACCAGTATCTGGGATGTGTAAAGTGTTACGGTGCTGGCTTGAAAGTGTGACTTAACAAGGTCAAAATTTCCTTTGTCCATCGACCGTCTACTTCAGTTTTCACAGAAAGAGTGCTGAAAATTGGGTAGATCCTTAAGAGGAGCTACCAAGGTGGTGCCTTTGTAAACCCAAGCTACTTTAGGAAGTAGTAGAGATTAATAATATTTTTACTGATAGATATATACATGCTGTCTTTGGGAAAAAAGGGGATATGGTGCATTAAGTGCCTGTCAACTCATGTAAAGGCCAAAATGAAAATGAACCTGAAGCACTTACATGACCCGAAATACATTTATTGCATCCATGCAGCTTCTTTGTAAACGTGGTCACTGTTCTTAAAGGCAAAAATTTCTTGAAAAATGCTGAAGAAATCTTTCTTTAATGAGAAAGGAATTATTACTCTGCTGTGTGACCATTAGGAGTAATGCTGGCTGTGGCTGTTAATTAATGGATAAATGGAGTGGCTGTATTCTTGGATTTTCTGCAGGACCTTGAGAGCTAAGGTGAATAACTAAGTCAAGCTAGGCTTCTGCAGCTTATAATGGTTCAGGGATGTGGGCTTTTGCTGAAAACTTGTGATGCTTTTAGCCTGCAAGTGTGTTAGATTTTCCTTGAGATATGTCAGGCATAATGGCAAAGTGTTATTAATGCTTTCAAAGCAAGAACGATATATAATGGTCCAGACCAATCTAATTTCAAAAAAGAGGCTCTGCATTTAAAAATAACGTCCAGCTTTGGGGCCTTATTCAGCCTCTGATGAAATCACTAGGTTTTTCTTCATTGGCTTGAATGGAATATGCATAGAATATGAATTTTGTTTCCCAGAATTTTTGCTATGATGGAATTTCTTATGACCAGTGAAGTCTTTTGTGCCTGGGTATTCCTCACCCTCCACATTTCATTGTGGAGGCCAATAAATTGCAAGGAGCTTGCATTCTTACCTTCAATTTTTGACTTGTTGACATTCAAAACTTTTTATGTATTCCTTATCCTTTTTAGCATTAGCCTTTGCACATACTGCTGTGTGGGTTTATGATTGGTGTACATCTGTACATTTTATGTGTACAGTGGTTTTATGGTGCTTGCAGTTTGGCCCTCAGATGACCTTGGGGCAGCAGCCTGTGTCCTTGCTGGCCACAAGACTGGGTGATTGTCCTTTTCTGATGGTGGAGCTGTCAGCACAACTCCTCCATCAGAATGCAGAGCCAGGAGTGCACATGCCTGAGATACTGGGGTTGTATTACTCTTGCCCTGCGTTCTTTGCAGGCTGACTTTAATTTGGCAGTATGGTTTTTGAAAAAGTGTTACACTGGCAGCCCTTGGTGCATCTGTAATTGCCAGCCTTGAGCTGTACATAGGGGAAGTTGTGAAGTGTTTATGTGCTCCGGTTCTTGAGAAAATCCCCAGTTTCATTTGAGGTTGGCAGATGTTTGTTCTGTGGCTGTGGTACCCCCTGGATTGCTTCTCTCAACAGTCATTCCATTTAATCTCCCTCTATTATGCAATTTTATTCCACAGATGTTTTTGAAACTGTCATGTGTGTTTGATTTATATGAATTGCCTTCCTCTCCAGGCCTTTTCTCTTCCACATTGAAACTGAGCTTGTCCATTTGCTTGTGGTGCATTTTCATCTCTTTGTTTTGATTATGTGGCGTGATGCTGTCAATACTGTTATAAGTGGAGACGGGAACAATTATAGAAGGTAATTGACCAAACCGTCATAATTCTTTTTGGTAGAATGGCAGACACGCTGCCTTCTGAAGATTCTGCTGAATTTTGGTAATGAGTAGTGCCAGCTCTTCTTTTTCTCTAAAGCAAAAAATAGAACTACTTACTATTTATCTGTCCTTGCACAGAGTCTAACTTTCCTTTAGGATGTCTCTGTTAATAAAACAAAGGCTAAAAAGACCTAGCGTCAAGAGCGGAAACTGTGTGCCAAACCAACATGGTTTTGACCACCTAATTCCAGGTGCAGCTGTTCCCCTGGACTCACCATTACTAGTCACAGCCTCTAACTCAAGAGGACGTTGACGATTGCTGGAGATTACTGAAATATTAAGGAGTAATAATACTGTCTGCCTGCTATTTTCTCTTGCTTTTCTCTAGGTTCCTATGGCCACAGAGAAAGGATTCTGTATTAGATGGATCTGTGGTCTGACACAGTACTTAGTCTTATGAGGGATTATAAATTAAAAAATGTAGGGTTGGAGAGTGACTCCTTAGTGGAAAGGATTCCCTTTTGTTCTAGCATAAAAGCTAGATAAGGTTCAGACCTTTTTGTTGTTTTTCTAAACATAAATGGGTATTTTAGATATGACAATTCTACACTGGATCTTGGCATGATGACTGTTGACATGGTTATGCCATTGATGTTAAGATTATTAAGAATACTTTTTGAGTATATTCATATTAAAGTTAGACGAGCATTTGTCTCTGAATAAAAGGAATGGTGGCTGCTTGGATTAAGCTGTTACCATTGGAGTCTTTCCTTTAGCCCACAGTCTCCCTTCTGTGTTTTCCCCTGAAAAAGGCTGATGGAACAGGCCATGGGTGAAATTAATTTTCTTGGTGAACCAGGAAGCTTCGGCTTAAAGATTGGATGCCCCTGTTTTATAAAGTTGATCTTTCCATATAATATCCATTAAGAAAAAAATGCAGCTTGAAGATTACTGTTTTGGTGGTTGTCTAGGAATTTTAATCCACTTTATGGAATAGTTGTGCAGTGGTCAGAGTTAGTTTTATGAAGAGTCAAGCAGAAGAAAAAGATCTGGAGAGAACTATGAAAAATTGGGCCTTTAGTGAGCTATTGAGCTTCAGAAGTATATTGAAAGAGCAGTGGCTCCAGGCCATCATTTGCAAATTTTTCCTATTTGTTTTTTTTGCAAGGCTTACCAAGTCTTCTCAACCTAAAAAGCGTATTTTGTGGTGGGGGATAAGGCACTTACAGACAAAATTTCCTATTCAATATTTTAGACATTTGAATTTTTAACTACAGACTTTGAAGAGGAATATTAGCTTCTCTGCCTATTCATTCCAGCCATTGGTTATGTTCAATCGTAGTCAACCTCTTCAACATCTTGCTTGCATCATTTGCACTAAATATGTTTTGTAACTGCAGGTGTCATGAGTTCATTATACTTGTCCCATTTCATCTTCCATCTTTCTGATTCCAAGCAACGTGGACAATACTCTAGCAGAATGGAGTTTGTTGGATCAGAGTTTGACCAAACATTTTGTTATATGTTCTCTCTAAATTGCCTGTTTGAGTCTGTGTACATTTTCTGGCTTCTATGGGTTACTATAACAAATGTGAATAATAAAGGATTAAGGAGGTGGCATTAGTCATTTACTGCTTTCAATTCTTTTGAAAGCATGACTTCTACAGCAGAACTGCTTTGTTTCTTCTAGTCCTGTTCTGTCATTCCCCCCAGTTAAGAGATACCTTCGGAAGCTTTCATATTTGATTTTTAAACGCAGTTATTGCTCTGTAATTAAAATGGATATAATCACAGTCAGCTTTCAGATGTCTGTGGGTGATTTATCTAAGCTGTGAGCAGCAAGAGTCTCTGTCTCCTCTGCCAGAGTCACAGCTTTACAGGAGTTTCTGCTGGGAATGCCATCCAACCCAACCAGTAGACAGTCAGCTCTGGAAACTTCCCATGCATGTGTGCAGGTTGAACAGTAAGTGCCTGCTCATGTTTATCATAAAAATGCCCCTTTTTGTGTGTTGCTCTGTGAGTACCCGGGGGTATGGTGTCACACACAGGTTACATGAACCATTGGCTTTGTGAGTCCCTGAGTAAAGTCACAACACAGTGATGTTACACCCATTGTTTGCCAAAAGGCTTTTTTCAGAATAGACTGTAATCCACAAAAGCAGATGATGTGATTTGGAAGTGACAAACTCCTTTCAGTAGTCCAAATGTGAATGAGCTCAATATCAACCAAAATCGTTCCTGTGTGAGGATTAAGTAGTCATGAGTTTGAGATGAATTTGGCATTATCTAATCCATTTTTCAGTGGACACAAAGTTTGCCTTAGAAAGCACAGGAGCTGATTCTGTGTAAGCTGCCACCCTTCTCATAAGTTTTCCAAGTCCCTGTAGAGGAGCATAGACTAGAACTTGTGATATCCATTAAGGATTCAGAGAAAGAGGATATTAAGGCTGCATATTTCTGTAATGCTCAGATGCAGATCATATTGCTTCTGTCAGTGCTTGTCAGCAAGTCTAGAGTGCATACATTCAAGCTGCTGTTATGCAGAATGTGAAAATGAGGTTAGAGAAATGGTAGCAGATAATAACCATGAAAGCTTAGTACTAAATAATTCAATTTGCATTGATCTAAACAATTCTCTGTTCAAAGAAAGAAATGTCACTGAGAACATCTAAGGCTATCCATGTAAAGTGTCTGTCTTTAAAACAATATTTAGTCCATCTCATCATAATTCACCATCTTTCTTCATGCAGTTATTATATAATGAATGTTCCTACACTTTAACCATCTCCATAGATTTTATTCTTCTTGCAGTCTCACTGATACAAACAATAACTCTGACTTCAGCAACACTCATGGGATTATTATACCTGCCCATACTGTTTGCCCCATTGTAAGAAAAAGGTTTGTTGTTTAAAAAAATAAATTTGTGTTTCTTTTTTTTTCCCCCTAAATATGTCATAGTGTTTTGGTGTTTTTTTTTTTTTTTTTTTTTGAAAATGTTTTCCTTTGTGCATACACATTTTAAAAAATGCCTCAATTTAAAATTTGTTTGGTCTTAAAGAAATTCTGTTATTACTTAAATGTCATGACTGTTGGGTGCTTTGTAGGCAATGGTTTGGCAGTGGCCTCCTGAATTTATTCATGTAACTCTTGGATTCATAAAGGGGCATTTGATGATGTTATACAGATTCTGTGCTTGCTAGGTCTGTGTTAGAAGTTAAACAATTTTTATCTTTGAGATCAAGGATCAAGGAGATCAATTATTCGATTCTTCTTTCTTTAGAGATACTAAAACATCTACAACAGTAGTGAAAATGTGCTCTAGATGTAGAGAAAAAATCCTGTCTTTTTCATCTATATTATTAAAGAGTTCTGTGACTTTTACATAGCCCTGGTAATGTATGTGAGAACTGGTAGCTTTCCTTTATGGTTTAATTTGATCCAGCCGGAGGTATTTGCAAGCCACTCAGCATAGTATCCATGAATAAAATCAAATAGAAATAATAATAAAAAAAATACAAATAACTAATGTTTACTTTTCTGTGTGTGTTTTTAAGAACAATTAAACTTCTTTTTCTCCTCTTTGTAGATACACTATAAAGAAGAGTTTAAAAAATCTAAAGGCAAGTGCATATTTGTACCTGACACCCCGCAGCTAAAACATGTGAAAAGCCTTGGTGCTTTTATTTCTGAGGTAAGATCTAAAAGACTGAAGAATTTTCTTGGCTTCTTATCCTTCCTAAAACTCTTTCAGCTGAATACTGTGATTTTTAGCTGGGGAAGGATGGCTTATTTCAATTGACAATTCTGTTTAAAGCTGAAGTGACTTAAAAGGCTGTAATTAGTGTGTACTGTATATGTGAATAATAATAATTTGGAATTACATGACACTTTTATTTTGGGATTTGAAGATACTTTATTAATGGTTCTGAGCCAGTCCTAGCTATCCCATTTTATTTGTGGATAAACTGAGGAACAGGAAAGGAATGTTACTTTCTGCAGTGATGAGGTTTGCAAAGTACACCTGTGCAAAATTTCCCTGCTGTGGAGATTTCACAGCCTGATACCAAACAGAAGGAGACAAGGAAACTGTTTCCATGTTGTCATCCCTGTCCTCCTTCAGCAAGGGGCCTGAGGCAGACATCAGGTCAGAGGCATCAATGGGTTGCCTGAGCACTTGCATGCATATATATCTATATATCTATATATCTATATATATATCTGCATACTTGGGACGTGTGCTCACACACACAACTGTGGTGGCAAAGAAAGAGCAACAGCTTCCAAAATGTTGGAGCAGCATTTATTGTGAGCTCTTCACGTCCCAGGTACAAGGTGCCGTAGGATTGCATCTCTGATTATTTTCCACAGCTAAGAACAGCAGCAGGAGTCTTCCCTGAGAGAGAGTGGCTTTGTTTCAGAATCAATGGTTCTGAGTGATTTTTCTGTCACTGTGGGCCTTCAAATAATTAAATTTTTGGTGTCTCATTTTTTGTGCCACCTTTATGATTATGATAAAGAACGTCCCAATATCACTGTCTGAAGTTATATAATTTGTATACATTCTAAATTCTCTTTCTGATATACACCAATTTGCTGTGTGGCTTTCAATACAAATGCATCTAATGAATGCTTTTCTTGTATTTATCTTCCTGTTTTCCGAGAAAGAGTGGCATGTCCCAAGGGGAGTAAATCTAACGTAATTGTACTTTGTAAGAGACAGACTATTGTAGTCTACAAAAATACAATATATGGAGAGAATTTATCTAATCCATCTGTCTGATTCCAGAGAATCTTATGCTAATTATTAATCAAAGATTTAGAGATTTAAAAATATTTTAAAATTTAAACCCTGTAAGTAAGATATTACTACACTCTTAAGCACTCTGCCTTAAGAGCTGTTTATTGCAGCGTTACCTGAAGGCAATGATGTGATGGATAGTTTATCTTGTAAATTACTGACCTCTAGTGTCCCATAACCTGTATTTGCAAATCTTGGACACTGACATTCTTAACAGCATGTCCACTGCAGTGAAAAAGAGCCTTCTGTTTTGGGGAACAGCAGCAAATGTTACAGCAATTTATTGGTATATATACATATAATACATATGGGGAATTAGCTGAATTACAGTAATGAAGAACTGTATATTTCACAGTAAATAAATGACATTAGACAGTATAATTTAAAATATTTTTTGTCATCCCTGTCATTTATGATTACTTGTGGAAGAGTGTTTCACGAATTTGAAAAACTTAGATTTGAAGCAAAAGCCTCACAGATTTTGAACTATTGTTCTGATCTCTCTTGTGAAAGCCCTTTGTGAGGAACTGCTAATACTGAACACTGGAGGAAGCACAGGATAAATAAAAAGTAATTTAAAAACGGGACTGTAATATGAAAGGATGAAATAGAAATGATGGCAGACATGCCACCTTCAATGTTCCTGTCCTTTCTTGATACATTTAATTGCTGCTATTATTAATTGGTAAAATATTTATGGTTGGCCTCTCATTTGCTCCCCTTGTGCAGGACTCGGGAAAAGAGAAAGAAAAAAAATAATTTTTGGATTTCCAAATGATCTTAAAAAGGATAGAAAAAACTGCCTTGCTTACTTTATTTTATACTTCTACCAAAATTGTTGAATTTAATTAGGAGATATTTTGCATTGTTTTGTGTATTAGACACATCCACATAAAGTATTATTTAAAGATGCTTTTTCTTGAAAGTTAATGACAGCATTAAATTTTTCCAGTTCTGGTCTATGCCATTTTACTTACTAGAAAAAATAAGTAGTATGTTCACTGTATCTTCACTTTTGCATTGTGTGTCACCTTTTTCTGCCCTCTAGGTGAAATATAAAGGAGCTGCTAAGAAAGACCTTTCCAACTCTCTTTATCAGCAGATGCCAGCCACAATTGACAGTGTATTTGCAAAAGAATTAATGCACCTTCAGAGCAAGGTACAACTTCAGAATTGCAAAAATGATTTTTAGATTAATTTTGTGTCAGAATATGTCCGCTTTGAACAAAATATTTGAGTGGACACTTGATTGCTGGTTTGATTTATTTGGGTGAGTTTATCATCCGGAATTTATCACCATAACTTCTTAACTTCAAAAACTACTCATTTTTAAAGTGTTGACAATTTACTTGTTATGTTTATTAAATATACATTTAAAAGCTGGTAGTGCATTCATCAATCCAATGAAATCCATGAATGCAATAAGGAATTACTGAATTCACTGACACATGGTCCTTCCAGAATGGATGAATCTTATATAACTATTTCCACTTGGGTGTTGTATTAGCTGTATAAAATGTTTGATGCTGAAGGGAAAAGGAAAAAAAACCCTGCTTTAATGACATCTAAAGGCACTTAGTATTAGCAGTAAATGTATTTCTGATGGTCTACATACTACTACTTACTACAAATTTTATAGAATTAAAATATGTAATCAACTATATTGAGCATAGTGTAAAACTTGTTAACAACCAGTAAAATAGTAAATTCCAGTTCAGTTGCCTTCAGGGACTCAAAAATATAATACCCTAAGAGTAGGCAGGCGACCCTTCACTTCCACTGATCTCAGGGGAATTGTGAATGTTAAATATGTGTAATATGAATGAGGTTACAGATTTTCACTGTTACTCATGAGAATTACATCTGATAGATGGTCATGGCTTTCTCTCCACTGAGCATTTCCATGGTGTTCTTGTTTTTGCTTTCTCCTGTCTTAAAGATATCAACTACATACAGTTTAATGCAGCCAGTGTGTGAAGTGAACACGCTCCTAAATCCATAATATTGATTGTATCTCAATATGCATTCCTGTAATGTAGTGATACTTTTTCAGACAAAGGAAAATATTCATAACAAAAGAAAGGACTAAAATCTCAGGACAGCTTATGGAGGAATGTTTTGATATAAAACATTGTGTTAATCAAGGCTGTATTAAGCAAATATAATAACATATATTTTAGTTTTCAGAGTTTGAAAAGGAACATATATACACTCAAAGGAGTACAGTAGCTGAAATGATATTAATGTGACATTTCATTGTAAAGTGAGTGATTAGAGGAATTACAGTAAAAATAAATTGGGAATTAAACTTGTATAACATTTTTAAGCCATTAGCTTGATTTATAAAACGTTAGTTAACTATTTTGCCACAGATTTACTCCCAAATTCATCCCAAATTATTACATTCTACATTAGTTTACACAAATGAAGTTAATTAACATTGGTGATGTAGCAGAAAAGATAAATAACTGAGTCTGAAAATGAAACCATTGCTTCATCAGAAAAACCCTTTTAAGAAAAAGACTGACATTTTTATTTGGTAGTTTCTGAAGTTTTTCTTCAATCATCCAACAGTCATAGAAAAAAAATATGCATATAGGATGAGTTATATTTAAGCAGAATTTTTTCCCATAATATTCATACCATCCCCTTGGGAGTAGACGCATTATAAATCATAATATACCATAAAACTTAAGGACATGCTGACACATTTTTCCAGCTTGTGGTTACTGTTGCAGTGGACCTGAATTTAATGCTACTTTGAGAGAGATCTCAGGGGATTTTCTAGTGAAAATCTTCTCCACAGTATTCAAATCCAATCCATATTGTGCCTATCACTGCGGTACCTAAGTAGCTAATACAAGGATTTCAGATTTCAGCTGGGTCAGGATATGGCAGAAAGGGTTTCTGCTGCATCTGTCTAGCTGGGATTGTGAATTTACAGGTCATTACTTCAGGAGGAGACTACAGATATGCCATAGGAAGGAGAGAGAACAGCACCAGCTGGCCATTGTGCCAGCTCTGCTCCAAAAATGCTGCTGCAAATGGACAACTGCAGTCTGTTTCTCAGTTATAGTGAGCGGATTTTAAAATAGGTACTGATTTCCCGAGAGGCAGAAAATATGAGTATATGTCCTTCTTCCTACCCCCATTAGTACAAATTTACCCCTTTGACTCCCTTTTCGTGCTTCTTACATGCAATGCTGGGCTGGAATGCTTTTGTGGGCAGATCAAGCAGGACTCTCCTTGCTCTGTGGTGCCATGTTCTTGGCAGGATCCGCAGCCTCCTGTGCCAAGCACGTGCACTGAGACTAGGTGATCGTGGAAGAGAGATCCCCTGACTTTCCCCTGTGCTGCCTGCTGGCACAGGCTGGCATGCTTCTGCCAGAGGATCTCCTTGCACAGGTGTGTCCTCTGCAAATGGACATGATTTGAGGTTTGCTCCTGAAGTGGTGCTGCTGTGCTGCTGCTGCCCAGCAGCCCTGTCTTCAGCCTACCTATATCTAGCCCAGTTTAGTAATTTGATAACACCATTTGAAACCACACACATGATTTAGGAACTTGGAGACCATTAGGGGAAATTTTCTGTTTTTCTCAAAGAGTTATACCCCACCTACAGCTGCCCTCCACTGTCCTCTCCAGAGCCAACAGGCTGCCATAGCACCATTGACCATGTCTGCATTCTTTAACTCATGTGGCAATTGTCAGTGACTTCAGCAGAGCCAGGATCTCCTTCTTCAGGCGTCCTGCCAAGCAGTGTCAGTACTGACATAAGGATCTTGCTGTAATGGAGAGTACGGCACCCTGACACATGGTTCTCTTCTTGTGGAACTTTCTCCCCATATTGGCTGTATTGAATCATACTCAAATCTCTCTTCAAGATACTCAGGAAAGCCTGAAACAAGATGCCCTGCTGGCTTTTGGATGAAACCCGTGTTTGCTCTTTTGTGTTTTATGTAGAACTGGCATGAAGAAGGAAATAAATACCCATAGAGAAGGACATCTGTCCAAAGCTGACAAAAAATTCCTAACTCTGTTTATGGGAAAAAAGTTTCAGGAAAATGAAGTTTCACAGCCCCACATACTTGGGTGGCTTTTATCAATTTAATTATTTTTCCTCTTCACAGAAAATTTGACTGTTGCCTTCTAAATGTCTTTCTTGAGAGTGAGCAACCACATTTGCCTCCTTCTCTCACTTTTGTCATAGTTGTCCCCGAGGTAAGCTAGAAAGATGAGAAGTCCCTGTCATCACTGAATAACTTCACTCTGCTTACCAGCCTACAAAGCTCTCGCCAATTTCCCTCTTCTCTGAAAGGAGAAAATAAATTTGATGAGAACAGTCTAGGCAGGGAGCTTTCATTTTGATTTTTCTGAAAGTAAATGGAAACAGTTTGGAAAAATTGCAGTTTTCCTGTGGAAGATATTTCTGAAGGAAAATTTCTGATCATTGCTAGCTCTGTGCCAAGACTTCTTTTTTTGTCTGAAGATCAGTATACCGAATACTTCTTTAAGTAAAACAATATTTTTTTTTTAATAAGGTGTCAGAAACAATGATAAAGGTATTTAAAATTGCTTGGGGGGAAACAATGTTGAAAAAAAAAAAAAGCATTTCATCACTTTTTTCATCACTTTATTTCTGCCATGAGAAGCAATTCCATTGTTTTTCCTCTTATCTAAAGGGGATAATCTAAAGCAAACTGAAGGCAGTTTGATTTTCTACTTTGCACAGGGCAATATCTCAAAGAATACCTATATGTCAATGTTGAGCAGTATTTCCTGTTTCTTTATAAAGGTGATGAGCCAAGAGAATCTTAAGCAATGTTTTCAACTTCCAGAGAAAGTTTCAGAGGGGTTTTTTTTTTACTACAATAAAAATGTTGTTGTTTACTGCATCATTTCCAATAATAGTGCACATTATCAAACTGGTTTATGTAATTCTTCAGGTTTTTTTTTTATGGTATGAAATGTCATGTTCAAGATTTCCTCTGTTTTATGGTGGCAGGTATTCTGGACTTCCGTAGTTCTGTTTTACACGAGTACATTGGATAATCTAATTCTCTATATAGGGATTAAAGTGACATTTTTGGTATTCTTGAACATTTCCTCCTAAAAAATCCTACTTTGTGGATTTTATGTTCAGACCACATCTTACTGACTATAAAGGGAAATAAAAAATTAAATATGTAATAGTGTTTAAAGTATGCCAAAACAGCTGGTCAGTCAGAGCTAGGTTAAAAGAGCACAAAATCTTCCTTAATTCAGCTGCGTATTGACACACTGGTGTACAAGAGAGGAGAAAAATAAAAAAAGAGTGCTTACAAATTAGTTCAATTTGAAGTCATACCTACTTAAACTATTGCCTTGTATTTCTCAAGTTAATAAATGGCACCACTACAGGGTAGAGGTTATGTCAGTGACCTATAATGCTTGATTTCTGTGCAGAGAAGTTTCATATGTAGATTTGATAAAGGAACTTCAGTTTAGCTAAAACTTGATAATCAACATGAGTTGAGAAATAAATGCATGCATGCTAACCTTAAAATAATGGTTCTAAGAATATTGATGAAATAATAAAAAAATTTTTTTCATGCTTACCTGGAAGCAATTTACAAATCTGGGAATAGTTCTGCACTAAACTGTCCCAAACTAAACTAGACAGCCATTGAACCCCTTCTAGCCTAGGATTACATCAAGACTACTTCAGCAGGTTAATGAAAATAATGGGAAAAGACAGGAAGAACAGATGCCAAAGCAAGTGAAATATTGCTACATTAAGCTAAAGAAATGGTCATCTTTTCCCGAGACAGTGGATACTTAATTGTAATTTCTGTTAAATTTCTTATGCTGAGAGTTGATGTGTTATTGTGTTTTCATATCTTGGTTATGTAGCCCATTCACCAAGGGAAAAACAGAGGTGTTGAACCAGCAAAATGGCAATGTAATAAAATATCTGTAAATTGGTAGATTTTGGAAGTAACTGTATGGGTCTTCTGTTCATAATGGCATTGATTGGGGAACATATTAAAAGTGACAGTGTAAGCAAGGAGAATTAGCAAAAGAGTTTTTGTGGCATATGTTTGTGTAGTAATTACACTTTTGTGGGGAATCATTTGTAAGCGATCCTTCAGTCTTGTTAAAGATTATGTGCTTTTCCATTTGCAAGATGTAACCAATGTAGGCAAGTTATGGACTCTTTGTTTCAATTTCAGTTGTGTTTGTTTCTGCACAGGGCTGATTGTGCTACACTGCATAAGGAGGTGGCACATTTTAAGGTTCCTGATTTGATACTTCCATTCACATAGTAGCAGTGCAAAAATACCCCTCCCCCCTTTTTGTCTTAATCTCTCTGCCTGTATATCATTTTGTAATCTGAGATAGTCAAGGCAGATACTGACATATTGCTTTGGGCACACTACTCTGTAACTCAGATGAGATCTTGCTTTAAACAAAAACAGATCCAGCGTTTTCTCACAGTTCTAGTATCGTATCCTAAGAGTCTGGATCTCTGTAGCTGAGAGTTTCTGTCTCAAAACTTTTCTTTTATTGTTATCATGGGTTTTAGTTTCAATCCTTCTCCTCCTAATCAGCTTTCAATCTTATTTATTACTTGCTGTTTTCTTGGGGATTATTTTAATGCTTGCTATGAGAGCTATTAGAAAATGAATTTTCTTGATGCTTGCTACTTTTTAGGCGTCAAAACCTGGTGAATTTTCCTTAATTTAAGCCTAAAAGCTTCTGACAAGGATAAGTGTAAGATCAGCTTTTCAGGCAGTTGTAGTATGTGAACGTGTGTATGTAAGTATAACGCAGTACAGTGAAAGCTGGATGAATGCCCAACATTGAGCTCCATTTCTATTACAGAAGTAAAGGTGTTTATGAATTCACAATTCAATTCCATTTTCCTTTACCATGATGACAATTGAATGTAAATATTATTTTTCTTTGTGAACCTGGAGGCCAGTCAAAATGCATATTGTGCTGGTAGTTTCCCAACAGCACTTCCTCATGGAAGAACTAGAACTTTGGGCTATGAGTATATAATGTAAAACTGTTTATGACAAATGCATAAAATATTTTTTTTTTGTTTCTGAAAATGGAGAATAATTATATAGCTGATACATTCAAGTGTGTTAAAAAAAAAAAAATGCGGCTTTTGCTTATGCTTTTCCCTGGGCTGTCTTCTCACCTTGTTAAGCCCAGTTTTCTGGTTTTGTATATTACTTTTTCTTTCCCCTGTCTACTCATGCATCTGTTGCAATAACAGATGCAGAGAAGTCTCTGTGCTGACTATGCCTCATATGTCTCTGTTTTGGGTGGAAGCTGCTTTCATTTTAGTGTTCTGATTCCATTAAGGAGCTTAATTATTTATTAAGTTTCTTCCTGAGTACAGGCACACTACACCACTAGGTTTAACCCAGTTCATGTTATTATACCTGCTCTTCTCAGGTTGCAAAAGTCAAATGTTGCTCTTTCCAGGTTCTCTATAAACAAAAGCATGATGCTGAGAAAGGATTTTCAGACTATGCACGTATGAGGGAACCTCCCGATGTTAAACATGCCATGGAAGTCAGTAAACACCAGAGTGATGTAAGTATTCCCCCATCTGAAATGAGTGTGCTTGTTTGGGGTAGATATGTCTGCTACAACTTACTGAAATAAATTGGGCATGGAATATTTCCATATTTCCTTAGCTGGTATTTTTTATAAATTATTTGCTCTGAAGTAATTTATGACATGACGTGTGTATAAAATATGCTGTGAGTAACAGTATGTGAATTTTCTTCTGAACTGCAGTGGAAAGTGGTAATTACTCTTTATCAGTAGTAACTGTTATTAAGTGCTATCACTTTGAAATAAAATGACAGGCACATTTTCTGAATTCACTTGTAGCTACTTGTACTTTGAAAGTTTATAAATTTCTTGTTTAAATGAACACCAGTGTTGTTTCAGTGTCTTACTCTGTCAATACTTGGATAGTTCTTCAGGGGTGCTGCATAGAGGAGACAAGCAAGCTGTTTCTGCCCTGCTCTTGCACACTTTTATGCCATGAATAAGTTTGTTCCTATCTCATGAATACATATCAAGTGAGTTTTTCTAAGAATTTAATAGAATAATTTATTATTTATTTTACAGAATTTGAGCCATATAGTTCAGTTTGATGCCTGCACTGGTTTATACCATTTGACCAAAGTATTTGTTTTTCTAGTTTCATTTAGATAACTTACAAATAATGAGGAGTACTTAGCAGTATTTTGAAAGTTGGTTGCTTTTTGTTTTTCAGCTGCTTGCTGTCTTCTTGAAGTTCTGAAGGTTTTCACAATATAAAAGCCTAATAATAGTATTTATGGTTTTTATTAGAATCGAGTCAGGTTTGATTTCATGGTTAAGCTAGCTTATACTAGCTCGATGCATGATTGCTTGGGGCAGAAATGCTGCCCAGATTAAAGTCTTGAGTGATACAGACACAACTTTGAAGAAAAATTTATGTTAGTTTTAGGTTTTGTAAAAGCTTACTTATGAGAAAAGCAAATTTTAGGAGAAGATTGGTTAAAATAGTGATGCCATTTTAAGGAGTACACAAAGCTTTTAAGAACAGCTGATGTGTAAATACCTTTAATGTTATGATCAATTTCCATGCTTGTTTAGGTAACCAAATCCACTGAGGTAGGCGTGTCAGTTTACAACTCTTTTTTCTTAGATAAATGGGATATTTGTTTGCTGCTAACAATGTAGAAAATGAAGCTTGGGTGTTCATTTTGAATTATCTTAAATTTACCCTATCTTCCCCTAGTAACAGTGTAACAATCACTCTTAGGTTATGTAGGCTGAAAACTAAATGTCAATGTTAGATGTATGTCTGTGTGTGCAGAATCTTGACAGCTGGCTGGTGATTAAAAGGCTGCTGGAAAACTTCAGGGAAGCATTATATTTGAAGAATAACTTTTTCTTCTGCTGGGAAATACCTGCAATGGAATTCCCAGCGGTAATTTGCAACCTGCCTTGATTACAGAATTCCCTCTTCCTGTCAAACACTGTCCATCTCTGCTGCTGGAAGCATCAGGATGTCACACTGACAGAGCCTAGGAGCTGGGAACATGAATGTCTCTCCCCATAAGCAAGAGGTTTTTTATTTACCTAGCAGTAGGAATGATGGTGGACTACTAGGAAAGGAAATAATGCTGGAAAGAGAGATGTGAATCTCTCTCAGAGAAGGTGGTGGGACTAGGAGGAATATGAGACGGGTTTCTGTAGCAAATTCATCATAGTCTGAGGATTAGTATGCTAGTGCAAAATATATTCCCCTTCTACAGCTGTATATCACCTGCTAATAGAATTAAGGAGAGCAGGTTACAGATGTGAGGAGAAATGAAATTCAGTTGTTTCATCTTTCACCCTTAAAACAAGCAGAAAAAAAAAGGAAATGAAGGAAAACATAGGAGGGAAGGATGTATTGATAAATGAGAACTTTTAACAGCATGTTAGAAATAGTGAAAAAATATGAGAGAAATAATTTTCAGCCTGAGGAAACTTCAAAAAATCAAATAAGTCATCCAAATCCAACGTAAAACTCTAGCCAGTTAGTTTAATCTGTTTAAGAACAAATTCTTTCTGGTTGCTCATGAATAGCTGCAGTGCAATGGGCAAATATCTATCATAGATAAAGGAGCAAGTTATGTAAGTCCAGTTATTGCTCAGCAGAGTTACACAGCTCCTGCGGGTAATATTTAGGCATCATGGTGAATAGCTGTGGATTTCTTGTTTCGTAAGTACAGGTTTAATTAAGAACCATGTGAGTTTACATCTTGGAGTCAAAACATGGAACAGCGAGCATCCCAAATGTGGAGCATTTGTCTTTCCAAACTATTTCAGGCTATCTGTGTAATCACAGCATTGAAAGTTCAGGGAAAAAGAAGGGAAACTACTGGGGAGGTAGAAGGACAAAGCTCTTTTATCCACCATTCAGTACAGTTTACCTATGGGAGCAGAATGCATGTTTACCTACAATGCTCTGCCAACTCAATTCAACCTTTACGTGGAGGGTTTGCATCTAATAGGATTAGGATGTGTTTAAGACTATTTACTCAGCCTTAAAATAAGGCTGACATTTATACTCAACTCTGTGAAATGTGTAATTTCCTTTAAAAATTAAAACTGTATTCAACTTACAATACACTTGTGCTGACATTTTGAAACTCTCATGTGCTGTAGGCCTTCATACCACTTTGAATATCGTTAACATGCTCTATATGTTTGGGCAGAAATTGCTTAACAGGGAAATACAGTAAAATCTCCTGGACAATGTGATCATGTATAAGAAAATATTTTTTCTCTTTTTTATACTTAGACTGAAGAAAATTGCTCTCAAATGAACAAAAGTGACTTTTTAAATGACAGGAAATATACTTTAAAAAGAATTTAAATACTACATAATGCTTGAAGGGAAACATGTCTATCCAAACCAGAGTACTTTTCTCTATAAATTGTGTTTGTGTTTTGTGAAGTGAATATTGATGTGACTTTGGCTCACAAAGTCTTTTGCAGAAGTAAGGACCATCAGCCTACTTGTCTCTGCTTAGCTGATGTCATTTAACTCATCTGGAAGTTGCCAAACTTGGGGCCAAAACTAGGTGGTGGCCTTAGAACTTTAATATCGGGTCACAAAATAGCATTTTGCCTTATGTATATCTGCGGATCTGTGAGTGGAAGGACGTAACTGAACACTGAAATGACGTGACAACCACGTTTCTAAAGCAAAGAAACCACTTGACACATTGTGTCTATGTGGAAGCTGCACATAGCATCTGAAGAAGGTACTCAAAGCCATGCATCACAGTTTTGTCTGTTCCATGACCTGGTCCATCACTGGGCATTTTGAATAGGAAAACAATGTTAAATATTTGTACATCAGTTTCAACATTCTGCTTCGTTAAAATTACTGATTCTCTTCACATCATTACATGGTATGAAATAAGGATGTGGTGTTCTGATTTTACAAATAGGAAAACTGCAATAGACTCATCTAGCGACATTTAAAAGGCAGTTTGCAGATCTGAGTTTGGAGCCCTGGTATCTTTTCTCTTATACTTATCTACAAAACAGTGCTTCTTTTAAAATGTTAGTTGACAGTTGGGCAAACTTTAGATGTATATGTATACACTTTCCACTCCACATGATGTCAGTAATGAAAATCTATCTGTTTCACTCACTATCTAAGTTTGAATATTTAAGATGTCTATATTGTCTTAGGAGTAAGTTGTTTTTCATGTTCAGGATATTGTGCAGTCACAATCCACACCCACACACAAAAAGTACTTTCTTTCTGATAAGACCAGATCAGCAGATCTTAAACTGAATGTGCTTAAACACCATCAGTAACATACTCAAATGTTAATGTTTTTTGTTTTGGTGCAGATCATGGTAAAGTCAAGCTTCCTCTGGCTCTCTGTTCAGTATCTGCATTAGAAAAATCACCTTTCACTGACTAACTTTCTGCTGACAGTGGTTGTCAACAGTGAGTCCCCCTGGACCACTTCCAACTGGTGCTGAAAATGATGTTTACTCCTGATGTGATTGGGACCAATCAATTTTAAGGCCCATTACTGGAAAGGATGACTGCATCAATCTGTAATGGGCCAGAAATGTGTTTGTCTCTTCTACACAAGCCGGAAAACCGTTTTCAACATCATTTGAGTAGGAATTAGAAAAGCTGTTGCCAATGATGATTGTCACCAGCTAGTCATTATCTTAGTGTTGATGGACCCCAAAGTGTAGATGAGAGGAAAGAGGGCAGAGACGCAGCTGACAGGCCATTAGTTAGTGGACTTAACAGCTCTTAGAAAATGCTAATCAGGGCCAAACAGTAAGAGACAAATTCTTGTGCAGACAGGTGTGCCCAGCTTCTTGCTGAATCCTTAAGAAGGCAAAATGTGTTCATAGATGCTTGTGCATATTTTAGTAATTTATTATGTATAGTTTGGAATAGTTTTGGTATTGGAAGAAATGAGAAGATAAAAGATTTCGGGAAAGGTCAGAATCTCTTAAATCCAGGTTTGCTTGGCTCACCATGTAGAAGTTTCTGTTTGTTGATTGAGAGTCTGAGATGTTTAGCAGCACTGTTAGAAATCGGTTTCCTTTATGGCACTGTAGTGCATTCCACTGGTATTTATGTAAGGTGAAGCATCTTCCAGACCCTGCTGGAGTGACTAGATCAGCATGTTTATCCTCAGTGGACCTTATGCCTTTTTATAGGAGCTAGCGGTTTGGCCCTATTAAAATCAGTCTACTAATTATGAGCAGGCCCTGAATATTCTCCATGCTTTGCAAAGTCTAGTTGCAATTCAGACTATGTAATCACATTTGGGATTAAAGATGAGAAATAGTTTTGTTCCAATTATTTCTTCATAAAAATATTCAACAATGTAACCACTTTTTATTCTAATTTCAAATTGGCCAGAAACCCACTTTGAATTTAGTTGATATCTGTAATTTACTGTTTTCAGCTTCAAAACTCAAGATAGTACATGTTTTTTCCTTTTATTACCTGCTTCTCTCTGGCTTGCATTTCCCACTTTTATGGTTTCTCCATCTAGGTCTTTCAATGCTGCCCTAAAATTGTTTTCTCAGTTACTTTTTCTATGCAAAGGCCAGCTGCAAAAATTTTTTTGTAGGCCTGTGGTCCTCATGAAGAGGAGCAATTCTTGAGCCTTTGGTGATTTTTGTTTTTTTGATAGGGTCTGAGCACCCCGTTTGAAGTGAAGATTGAGTAAGGGCATTGTGTAATGCCTGGAAATTCCAGTCAGGGTATGAGCCTCTTGACTGAACCAACTCAGGACAAAAGATGGCTCCTTCTCCCGGTGCTTCTGCTGTTTCCTTTCTTTTGTGCTTCTCCCCCCTCAAAGGCTTCTTCACTTTTTATCTTCTGATGCCCATGGGTGCACACACCAAGCTAGTTGCTTTGCCCTGTCTACATCTGTTCCCCTGCTCTCTCAGAATACCTCTGGTTTTACTGTTCTAACATAGCACTATTGAAAAAAAAAAATCACTAGATGGAACAGAATAGCAGCTGTGTAATAGAGGCCAGCAGAGTGTCCCAATGGGAGAGGGTCAGCATCCAGGGATTGAGGTTATTCAGGAAATGGGAAACATATTTTTTCTTTCTTTGGCCTACCTCTGACAAACTACTGTTCTGCTGCATAACATTTTTATTCTCACTGGAGTATGACAAGCTGCAGAATGGAGCAAATATATATTGCAGACATTTGTAAAATGCTAGATGACTTTCCCTCAGACATAAGTAATAGGTATACTGGTTTAGGTGCAGGAAGAATAATAATTCACTCAGGGAAAGGTATAGCAATTGGCCTTGCATCTAATATAATTGGAAATTGTGAAATATAAAGGACTGTCACTGTCTTATTTCTCCCCCCCTTCCTTTCCCCGAAATTAACCACAATCCATTATTTCATGTACTATATGATCATGTCATTTGGGAGCAATAAGTGACCACATTTCCTCAAGTTTATCACCACTGTTCTTGATTCTCTGATGTTAAATTCACTACATTCCTAATTTCTATTTTGAGCACATATGCTGGCCTTTAATTTGCAATTTACATGGATCATAGGGTGCTATTCAGAAACCTGTTTCTGCTGCCTTTGTGGTTTTCACCTCACCTCATGTGGTCATTAGGATGAACCGCATATAATTAACTAAATTCATGTAAAGTCCTAAATTGCAAATGCTTCTCTCTACCTCTAGTTTCTTAAAAATTAGAGAAAATCTAAACATAACCAAAACAAAAGTTCCAGTGGTTTAAACCAGCTGTAAGAATCAACTTTTGTTTTGTATGTGTGTGATAATTTGGGCTGTGTCCATCAAACCTATTTATTTGTTTCTTTTATTAGAGATTACGCTTGTGTGTCACTCATGGCAGATTAAAAATTATAAGATCTATTTGTGGGCAGGCAGCCAACAGTGAAGCCTGTTTAGCTTGTCTGCTTAGCTGAAGCCATATGGATGCAAAATTACTTTCCTGTTGCATGTAAAATATTTGCCAAAATGTAAATTTTTTCCTTTTCTTTTTGCAATACCATTTCTATGAAGTGTATTTGTCACTGACTTGCAGTTTATGAGTTTGTTGCATTGTACCCAGAGTGAAACTTTACACTGGAAATAGGAGCAGAGATAAATGAGAAACTTCAAGCTGAGAACTTTCTTGCTGGTGAAATAGTATCTTGAGAGGTTGATTAACTTTGTGAAGCAACAAAAGAAAATCTAAAAGATTTCCCAGTTCAGGAGGAATTATTCTTTTTCTTTCTATTTCCTCTAAACTTTATTTTATGTTCTCCAACTTTTGCCTGAAACTTCAATTTGTCAGACACTTTTGAATACCAGGGACTGAATGTCATTCATAATAATTCAGTAAGACAACCCTTGGAAATTGGCTTAGATTGGCACATGTGCTAGAGCAGGAAAAATTCAAAAACCTTGAAGAGGGAAAAAAGGGATAACTTGTGGAACTCTACAATGTCCCTGAGGTCTACGCTGCTCCCATGATTGCTTTGCTAAATGGAGAATGTTTGGAGTCTCCTACCTGTGGTTGAGCCTTCTGGCCAAAATTTTCTTAGCCCATTCATTATAGTAATGCCTTTTGCACAAACAGAAAAGTCAGTCTTGTACTCAGCATGCTGGAACACTCAGCCTTCTTGTTCCCATGATTGTGCAAATCAGCAAATAAGTGGCGTTGTGGGGATGCTGAGGTGGAGTCGTATCATTGAATTACATACTAGCTACGTGTTTGTGTAGTACTGAGAAAGACATTCACTGTGATAGAATTACAGTTTCTCTTCAGTGTAGCTGCAATCTGCTAGGCTGCAGTGCTCAGTATCAGAGCAGGTGTTAGTTTATATTAGAAGACGGTTCACCACGGGAAAAAAATTGCTATACTCTTAAAAGTCCTCTGAAATTTTATGAGAAAACCTACTATTTGTGTCTTTGCAATGCTTTGATATTCCACTATGCTTCTAAGCAAAACCATTTTTCTTTTTCAAATGGTATTTTATGCTTCTGAATTTCTTCCTTATCGTGTTACCTTGTGTGTGGGTCTTACCTTACAATCCCTGTCAGGCAGAACTCTCTTGGAATAAATTAGGCAAAGTTCTTTTGAATTTGATGGCTGAGTTGACAGGTCATTCAAAGCTTATTTATAAACTTTGAACTTTATTGTTTATTTTAAACAAAACTGTGTTTTGTTTTAAAGGTATCCTATAAGAAGGATGTGCAAGATACTCATAGGTACACTGAGGTGCTCAACAGACCAGATGTAAAGAAGGCAACTGAGATAACAAAGATAATAAGTGATGTATGTTCTCCTTTTATTCTCTCTCTATTTTTTTGGATGTGTAATTTTTTTTTTTCCAATTTTGATCAGATTTTTTTTGAATGCTGCTGAAATTCTCAAATGTCTTGAACAGAAAACCTGCACCCCCAAATCTGCTACAGAGCTTTGATTAAAAGAAATCCAAACATAACCAAAACAAACCAGTCTTGCCTGGTAGGCTAGGGATTTATGGGTTTCTCCTTTCTAGATGTTGACAGTATGATCTTTGCAATTATTGGTAATTGATGTAAGACAACATGAAAATTGGTAAAGTTGGTTTTATTTCAGCTTTATTTATGATAACCATTCTTAAGATAAGTCATATGCTTGTATGCTATACTGCACTTCAGAAGACACCCCAAATCTTTTTTTACCTTAGTATGAGAGAAGCTGGCATCCCAGGACTCCCCTTCCTTTTCCCATCTCAGCTGGCAGCGACACCAAAATGTAATTCCCCGCTGTCCTTCCAAGAGCTGTGCAGATGCTGCTTCTTTTGTGGGGGTTCTCCTCCCTGAACTCCCCTCTCTAATTCTTTGCCCTCTCACTGTGACCTCGGCTAATGGACAGGTGAAGGAGCAGTTTGAGAAGCAGCAGTGTGTGATGCAGTTTAGTATTTTGTTGTAGACGAGTCCAACACTAGATATATTAAAAGCCCTGAGTCAAGATTTTAAGTAACTGATGATTAAATGTGAGACTGACTAGACAAATTCGGAGAGACAGATTTAAGAGATCTCAAATTCACCTTTTAATATTCAGGATTTTTTGAAAACCAAGAACTTCAACTAAAGTGTTATGCTCAACATGCAGATTTACTAATTGTTGTTCAAGTGCTCTTTGTGTTAGAGTGGCTTTGGGACTTTGATTTCTCCCAGTCTGTTGTTATTACGTGTCCTTGCTGACTCACAGGGCCTGAGTAATGCAAGAAGCCTATTTTAGGCAGTGGGTAATTTAGTTTGTGCTATTGCAAAGCACCTATTGTTGATTCATCTGTGCTCTTTCCTAATGCATTGTGGGGAAAAATTGCAGCAATTTGCATGGGAGGCAGTTCAGCTGGAGAGATCACATAATATTAACCTTGCGGGACTAATTCCGCCCTGTGACACCAGTGCAGTCTCACTGACATCAGCAAGACCGCAGTGGTAAAACTGAAAATGGAATTTGACCTTACAGTTCAAAAAAGTTGCCCTCAGACTAGTTTTATTTCAAGACTACTTTCAGCTGCTACAAATAATCTTGTGTTAACTGTAGACCCCGTCATAAGAAATGCTGAGCCACTGTAACTCATTCTGCCTTGAGCGGGAGGACGGTATTTCTCTGGTTTAAGCTATGCATTTGTTTAAAGTTGAATTTCGTGAATGCCTTACATTGTGTTTTACAATGAAGAAATATTATATTGTTAAGGAGCTGAACCCTGAGAAAGGCTTTACTCAGAGCTGATTAGAACAGTAGTGTCAATGCAGACCTTTACGTGAGACTTTTTCTACTAGCTTCAATGCTTGCATTTCTCTTGATAAAACAAATCCAAACAATTTATTAGTGATTAATATCCCCCGTTTATTTTTTTTTAAGGCTAAGTACAAGAAAGGAAGGGGAGAGCTGAATAAGGAGCCTGCTGTACTTGGAAGACCAGATTTTGAGCATGCTAAAGGAGTTTCGAAACTTTTAAGCCAAGTAAGATTCTCCCTCATTTTACAATGATTTCATCCAAATGTCTCATTCCTAGTAATGCAAAGAAATATTTAGATTTTTAGATGATTATCTCTCATGGCCTTGAAGATTATGTTCTCAAACTTTTCATATAGTATTGCAATGACTGGTAAATTTAGGATTCTTGGGAAACCAAATATACATTTTGAAGCAAAAATGCAATGAACTTTGACTACAACTTGTCTCTCGTGGAGATGGTGTATATTTATACAGATTATCTAGGATTTCTAAAATATTAACTGTATGTAATTTAGAGGCAAATTTTGCTCCTCATTCAGTTTGAGTGGAACCTTACCCTGTGATTAATCCCACTGAAGTAACTGAGGTCTTTTGTTTAGCTGCTTGCTAATGTGAGTAATGGGATCTGAATTTGGCCTGACATGTAAACCACCCGCCTTCCTTCCCCCTGAAACTGAACCTTTTATGTACTACTGTTATATATTAACCTCAAAAAAAAAAAAAAAAAAAAGATGGATTACTTTAGTCCTTAACTAAAAAGAAATCTGAAATAGAAATATTCCCTCTTCCTCTTAGTAGTTTTCTTCTCATAATATGTACACATAAGACTCTACTACAGATCATCCTGACGTTGTGAGAACAGATTTTTCACTGCTGACCTGGTTTTGGTGGGTTTTTTTCTTTTTTTCCCCTTTTTTGTCTGAAGTAGTTCTTTAACAGTGCCTTGCATAATCCTTGCTAGTAATCCTGTCCAGCTACCCTTGGAGTTTTTGTAAACCCAGGAACAAATTCTGCCCTCCTGTGGGAGGAGGATAGTGCCCTTTGATTGGAGAAGGCTGTGTCAGCCTTCCCAGAGCCAAAAACCCCCTCAAGTATAAATAGTGTATATACTAGGACGGCCTCAATATCAGTGATATGTAACAAATTCGTGTGATTTGGCTAGATACTAAATGTCTTCCCTAGGACTGGCATGAAATGAGAATAATGCGTCATAGAGAGCAAGCTGTAAAACAGTGCTGTGTCTGCAGGAGGTAGAGTTCCTTTTGCTGTTCTCCTTAGATACATGCTGCATGATTTCCTGTTTCACACCATTGTAAACTTCGAAGCATTACACAAAGAGAAAAAGAAGGAAATAAATGTTTTTTATCGCCTTGTTGGTGATGTGTTCAGAATCAAAATGAGTTTGTCTTTTTCAAAAAGATTTCTGTCTTCTGTTTTATAATGGATCATGTTCTCATTTCTCTGCCGATGGGCAAGTCTGCTAAGAGATTATTTTGTGTTTAGAATTGTGCAGGTTTGGAAGTCAGCCTGTACTTTCTAGAAAGAGCCAGTGTGATGCTGCTCAGACCTGGGTGTCACTTACAGGAAAGGGGACTGTCTGTCATTTAGCAAACACCTTCAGTGGTTTTTAAAAGGGTCCATATCTAAATTTAGTGTGTAATGTCCTTTGTATCTACTCAATGGCTGCCTACACACTCCTTTCCTTGCAGCCTATGTCAGAATCTAGTGAGATTGCAGCTGCCTGTTGTTGCCAATGAGACCAAACCGTAACCCTTTCTAATAGCCCTCTCCATCTTCCCAAGCCTGGTACCCATGAGATTGTGGCCAGCAATCACAACAAGCAAGAAATACCAGCTGGATCATGGGGTCCTGCAGGCTGATGCTGAGCCAGCTACATGGAAGGCTTCATCAATGTGCTTTTTATCTCATTTTTATTAGATGTGCTTTTTATCTTGGACAATGCATGCTGCATCTGCAAATGCTTTGTAATGCTTCACTGCCAGGAACTGGGATGGCAACAGTTCCAGTTGAGATTCTTCTGCAAAATGCAGCATTTACTGTGCAATATAACTTCCTTAGGGAGTCCAAATAGTGCAGAAGGTGTGATGGGAAGGGAGGAGGAGTTGATAAAATGTATCTTGCATTTGGTTTATTTGTAAAGAAGATTCTTACTAAACCTTGGTGGTCTGAACTCTGCAGTCATTGGCCCTGCATCCAAGTTTTGGGATCCTTTCTCGTCCTCTCCTCAGTCTCCCCTGCTGTGGCTGGTTGCAATATGTGTGATGGAGACTGTGCTTTTAGAAAAGGAGGCAGTGCCTCAGCCTGGCACTCTCCCTGCAGCAGCATGGAGGGTCCAAATACTGGGCAGCTCTCAGCAGCAGGGAGGTGCACTCAGCAATTCCCCCACCTCCTCTGAAGGAAAGGCAGTGGCCATGAGTTGTCTAATGTCCTTATATATTATTTGAATCATTGTAACACTTAGACACACTAATCATAGATCAAGAGCATAGAAAAATGAAGATGACCCCTGTGTCCAAAGAGCAGGGTGGTGGGGCAGGATGAGGAATGCACCTGTGCTGGAGGAGAGGAAGAGACTTAAATATGGGTCAGTCATGTCAGTCCTCTTCATGCAAGGATCATGAAACAGGCTTGTAACACTTAGAAGATTTAAAAAATGGTAAAGTTAATGATCTCTTTATTGTCTCCAGACTTTCTAGCGTTTAGAGTTTCCATTTGTTTCTCAGAAAATGGGAAGATTATAAACTTTTTGTGTTGAAAGTTGATAATATCCCTTAATTGCATGAATCTATAAGCTGCGACATGCAGAGAAATATTAGTTATTTGACCCCCACAGTAAATTTGCAAAGTTGACAATTCTGATGGATGTAATGGGAAGAGAAGATGATAACATGTTTTAATGTGGTGCATATGGCTAGGTAATTTAGGGAGTATAGAGAACAGGAGCAAGAAGAGGTCAGGCAGTGTGGGTGTAACGAAGGGAGAAAGCAATCAAGGCAAGCAGGAAAGCAAACAAAGCGAAGAAAATAGTGTTAATGTTTGACTGGCACTCAAGGCTCTACAGAAATCACTGTTTTCTCTCTCTCTCCTTTCTTTCCTTTTTTATTTTTTATTTAACAAAGCTTTTGACAACAACAGCAGCAAAAATAATAGCTCCCAGAACTAGTATATTTACCCACAGCACGTGGTAACCCTTTTCTGTTGATTTTAAATGAAATTTAAAACAGAAACTGTGTTAGCCCTTGTGAAAACACGAAGCTTGTCAATTTGCCGAGTGTGCTTTGTATAATTTGGGCTTTTTTTTCTATTTTTTTTTTTTTAAAGTAAGCCAAGCTCTTGTTCATGCCCTCTTTATGTCTTTTAATGCATTTTATTAGCTTTTTCAAAGAGCTGCTGATATATGAAGTATTCCTCTTATGGTGTTCAAGAATTGGTTTCAGGATGAATAGTTTTGGATATTCATATTTGTTGCTGAATCTGGTGCTTATTGTTTTAGGGATAAAACTGTTAGAGGTAGAATGTTTTTCAAAATGCACCTCCTTTGAGATTTTCAGTAACAACCTGAAGAGCCTAGGATTTTCTAAATCTTTCTTTGCTTTAAACTCTGTTAGTGCTTTTAGCAATGAATGTTTAAGTTTTGCTCTTTGTTTATGCTAAATTTCCTTCAATATATATGTGCTCTGACAGGTTTTTTCCTTTTTTTAAGATGTTTTCATACACTCATGAGGAAATGCTTTAGCTGCAAGTGTCTGCTTCATCCTGGGATCCCAGTGGTTGAATGATTCAATTTTTGTAGTTTCTTTGTAAATCTGAACAGTGGGTGATGTCATGCACTTCTGAAACTGAACACTCCCTGTGTGAACAGCTTTGAACTACAGATTTGATTTAGGAATGTTGCTGCTAAGCTTCAAAAGACACTGCTCTGTCCAGCTGCAATTCTGACTTTTATAGGTTTTGTGCAAGGCCGATGAGAAGTTTGTTTATCCAGGCCTTATTTAATTCCAGTTTGGTTTTTCAGGGATGTTGTTGTGTTAAAAGCCTGCAGAATCTGCTCTTTCTTAAGCAGTCTTTAGAGAGCAACCTCCACACATTTCTTTTAAATTAACCCCACTATATAATCTCTAAAAAAATAAACAAACTTAAGACTTTAATGAAAATGGTAAATAAGTAACCATCATTTTAAGCCTTCATTAAAGTAAAGCTCTTGGTTAATGATGAAATTTGTAGATAAGTGTCCACTAACAACCGTCAATTCTACTCCCACTTGTTTGCTCTTCCATATTATAGCCTTGCTAAGACCTCCCCCCTTCAGATGGTTTAGAAATCATATGAGGTATTTTTCTTCCATGTTTTTATTCAAAACCCTTTCTCTCAGGCATATTTCCCCTCTTTAAACTGCATTCATAACTTCCCCCTGTTCAAAAGAAGGATGAATACTGTGTTCCTTCCATCACTGTGACTCATCCATGGGCTTGCTCTTCTTTCTTCACCCTCTCCCACCCCACGCTTCCTTTCAAAAGGGAGAAAGAACCAGGAAAATGTTGATGAAAGAGAAAGTGTATGTCTGTGTAGCTTTCAATGCAACAAATCCCCTCTGACAGGTCAGTTAAATGACTGCTGGAAGTGCTCTGGAGACACCGCCAGGGTCGTCTGATATTACTGCATGTGCTGCGCTTTGCCCCAGAGCGCCCCGTGCGATGGGATGGGGAGCAAAGGCAATGAGCTGAGCCCGGAGCAGGGCAGAGGAGGCAGCAGGGCCTGGAGCTGTGAACAGCCCTACTGCAACCAGAACATTTACAGTCACACTGGCTCCTTAAATTTGGGACCCTCCTGCACATCGGCATCAGGACACAGGGCCCTGGGAAGACTGGGTTCACTGGTCCCACCTCTGTCCTTCAGTGGCAGCAATGTGATCTGAAGTGACACTAAAGAGGATTTGTTACTGGAGCCTCTGGATTTAAATGTATTGCTAAACAAATTTTCAAATGAGGGCACGAAATGGCTGCAGCCAGAAGATGGCAAGCCAGTTGTGAGGGGAGGTCCCTTTGGCACTGACGCTTTCCCACTTAACAAGAAATTCAAGTACCATGTTGTGCATTCAGTCTGTGCGTACCCTTTGTGGCCATTTGTTGTCCAGGGAGAAGGCAGCGTGCAGTAGTTGGATATTTAAAGTCTAATGCTTGGTGTTGTTGTGATGCAGGTAAAGAAGTAAAAGACAATTTTGCTCACCCTGCTGACTTGATCTCTGGCTTTTTGAATGACATATTATGGCACTGCCTGATTTTCATTAGAAGGCAAGTCTTGGATACACCTTTTAAGAGAGAATAGCCCACTGATTTATTCCTTCAGTGCTCATACAGTGCATGGATTTGCCTTTGTCTTTGTATTCAGATATATGCTTTTGCACTTGATCCAATGCCAAGGCAAATATCAAACAATATAAACCAGATGAATCTACCAGAAGGCAATACATACTCTTCTACTGTTGGTGTGAAAGATTATGAAATTCATCATGTGTTCACATAAAGTTTCTCTTTAAAAGTAACAATGTTTTAGAATTTCCTTACTTAGAAAAATTAACCTAAGTGCTGGAATTCATAATGTAGTGCTTAAATATATACAGCTAGTTTCTGTTTGTGTGGCTTAGTTTTGGTTTCTTGTTATCCTGATTAATGAAATAGTGGGCATTGTGGCTAAAGATACAAGGCTGCATAAGCGAAATCATGTTGAGGGTCTTTTGAGGCAAGGAAGAACTGAAATGGAAGAAACCCCTCTTCCCACAACTAAAGCTGAGAAAAAAAGAATTGACGATTGTTTGAGGTGGCTTAACCAGTTTATCAGACATTCATGTGGGAATAGAGAAAAAAGGAGTAGGGAAAAATCCCTGTATTTATTTAGTGCAGAGTGTGGTAAATTATAATGAATGTTGCATAGGCTCAGATATCAGGTGTCGGCCTAACATTCATGAAAGCGGCATGATTAAGACTGAACTTTATTCTCCTCCATTATGCCCAGCTGTTGGAAAGAAGTAGACGTGTGTGCAAAGTCTCCAGATGTCTGATGATCAAGCACAAAGGGAGCAAAGGAGGGAGATCTAGTATTTGTTCAGTTTCATATTTTCAGATTCTGAATTCAATTTTTCAGCATTTTTAATGGAATTTTTGCGATGTATTTCAATGGTACTTTCAGTGCCAATTTCTCCATATTTATGTATTGCTTATTTTTTCTTACATGTGTTGTCATTCCACCTTTTTCTTTTGAACGAGAAGAAAAGGTAGTGAAAGTGATGGCGGCCAGTGATTTAATTATTCTTTCTAGCACTGTAATGAGGTGGGCATTATCCCCAAGAAAGGACTGTACTACAGAGAGATTCCTCAATGTCTTGTGGGAAATTTCTGGCAGAATTAAAAATAGGCCTGGTGGTTCTGATGACAGTCTAGCATAGTGTGAGTGACACGTGGACCTGGTGGCAGGAAGTTTGATTCTGACTTCCCGCTTTTAAGTGGTCGAAAAATTTACAAGTGGTCTGTTTTACAAATTTCACAATTTATTCATCTTTTTTTTTGTTGTTGTTGTTAAAACCATGATATTGATGTTAATTATGAATTGAATGATTCTCAGTGAATAGATTATGTTGCTAGTCAAACAGTTCTATTTTATTTGATTACTCATGTGAGTCATATGGTTTAGTTTCTGTTTTCTTTTTATAAATCCTTCAGCACCAGGAAGCACATATGACAATCTTAAAATTTTGTTAAAATTCAGATACATGAAACTTAATTTGAAACCAACACAAAACTGGGTAAACTCAAAGAAGCTCAGTTTACCCACAAACTGGTATGGGTAAACTGAGCTTCTTTAAACTTTGTTAAAAGATTTATGAATAAAGGAATTGCATTTAATAAGTTTCTTTGTCTTCTGAATTCTCTGTGCCTTTTTAAAGTGCTACATGTTAACATTAGACATGTTTGTTCTGGTGAAAGGTGAAATACAAAGAGAAGTTCAGTAAGGAAATGAAGAGTCACCAGTACAATCCTCTTGACAGCGCTTCCTTCAAGCAAGCACAGATTGCATCCACCTTGGCAAGTGATGTAAGTTAATTTGCTTTGTATTTTACATGCATTTACATCCTGAATAACCTAACATTGGTTCACAAGTAGAATTTCTTTCCTCAGCTTATGAATTACTCTGAGCTACAGTCTCTGCCATCCAGTGTGTAGCAGGTACAGCATGTTATCCATTTCTTCCTCTGCTTCTGACAGAGGGCCTGCGGAGTTTTTCATAACCATTTTAGATGAGATTCATCTCGCTTAATTTTGTGTGTCAAAAGGTATGACTGCTTACTCTGAGCTATTTGCGTTGTACTTGGTCCCTTTTTGTTGAGGAAAGAAATAAACAGGTCTAGAGGTCAATTCTCACCTGTTAGAGGTCCCTGTCTTTAGAGGAGCAAAGTACTGGCATCTCTCCAATGGTTATAGAAGGAGGTTACATGAGCAGTTCAGATTTGGATGTCTGTCTTTTAGACTTCATTCTCCTGGTTGATCTTCTCAATGGTATTACAAAATACAACAGTCACTAGGTTCAGCAGTGGGTGTCTGCTGGTGGAGCCAGAGTGGAGGAAACATCTATATTGAGTGATAATGCTCTTGGGATGATATATATAAAAGTGTGTCTAATGCTAAAAATGTGAGCTCTTCTTTGAGGCTGTGATCCCAGATAAGCGAAAGACAAGCCTTCATTCTGTAGCCCAGTGTTTCCGAAGTGTGGGGTACCATGCAATTGGAACAGGAAAGACTGGCTCTGGGAAGGGTACAGAAGATTATGTAATTATTTCCAAAATCTAAATGTGTAGTAAAAAATTAGTTGAAGCAGTTATTATTATAAGAAATGGGAAAATTGAAGTGAAGAACACAATACATATGTGGGGATGACTAAAGGTATTAGTTTAAAAGATTTGTCATCCAAGATAGGTAAGGTAGCTCGGTTTCTTCCTGTAAAGTAGGGCATCCAGCTCTCAGAAAAATGGCACATCCTACTGTAGGCTGATAGGAAGTTACTTTCTGCTGCTTCATTAAAAGATTATCTTTTGACTTAGGTCACCATTTTGCTTATATTTGCTGAAAGCAATCTGTGTTAGATAAAATACCCAGGAGCCCTTCCCTTTAACTGCTGTAGATCAAATTTTTATATTGGACAGTTAGTATAATTCCTGAAGCAGGGAGAAAAGAATAAGAATTAAAGGTGTTTAAAATTAATAGACCCAAAGTAGTGAGGAAGATACTCTTGATTTAAGTGGAGGGTGGGAGGGGAGGGGAGAGGAAAAAAGAAGAAAATTAAATCTGACCTGAAAAGTCATAAAAAGTATGATTTTATTTTAAGTGTCCTTTTCTGGAGGAAAAGTTTGAGTAGTTCCTAAGTACTTACTCAGCAGAATGAGTCCTATACTGTTCTTTCCTTTTCTTTGAAATAGTAGTAGATGACCACCATCTAGTGGCTGGGAGAGATTGTTCAGGCAAACACTGTTTTTCTGGGCGGTCACACTGTAATACAGAGCTGTGAATTATTTTATTAATCTTTAGTTTGCATAACCTGAATTCTCTTTCCAGGTGAATTACAAGAAAGATTTGGAAAGCCTACATGATCCAGCATCTCATCTACCAAACCTGCTGTATTTGAACCATGCTTTAAATATCAGCAAAACACAGAGTGATGTAAGTTGCCTTTTTAAGAATGACCTGAAAAATAAATCTGTTCAGGAATGTACTATGTATAGTCACTGTAGGAAACACATTTTTGGTACTTGCTTCACAGTCTCGTATGGAGTAGGCAATAGTGTTGTAACCATAGTAGATGAGAGGTGTATGTAGAAAAACGGGTTTTTAGGAAGACATATTTCAATTATTAGAACAGATAATATATACTGTGGAAGAATCACACAGACTTCTGATGTTGAGTGTTTCTTATCATATATCTGAAACATTGTCTGTTTTTTTCTTTGATCTAAGACCTAAAATACTTCCTTCCTTGCAAATCTCATTTTGTCTAAGATCTTGCTTTCATCTGCAAGTCTCTGTACAGAAATGACCATTATGCTAGTTTAATATTTAGACTTTTTTCATTAACAGCCTCTCAAGTGTAACTTACCTTTGGGCTTCTCTGGCTAAACTTTTTTCCCCTCCCGTGTGGGTCTTCCTACACTGGGTCAGATAATAGGCACATGCTCCATTCTGCCATGTAGCAAGACATGCCATTGATGGGGTTGGTGGTCTGATATATGATCCTGGTGGGGGTTGAAGTAGGAAGGAAGAGCTAGGAAACACCTGTCTCCTGTGCCATGATGGAGTTTCTTTCCCACTCCAAGAGCACCTGTGCTGCATGTGTGGTGTCTGTAGGCTGGTTAGCTGCATTTGTCATCTTTACTCCAGAAACCTGCAGGCCTGCTGTGGAGAGGCACGAGTGGGTGGAAAGAAGGTTGCTCTACAGTTGGCAGGAGTTGAGTGTTTCATAGACAATTAATTCTAATGAGTAGGAGCATACTGGGTCATCTTTTGAGTCAGTGCCTACTTATGTCTAAAATAATCAAAATAGTCCATCTATACTTGAATTTTGTGCTGCTCTTTGGAGAATTGAAACTTGTTTTTTCTCTGTCTCACTCCCTCTGTGGAGCTAAAGCTGACTATCCCCTTTTGTGTGAGTAATAAATGAGCTGGCATCTTTCTCTTCCCGCATTCTTCATGTGTGTTTTGGCCCCAAATTAGTTTCCTTCTAGTGTAAGGTTAGATTGGCAGTCTTTTTGCTGATTTAATGAACACCTTCCGAATGAACTTCATCATTTTATCATCTTATCTCTAAGGAGATAGAAACCTGGACTTTTCCTTAAGGCAGATGATGTCTTGCAAAAAATATTTCTTTCTTTTGTCCTGGAGGGTTTGGTTCATGATGTCCATGTGCTCATCTGAGGACTCTGTAAATACTAAGTCTCTGATTTTTGCATTGTCCAGATCCTGGTGGGTATTTTTATTTGCTACAAGCAGGAAGAGAAATGCTTTACCAATCCCTAAACTCTCCACTAAATATTTATCTTTTACAGAAATCCTATTTTCACACTCCTTCTCAGATTTGACCTCCCCATGTCATAGTTTTTATTTAAACATGGTTTACTCTTCTGCCTTTCTCCCTGCTTTTCCAGTACATTTCATTTGTTCTCCTTGTCTCTGCGCAGCTCATACCAAATCTGTCTTGTAATCTGCCACCATTGTACAAAACAGTCTTCCTGACTTCTCTGTGTTAACTGATTTCCAAAGACTGGTCTTATGGTCTGGCTTTTTTTCATTCTGAAACAGAGCTGCTTGTTAATTGCCCAGTTTTGCTGTTTCCCTGCAGTATACCCTTCTCCATTGAACTTTATGCTTCTCATTCTCTTCTACATAACATAGCTACAGCTGCACTAGGTGTGACAGATTGAAACCTGTATGGTTAATTAAACTCATAAACTAATATGGTTGATTGAATGAGTGGGTTTGCTGATTGACCTAGGGTGTAGAAGAGTGTGTGCAGCTTTACGAAACACTTATACTGCAATACCAGTGCAAGGCTGTTATACAAGTCAACTTCCATGGGAATAAATTCCAGCAGTTAAGAGGAAAGCTTGACGGGCATCTTTGGACATAAATAGGCTGATTTTGACAGGTCAAACTCATCCTGGTTTTAATATTTTGATGAGGAAAAAATTACAAGGCAGAATTCTCCCTTCATACGGTATTTCCTGGTTTCACTTGGGATGGAGGTAATTTTGTTCCTAGTAGCTGGTACAGTGCTGTGTTTTGGATTTAGAGTGGAAACAATGTTGATAACACACTGATGGTTTCCTTGTTGCTGAGCAAAGCTTAGGCTAAGTCAAGAACTTTCCAGCTTCTCATGCAGCCCTGCCATTGAGGTGGCTGGGGGTGCATGAGAAGCTGGGAGAGGACACAGCCAGGACAGCTGACCCAAACTGGCCAAAGGGATATTCCACACCATATAGTGTCATTCTTAGCATATAAACTAGGGGCAAGTTGGCCAGGGGATCCTTCTCAGGGACAGCTGAGCATTGGTAGGTTGGTAATGAGTGACTTTTTTCATTTACATCCCTTATTTTTTTTCTTGAGCTTTATTTCTTTCTCTTTTTCTTATTTTCCTTTTATTACTGGTAATAATAATAATAATAATAATAACAATAATAATAATTTTTTAATTTAAATTATTTAACTGTTCTTATCCCAAATCACAAATTTTCTCACTTTTACCCTTCTGATTCTCTCCCCCATCCCACGGGGGTGAAGTGTGTGAGCAGCTGTGTGGGGCTTAGTTGCTGGCTGTNTAATAATTTTTTTATTTAAATTATTTAACTGTTCTTATCCCAAATCACAAATTTTCTCACTTTTACCCTTCTGATTCTCTCCCCCATCCCACGGGGGTGAAGTGTGTGAGCAGCTGTGTGGGGCTTAGTTGCTGGCTGTGGTTAAACCACGACAGGTATAAATGTAATTCTGGCATGAACTATGGAGACATAAAATTTAACTCTTTGATATATGTAGAAGAGCTAGTTTAATGTTTTTCACATTTAAAATCTGTTCCAGTTGTAGAGACTTTGAGATACTAATGAAACACAGGCCAAAAAAAGGGGAAATTAGATGTATTTCATTTTATGGAACCGGGTGAATAAATAGAACTTAAGAGACTGAATCTGGTACTTGTAGTTTAGCTTAATGTAGAAAAAAGTTATGAATTTTACCTGATTTTATTTTATAGTATTTTTAAAAAATCTTGTTCCCTTAGCTGAGGAATGGAGTAAAAGTATGAGATCAGTATAGAGGTATGGAGGTAATTTTCATTTGATTCCACTACAGAAGTGATTTTGTTGTGTGACATTTATAATTCTTTCCACTAGGAGGCAAACCCAGACCATCATATGTGTTCCTTTGCATTTCAAGTGTAAATAATAACGTTTATTTTCTATTGAACATAAACATTTGACTTTTAGTTTAGCAGGACAAGTATTTTCTCTCGGAATGTACGAAAGTTATTTTTATCATATCCTTTTTTTTTTTTTTTTTTTAAATTTCATCACAACATTTTGAATTCAAATTTGACAGAACTCCCCAGTTGGTAGGACTAAAATATAGTTTATTCTGTTCTTTTTCTTTCATACTATTTTAAATAGTATTTAAATTCCAAAATCTTCTGGATTTTGTCTGTGAAAACATTCTTGGAAATTTTTTGAGTATAAGAAATCATTTTAGCAAAGCAAGTGTTTCTATCATTTCAGCCCAGACACTGCAGAACAAATTCATCTCAAAGAAAATGCAGTGCTTCAAAGTCAGGTATACACAACCACAAACAAATACATCTTGCAAAGAGAAAAATGCAGTGTTTTAAAGTGATTAAATCATGCACAAATCCACATGATGGATTACAGTGATGTCCAGTGCATATTCAATCAGAAGCACCCCGTGAGGAGAGAGGAGAGTGTTTTTGCAGGACTCAAGCCTAATGCAGAAGCCTGACAGGGAGAGAGAATTTCAGACATCACTATTTTTGAAGAGACATAGAAATTAAAATTACATTACTCATTATAAACGCAATATTTTGGTTTGTAGTTACTTGCTTTCCTTTAAGGCTTGTGTAGACTATTCCATCATGCCCCACACTGACTGATGGAGATAAGCAATGTCTTTGCCAGTCTTAATCAAAAGAGTGTGAATGAATGAGTTCAGAAGGCTTCTCCAGGTTTCCAAACAAAGTATTGGTGAGTTAGCATAAAGGTATAAATTGATGACTTAACCCTGTGTCCTTCAGTGTGATTTTGCTGCTAGCTCTAAGGTCATGGTCCCTGGTGGCTGTGAAGGGAATGTTGGTCCAAGACTGGACCCTACCGAGGCTGTAGTTTTCCTTCCCTTCTCCCTCCCACAGATACAAACAAAAGTGCATTTGAGAATGGCGCTCCTGAGCCTGAAACAAAGACCTGTGGGGCCTGGCTGTGAAACAGATTTTGTTGTTGTTACAGTAAATGTGTTGTTTTATGGAAACATAGCAGGGGATCCTATTAAAAAACTGCCAACTGTTCAGACATAGGTCATTTGGCCAAACCCATGCAATTAGTTTAAGGATTGTGATTGATGCTCCTCATTCCTGCTGTCTTCAAAGTTCACAGTTTCTAAGTCTGAATTTTGTAGAAAAGGAATAAATGACTCCAAAAAATATTACCTTATCTGACGGTCCTATTTCTCCAGCAGGTTAAGTTTGGGAGGAGTCTTCCAAGTCGAAACATCTAAGGAGTATGGCTAAGACAGGATTTTTTTCTTGCCCGGGCAAACAATCAGATCTCATATTCTCTCAGCTGTTAACAGACTTTATTTTAATTTTCCTAGGTCAAGTACAAAGAAAATTATGAAAAATCTAAAGGCAGATCAATGCTGGAGTTTGTGGATACACCAATGTATCAAATTTCAAAGGAGGCTCAAAAGATGCAAAGTGAGGTAAGTAAAAATGTGTTTTTGAACAAGTAAAATTTAGATTAACAGAGAGGTTAACAGACACCTTGTACTCAGTTAAGAAAATGTATGAAGCAGAAAGTAAATTGATGATATGGTAGAATTATACTGAGTAGTTATCTCTGCTATTCTGTAGCTCAGTTCTTCTGATGAATTTTCTTTTTTCTCAGAACGCCATTGGTACTAACAGACAGAGACTGTGTATCTCATCACTTAATTGAGAAGAAGCTCAAGTGGTCATCTTGATCAGAGATTAATAATTTTAAAATTTTCCCTTGAATTCCATCTTTAGGGAGGAATGGTTCTCATGTGGGAGCAAGTGAAACCACAAAACCCAGTCCAATCCCATGATTTAACTGAAAGATGCTCCTGCCTGTCGAGCCTGGGAAACTCATCAAGGAGGAAGGACTGTTTCCAGGCTCCAGAACAGCAGTGGCTGTCCTCTATCATGCCATGTTTTTCTAACTTTTTAAAAAAAAAAATCTTCAAATGACAGAGATTTTTGTGACCTCCCAGACAATCTAGTCCAGCGTTTTCCCATCCATCCTGAGTGAGATGGATGCACCTGTGTCCCCATGCTGCAGTTTGATTCCATTAGTTTTGCTGTGTCATGGAAAACAGATGATCTCAGCCTCTTGGTAGAAACTTTAATGAGTTTCAAACCATTACCTTGTGTGCCATTTGTCTTCTCTTTTCTCTACCAAGCAAACTGTTTCTTTCATTGATCAGGTTCAACATTCTCTTTGGACATACTGTACACATATTTTTGTCTAGATTGTATCTGTTTGTATAAATAATCTAGATAATGAAATGCATAATGAAGTTGCTTATTAGTGTGAAATCTAATTTATGGCAGGGCTCATTTCTGAGTCTATTTACAATGTCTTTCCTGAAATATGCTTGGAATTGCATATGTATGTACCACTAACTGTTGGTTTTGCTGCAATAGAAAATGTACCGCAAAGATTTTGAAGAAGGGATCAAGGGAAGACCCTCACTGGATTTAGACAAGACCCCAGAGTTCTTGCATATAAAACAAGTCACTAATCTTCTGAAAGAGGTAAAGGATTTTAATTTTTTTTCCTGTTGTTACGTTGTAAATGAGTAATAAGCAGTATCACTACAAGCTGCTAAGTGCTGAATAATTTAAAATTTTCTTGGTAGCTAAATGCAAGTCACTTCATGAGTAAAAATTGCTTCACATAATTTTGGATTCTGACTAGTACTGTAGTAAGGCAATTATAAAGCTTAGCACACCTGAACCAGAATATCAGTTTTCTTTTCAGATAGATAAAGGGGTGGAAGGAAAGATTTCCATTTGTGTCCAGATGGTAGTTTTTCCCTTTGAGTAATTATTTCACATTTATGGTAGCCTGTTGTGGTTATATGGATGCCTTCAACTGCATGGAGTCACTTATAACTAACTTAATTAAAATAATTATCTATCATGCATGTTATGGATAACAATAAAGAAGACCAAATTCCATAATATAGCAGGGATATTACATAAGCGCTTTAAGTCCATTTTTTTCGAAGATACAGGTTTTCTGTATGCCCACTGTTTCTTTAAGATTTGTGAAATATTCTTCAGTTGTATGTGTCACTGCAAATGAAATAATTTTTTTTCCATAACTGAGAATCCTTCTACCTTTAGTATTTTTATATTGTTATTTAAAATTGGTTTCATGTTAGGTTTTGAGTATTGTTTGGCTCTGTGGATTATAGTTACTATTTGACCAAATTTAGAAGAGCTAGAGCTGCTACAAGAGAAGAGCAGAGCTGCTAGATATCCTGCCTTTGAATCTGGGAGCCAACAATACCTTATGGTATTAAGAATTGATTTTTTTTTTGGTTTTTTTTTTGCCAAAACAAATAAAGCATGTTAGAATTAAAACCCCTTAAACTTTGTTCCTTTCCTTGTTCTTTATACAACTTATTCCAGTCTGTGCTAGATTTCATATGGTTAAAGAAAAGAATTTCTTTTAAGATATTTCTTTATTATTCATCCTCTAATAAATAATTTATTCTGGTAAGCCTGAGTGTCAGGTAGGCAAATCTCAAGCTTGGTCTATTTTGTGCAGTGGCATTCCATGGTACATCTCATATATGCCTTCTCACTAGGGAAAAATACAAATCCTGCTGTCACTTCGTTCAGTTAATCTTGCTGCTCACTGAATGCCCCAAGAAGTGGGTCCTGTATGCATAGTTGTAACATGTGCTCTACATGTTCATCCCTGAAATTTTGATGCAGCTCCTCTCCTTAGTGCTATATGCATTAAGTGTTCTCTAATTCTGACCTCCTCAAGTTTTATGCCTCCTCACTTAGGGAGTAAACCATGCCTGTAAGTCAAAGAGGAAGAAAATGAGAAAATGGAAATGGTATTTCCATTAATGCATAACTGCACAAACTTCCTATGATTTTATATCCATATTAAAGGAACATGTTCCAAACCCAAAGATAACCTAGGTCAAATTAATTATTATCTTTCATGATTCAGAAAAACTATCTATTTGTTCATAGTCAAGGATGTAGCTTAGTGTTTTTCCATAAAGGTTCATAATAAACTTTGAATAGATACTGCGTGAAACAAGAAGAAAAACCTGGAGTTACTTAAAAATGAATTAGTTGTTCAATTACCTTTCTTTTTTTAACCCAAATGTCAGCTGTATTCCAGCTTATTCTGTTGCCCTCCCACTGTAGAGAATTTAGCAAATATTTCACGTTTTGTAACAATACAAACTTTTTTCTCTGGGACTACATTCACAACTCCTTCAGAAGAGATGACTGAATTAAATAGTTCTAAATCAGAAGAAATTGTTTCCTGCTTGTTGTAGGACATGCTTCTGATGATCAAGAGAAGCTTCTTTAAAAATAACTGGTTCCCTTTTATTTAAATAAAGAGCTTATAGGGAGATAAAGGTGCTCACTGCTGCTTATGAAATTTAATATGTAATTAGGAGTATTAATTCACATGAATTAATTCACATGAATCAGTATGTAGATACTTCTGATAAATATTTTGTGCAATGTTCTTCTAATTTCTTTACTTAAAAAAGCTTAACCCTCATCTGGAGATGGGAAGAATAATTAAAAATCCTTACAAAACTTAAAGATCTTGAGCTCAATAGGCTTACATCAGCTCTCTAGGAGCTGGAAAGAGCAAAAAGAACCAAATGTCTGTGGGCAGGTTTTAGTGTGCTTTGAATTTTATGCTGAACATCTGAGTACTCTGGAGGCTGCAGTTGCTGAATGTTGATAGGTCATATCAGTGCAGTGTCTAGGAGGCACAAGAGTGATATGGTAGGAATATTGCTTCTACATTTTAATTTATCAAGAGGTTGTTTTAACAGGTCCTGGTATGGTGTTCAGGGAATCCATCCTGATTGGGATGCCATTAATGGAAGAGAGGTAAAAACTGCAGCACAGCATATACTGGGCTGCAGAAAGAAAATGCTACTGCAGTTAAAATGTCTGTCCAGAGAGAGTCAAGGCCCCAAAACAGTGTATAGGGCACAGCTGGTTTTCAAGAGCACAACAAAATAGATGACGACATTAAAATATTTTCACTTTTTCAACATTGTTCCTTTTGATTTCACAATTTCCAATTCTATTTTAAGTCTGAAATCTGTACTTCACCTAATTCATATTTCATAGAAATTTCAAAGAGACTCTTCAGATGTTTAATAAGTGGCATTTCTTTTCAAGATCTTGCACAAAATAGGAAGTGGTGAAATCTCTTTCTTTTTTTTTGTAATCCTTAGAAAGAGTATCGAAAAGATTTGGAAGAAGGGATGAAAGGAAAAGGAATGACAGTGTTTGAAGATACACCGGATTTGATTAGAGTGAAAAATGCAGCTCAGATACTAAATGAGGTATGTTGTGCTAGTCACGGTTATTAATATCACAGAAGGTTCACTTCATGGTAAACTCAAAATATTCCCTTTTTTTTTTTTTTTTTTTTTTTTTTTGCATAATCTGCAAGGAAATATGTAAGTATTGAAGCTAAGGCTATTTCTGTTTTGCTTGAAAAATATCGTAAAGCTCTGGATAAAAAAAACTTAGGACAAATAATTCAGATTTTTTGGCAATTAGAAGGTTGGTGGAGATTGTTAGTGGGGTCAGTAGATCCCGTATTTAGAGCTATGCTCTGCTGAGCACAGAGGCTTTCTCAGTGCGTGATTTTGGCTGGACTTCCAGAGATCCATGTCTCTGGGAAGCAACAGCAGGACTGCAGGGTGTAGGGAGGGAAGAGGGAAGGCAAAGCTCATGCTGCATGTTATGCATTGGGGGAATAATTTCAGAATTATATATATATATAAAAAAATAAAATATTTATTAATCTATTTTATATTAATTTTTGTATTTATTTATTATATATTATATGTATGTTTATTTGCACATGCACACATATAAATATATGTGTATATATATATATATATATACACATACATACATACATACATATCCATAAAAAACAGAGGGAATGCCATGGATAGGGCCAATCTGACCACTGTAAAGAAGTGAAGGAATATATAGCTGTAACTCCCAGGATTATCTTTTTCTGGGTGTTTTACCCAATATGAAGCTCAGAGGAAACATCTGCCATCCCGCCTTTAGCAGACAGGAATTGAGGGATGATGCATTCCTGCAGGTTAATTCACAGTTCTTGCAAAAAAATGTGGTTTGTGAAGTAGAGTTGTTTTATCACATTTATTTCCATATCAGAGTGAGACAGAGATGAAAGACTGAAAATCTTTTTGCTCCTCTTCTTGTAAGTGATCAGATGATTGTATCAAATAGAAACATATTTTCCTCCTTTTTACTATTTAATGTACAACCTAGAAATAATTAACAAACAAGAAAAGTAAGGGGAATTTTTAAATTATATGTATTTACTTTGAAAAAAGTTTTCCACAGGCAGAGATCAACTAGAATAGAAAAAAGGATGATTAATACTATAGTAGTAGAAATAACACTGGCTGAGAATATTTTTTATAAAAAACCCGTACAACTATTGTATACAATATTTCCGTATTACTTTTTAATATAATTTGCAAGGAACATATCCTTGCTTGGATAAGCTGAAGATGAAATATTAATTTTGTTTTCAGGTTATTGGTAATTTATAATTTATGCTTTGAGGAAAAAGCAGCAATCACGGATGAGGACTGCCAGTTGCCTAATGGCTGTGGTTCAGGAAAGACCTATTAAATGAATAAATTACAACTTCCTAATCTGGAAGTTCACTGGAAGCAATTCTGCATGGTATTAAATTTCTAACATGTAGTGTTGTCATAAATAAAATATTTTCTTAAAAGTAAAATGTGTTTCAATTAGGCTGGCACCAAGTACCAACTTATTACACCATGTTTTGCAGAGCTAAACTTCCCCTTTACTTTAGAGGATAATTGTAGTAAGCTGCATGGGCTGATTTCCTCCCACTCCCTGCCACATTAAAAATTCATTGATAGAGGTTTGTATGTTCAGTGAATATCTTCTAAAAGTTATCCTCCTGTAGTTTGTTATGAGTTTTTTCTGACAACAGCTTACCTAGAGTCTCAAGAATAGTGGCTCTTGAGAGTTTTGATTGACTCTAAATCCTAAATTTCAATGTCTTGTGGAAAAAAATCTCTGGATGCTGTGAATATAATGTATACATTCTATCTTCACAGAGGCAATACAAGAAAGACTTGGAAACTGAAATTAAAGGGAAGGGCATGGAAGTTGGTCCAGATACACCTGAGATAAGACGAGCCAAGAAAGCTTCTGAAATTGCCAGCATGGTCAGTACCATTCCTGGGGCAAGCTTTCCATACGACAGAATGCAAAAAATTATTGTGATTGAGAATTCCAGGTGGTGACCAATCTAGGCAGTACTGAAAACATGGATTTCTCCAAATAGGTAATCCATTGAGCTGCAAAGAGTTGGACAGTTGCGTAATCAGTGCAAGGGGGGAAAGTTAAGACTTCCCAGAGCTTAGACCTTCCTATCACCTTTTGCAGGTTGTGCTTGTTCCTTATGAGCCATGCCTGGCCTGGGGTGTGTTTGGTCACTGTGGGCCCTGCTGCTTTTAGGTCTAAATAGCTCCTTGTTTAGTTAGAGCTAAGTGATAAACAGAGTTAGAGAGATGCTAAAGCATTATGACATCAGTCTTGCAAAGCACAGCAGAGGGAGAAATTGTCATCTACATGTGTCTGACTGTGGCTGCCAAAACTGCCAAGACAGGTAGATGTGAAAGGCTACATCAGATTTGAAGTGAGCAGTCTTTTTAACCCATCAGCAACTATAGCGTAGGCATCTCATGGATAGATTCCACAGAACCAGTTCTGTTGAATCCTTAGTTATTTGGGATTTATGAATGCTGGTCAGTGAAATCGCACAGATTAAATTGAGAACAATTTAAGAATTTGGCTGTGGGCTGTGAGTATTTCCAATGCTATTCTTTTCAGAAAGAATACAAGAAAGACTTGGAGAATGAAATTAAAGGAAAGGGAATGGAAGTGGGTACGGATACCCTTGATATACAACGAGCCAAAAAAGCTTCTGAAATTGTCAGCCAGGTGAGTACAGAATTAATTGCTTTAAGATTACTTTGAAAGTAAAACACGAGATGTTAAAAACATAAAATCTTCTCGAACATTCTTAAGCTAAACAAAGCAAGCAGTGCACAATAAAAATATTAAATTAAAGAAATGGAAGTGGTCTGACCAGTACTGTCAGAATAGCTTTGAAGATGGTATGTACAGAGGGTTGCAGTATTAGTTATGGTTTTTATTTCCCCTTTATTTTTTCTTCAGAAGGAATATAAAAAGGATCTGGAAACTGAAATTATAGGAAAAGGGATGCAAGTTGGTCCATACACTCCAGAAATTCAGCGGGTCAGAAGGGCTTCACAAATAGCAAGCCAGGTAGACATAGTCAAAGGTTGAATGTTTTAATTCTGTGTAACAATGAGTGCTTGACATAGACTGCTCAAAATACTTCTTCTCTAGCTCTGCAGAGGCTTTCATACTCATACTAAATTAATTTACATGTAGTAAAACGTCTTAACTACCTGATTCTTATTTGTATTTAGGCCTGTTATGCCATGTAAATTGAATTTAATTATTTACATCTACCTGTAGTTCTTTTCACATTACCTAATTACATAATGTTACATTACATATATCCTGACAGTGAGGAGAAAATATATATGAGGATATATTATGTATATGTATATTAGATATATTTTAGTGTGGGGGACAGACAATGATAACAGTATTGTGGAGAAGAGAGGTTTAAGTGAATACTGGACAGGGACGAGGAGGCTCATTAGCAATGAGCATCTTTTGTGCAGTTTGGATATCCTGAGCCCAAAAATCACAGACTTAAAAAAATTATTTTTTCAGAAAATGTACAAAGATGAAGCGGAGAAGATGCTCTGTAACTATTCTGCTGTTGCAGACACTCCTGAGATGGAGAGGATAAGAAGTACTCAGAAAAACATCAGTTCAGTGAGTAATAGTGCTTCTCTCTTTGCTTGTAACTTTTCAGATATTTTTTAGTTTAAATAGGCTCTCTTGTGCCACAGTGTAAAATAAGGAACTTATGAGTAAAAGTCCTTTGAACCATTTGCATAATTTTCCTGCCAAAAGCTGTATCACTCATTTCTTTCAGTCAAAAAACCACCCAGCTTTTCTAGGTGTGACACTGTTATTTTGAATTTATAAACCACATACACCACCTTGCCAAACCACAGTTATTTTTAAATGAAGATTTTTTTTCTTTTTCCATCAAGCCCCAGGAAGTACTTTATTTAAAAGGGAAAAAAAAATAAAAAAAAGGCTTCTTACTGTACATGTAAGATTTTTCATCTGTTTTCTATCATATGTACTGAGCATCAAGATTGGGGTATAAAATTAGAACAGATCAGATTTCATAAATATATATATATATAATGATTTTATATTACACTGGGTGTATTTTTAAATTTTATGCTCGATTTAAGTTTCAGTTTATCCCTAAATATAAATTATGAGATTAGATTTCTAAAATTGCCCAGTTTGGGATGTATTAAGTTCCACTTCCTTTTTGGGCCCATTAATGCTGCTTTTTTAATTCTGCCTTTGCCTGTAATATAACAGAGAAGAGGAGTAAATCTACCCTCCAGAGCAAAAGGCCAGTCAGTGGCTGTTTTTTATGGCAGACTAAGTAATACTAATAAAGCCAATGATTTGAGAGAAAGGAATATAACGCACTTAAATATTTTTAGTATTGTCTGACACACATGTTCTTTAACTTAAAGATGTCCTCAGCTTCTCCAGCTCTCAGAAGTACGAGCTCAGTTATTTTCTCCCAGAGGTGTTTGCCTGCAGCTCCCCTGTACAGCTGAGGCTTCTGCAGGCGAGTAAGAGCCTGTGGAGAGGGCAGAGGAGATACCTCTGAGCCTGCTCTAGGCTGGGGTCACTCCTGTAAAATCTCCAAAAATTACCTGCCCTTTTTCTTCCTTTCAATGACAGCCAAAAGCTACATATTTCTAGTAGGAGCTCTTGACAGGCCCACTGGACCAATTTTGCTTCCCATCATCTGTTGGCTCCTGGTTTTGAATGATGTTCTGCAGCACAGTGTGATGGTGATTATCACCATTTCTCGTGTCACGGGTGTCCTAACAGGCTAGGCTGAAACCCCCTGGAACAGAGGGATCCAAGCTAGCCTCTGTGATCTGCTTTCTGCCCTGCTCCAGCCTTTGATAGCTTTTGATGAAGTCCTCAAGTAGGTCAGTGGCTCTGGCAGTGTGGAGTCACTAACAGTTAGGTACCAGGCTTAATTAAGATAGGTATCTCTACTTAATTAAGCCATGACAAGCCTCTGATGCATCTGAACCCCTTGCAGCCCTGTAAGCCAGTCTGAGCTTTCAGTGCCAAGGCTGACAATTATCCTCTCTGTTAGTATTCTAGATAATAAGAAGTAAAATGTTTTGTCTTTGAGGAGTTTTGTGTTTGCTTTCTTTTTGTGACTGTCCTGTTTCTGTTTGTGAACTGGGTCCTCTAAATGTAGGAAAGCAGTTTACACCTGTGATTGATTTTTTCCTCTTTCTCTATGTTTTAATCTTTCATCCTTCTGTGCGGCTTAGATTATAAAGGTAAGTTCTTACTGAGTTAAGATACAGCTGGAAGCAGGATAAAAAAAATAATGACCCATAATAGTCTTCTGATTTTTGGATTTTTGTTGTTTGGATTTTTCTGCCTTAAGGGACAAAAAAAGCAACTAGCTCTGCAGATAAGATCGTTGCTGCTTTTAGCTCACTAGCTCATTTGGCAGATGATTTATAATAGGGTATTTACTTCACAGTAATTTCTTTCATAGAAAAATCTCGTCTCCAACATATTTTACCAATCCTTCCTTGGTAGAGGAGAAAAGTATATTGTAGACAAGTCCACAATATAAATCTTTCTAACTGACATGGTGCAGAACAATTTTCAAGTTCTTACTCATAGATTGTCTCTGTTCTTACAATGTAAAACAGAGCTCTAGATTGTTAAAGGTTTTCTGAATACTTGAAAAATTAGTTGCGGACGTTCACTCTCCTCTAGAATATTTGGCAGTAGTATTCACCCCAGGCTATGGAGGACTTCAAGGATGTGGGAGAAACTATTCAAGAATGATGTTTTTATTGTTCAAGGCTTGTTGATAGGAAAAGAAAAGTTGAATAAATCTTGGTCCAAGAAAGGCAGAAATACTAAATGGTAAAGATTAATTTTATTAACTCCAGGATCAGATTTTTTTTTTACAGTAACTGACTGGAAATACTTATTAGAGTGGCAACAGATGTGACACTAAATACTGAAAATCAAATAAAACTTCTTGAGGAGTTTTGCAGCATGAACTGGTGCTCCATGGTTATTTAAATTATAACCACGCTTGAAATTTGTGGAGAAGTTATTTACTGTCTCTTTCAGTAACTTTAAATGATTGATTCTACTGATGTGCTTTGTGTTTATCATTTACTGAAATAATTGAAGTAGGAGAATTGTATAAACAGCATGTGTATCTTTTAAGAAGTGAGTTTTGCTTTTAGATACAGTCCTCAGCTTTCTGGCTTGAGCCTAGGAGTCAAAAATTGCATGACTTGGATTGTAGCTCTGGTTGTTGTCGTTATTTTTCCATCAATATTTAAATTTTCTAGTTTGTTAACTTAGACATAATAGTAATGTCTGTTCACTTCTCACAGTATTTTAAGATCCAAAGACTAAAGAAACCAAATCAAATCCTGCATGTACTTGCACCTTCAGTTACATTGAAATGAATGAAATTACTCAAGCATAAAGTTACATTTCTAAAACTTTATAGATTATTATATAAATTACAGTATTTTTCCAAATTTAAGTATGTCATTGCAAGTACTTCTAAGTACTGAGGTCAGTCTAAAGGATGAAAATATATTATCTGGGTTACAGTTGAAAACAAATGATGTTATCATAGTTATTGATAATTAGTCTGATTTATGAAAAATTAAAGTATTTGCTTTCTTAGCAATATTTGTCGTCTGACCAATTTGGAACGTGGAAAACTGCCTAGCCCTTTTATGAGAACTAGTACTTGCATTGCTAACAGTCTCATAATTGTCTTTTCTTTTGGGGAAATGAAGGTGTTTTACAAGGAGGAAGTAGGAGCTGGCACAGCTGTAAAAGATACTCCAGAGATTGAAAGAGTAAAGAAAAATCAACAGAATATTAGCTCGGTGAGTGCTATTAACATGAATTATTCTTGTGGGAATAAATGGTGGACCAATTTTTTTTTTTTCATCTTGTTTACTAAAAAATTCTTCATTTTCATATCACACATTTTATTTGAATAGTTGTCCACTGGGTTTTGGATATAGAGCTCTGTTTTAGCACAGCTAGAACTCCCCTCTACAGTAGCACTTCTGTGTCCAAAGGTGGAGTTTCTAATTGAAGCATTATGAAAAATAATAAAATATTTTAACTAAATATTTGAGGGAAGTGTTTTGTCTTTCAAGAGTGAGAAATGTGAGATATATTCTCCAAATGACAGTCTGAACAGCAGTTACATTTGTAGGTTAGAAAAATACCATGTGACAAAAAAGAAAATCTGTACCTTTCTGTTAGGGACTGCATGTACTACATAGGATTTGATACAGTTTGCCCTTCAAGAAGAGAAAAATTATGACTTGAACTATGTGAAAAGGTGGAGAGTTGGTGCCTCTTTACATGCTGGTGACAAGTTGATCTGTGGATCTGTTGAGATGGATTCCAAATTGGTGTTGTTTATCTATGGATGGCCAATGTCTTTGGCACTTTAATAGGCAAATAAAAATAAAATATCAATGTGACTGTTTTCTTCAAATAGAACATTCTCTAAACCAGAAAAGTGACTGCCCAGCAAGAAAACCCTTGTAATTGCATTGTTCACTTCTTTGTTGCATTTGGCTGGGGACTCCTCTGGGGCAGTTTTTATGTTTGTGACATGACTTTTCTGATGATTAGATGTTTTTTTAAGAGTAAAGTTTGAAAATAATATATAGACACGACACTATGTTGTGTTTAAGTATTAGTTAAAATATGACTGGACGCCTACTCTCATAGAATTTCGTTGTTTAGTGAATAGTGTTAAATTAATTATCCCACCAAAATAAGGTCAGGTAGAGAATTTCCAAAAAATTTTGAATAACTCTTATTTTCCTTGGATTTTTTTTCTGCTCTATCCATCACTTTTCATCTTGTCATTTGGAGTCACAATGCAAGCTATCATGTGTTCTAAATTCTGAAATAATTGAATAGTGAATAGGTGCAACGTGCTGGTTGGGAAGTTGTTGGTTTGCTTGATTTGAGGGTGAGGGGTCTTTTCTTGTTTGTTTGTTTGGGTTTTTTGTTGTTGTTTTGCTTTTAAATTTCCAGTTACCAGAGACTTTTATTTCAAGAGTAGTGACACAGACACAGACACACACACTTACTAGGAGAAGTCTTACTCTAATATTTTTTCACAATACCTTTCAATGTGAAATGGAAAAATAGTGTACACTGTTCTCGCTGTTTTAGAAATCCTAAATTGTGGTGAAGAAGGAGAAATGAAAGGTCAATCAGTATGCTAGTAAACACATTTGAACAAAAACATACCAAGGGAAGTACAAAATGCATTAGTGCTATAGTGGTACAATGTGAGTAGCATGGCCTTTACCTTGCTAGTCTTTGTGTAATGTTTTACAAAAGGTATTTTATTACATGTAGTTGTACTTGAAATTACTTAAGTCTTGTGTAATATTTATTAGACGTGTAGAATGCCAAATTTAAAGGCAATGTACAAGAATGTTTCAAATTACATGTCAGTGAGAGGGAAATTGTATTGTGTAATTTACAGGAGTCCCAAAGGAAGGGTAAATTACACCAATTTTGAATCCATTAGATTTAACTATTTTGCACGTATTTTTAAATTTAGCCAAAAGAACTTGGGACAGCTTTAAAACTATTTTCTGAGCTAAATGAAACTGTGGAATGTGAAGCAAATTTGCCGTGAAAGAAACACCAGGGCACCAAAATAACACTTACTGTACAACCAACCATACAAAAAAGTCCATTGAATCATGTTCTGAAAGTGATCAGATTCTTCCAGGTTACATATGTAGGAGACAAACGTCAGAATGGTGTTTTCAAAGCCTAAAATACAAGGTGGTGACAGCCAAGGAGGTTGAGCTCATCTCACCTGTTTTGATGATTGGTTTGGGAGAAGCCAGGATCTCATAGAACTTTCAAAGCAAGCAACAGACCCATGGACTGTAGCTGAATCTGAACTGAGAAGCTACAAACAACTTAGGACTTTCAAAAAACTTGTTTATATTGAGAGCCAGGCAGTATTGGACACAGCACTGAGAAGAAGCAGCACTTTGGGAGAAGATTCTATTTGTGTTTTTGTTAGTGTGAAATCTGTGAGGAAGCCCCTGTGGTATGTCAGTCAATACCACAAAGCTGGGGTCTGATTAAAATTCAAGCAACAGACATTTTAAGGACGGGTAGCACTGCCAATTCTTAAACTTACCTAATAGTCTCTGTTAAAAAACCCTTTTTTTCCAGTGCTTTAGTATTTTTGCCAGTTCTACACTGTCTGGACTGAAATTTTCCATTCCTGGTCTGTACTTTGGGTTGGTTTGGTTTTATTTATTTATAAATTTCAGTCAAAGCAGCTTCCAAGTATGAGCTTAGAGAAAAACAAGTTGTTTTGTCTGTGCTATGAAATTGGGTACTCTCCAGAAGTGCCATGTCTTGGAGAAGAGAGTTGAAAATAAAATGTTAGGAAAAAACCCAGTAAATATCTGACAGCACCTGCAAAGGCGTCAACAATCCAGACAACTGCATTCTCACCCGTTTGTCTGCATGTGTTTTTAGAGAACTTCTATGAGACTTTGAAGTCATCCACCCTTTCAGGAGCACCTAAAAGGCTTGTTTTCTGAAATGGACTGGTAGACTCCATAGTAAGATTATAGAAGGACCAAGTCATTGTCAAAGTGGTGTGGATCTCCAAGTAGTACATGCAGCATCCCAATTATCATGAAAATAGCCTCAACCCCGTGTGATGTATATTCCCACTTGTAAGAGTTTTAGTACTAGAATTGTTAAATGCATTCTCTTCTACATTGCATCAAAGAAGATGCATTAGAGACCCTAGCAGACTGTTTTAGAGGTTAAATATAACTGTTCCTTTTCAGACCAGTGGTGTTTGTAGATGTGGTCTAGTTGTGCAGTATGTGTAAGGGAGAGAGTATAACGTGATTGACGTGTTTTAGTGCCTGTCTCTCTCTTCTTTAAGTTTCTAATATTTTTGTAATATCTACTCTGCAGGTTAAATACAAGGAAGAAATTCGGTGTGCAACAGCTATTTCTGATCCACCTGAACTAAGGAGAGTTAAGGAAAACCAGAAGAATATTAGCAATGTGTGCCCCATTTTCATTGCTTGCACACTTCTCTCAGCTGTATTAAATGTGTTTGTGTCTTGGTGAATATGTCTGTGGTGTTTGTACTAGTTTTTGTTTGTCCACAAAGACCAATTTAATCAATTAATGGTAAAATGATAATTTCTTAGCATTGTACTTTGATTAATAACAATGAGAGTGAATTATTTCTGTTGAAGTAACAATTGTCTGAAATAGAAGAACTGCAAGAGGGTGAGTACTAAGTATTGTGTGGAAAGATGGGATTGATTATTAAGGAATGGTACTTTCCATCCAAATGCAATGTGCTCTTTAGTGATGTCTAGCACATTTACGTATTTCTATTACTTGGAAATCTCTGTTGTAATATCTTCTGTCATGTTTGCTAGGTTCAGTACAAAGAACAGCTCTGCAAAGCTACACCTGTGAGTGTCACCCCTGAGATGGAAAGAGTCAAGAGGAATCAAGAGAATGTCAGCATGGGAAGTTGCTGTCCTTTAATCCTTTGTATAATTTTTGGGTGCACAAGATGAGTACAAAGTTCTGCTTTCTGAAACTGTGCCTTTCCTTTAGTCAGGGGAAAATAATGTATTGTAATGTATTGGAATTCAAGTAAAGGAATTACTTGAAAACCCTCTTTTAGGAAGCAATTGTGAAAAGGCCTTGCTTAGTTTGGGAAATGGCAGATGAAGCCATTTAGCCATTATTAAAGAAAGGGCTGCAATGGTTTGAGATGTTACTCTCTTCCTTGGATATTTGCAGGAAATCTTGACCAATACTTTTTCCTTTTTTTTTTGAACAGAATATCTGTTTCCAGTTATATTTTTCTTTGCTTTGTAAAGAATTAGCTACAGCTGTGCTCAAAACTTTTGCTCTCTTACCTGTGTCCTTGTGGTTCCTCAGTAACCTTCCCATCAGAATTTAGTATTTAATGGCTGACACAACCATTAGAAAGTTGTATGATTTGCAGGAGCACAGAGAAGAAGGCAAGGGCTGGAGCACGCTACTGCCTTCCAGCACTGATGAAGTTGTACGCTGTTAATGAGTCCTTGAGAGACCATGGCACTCTCCTCACTGAGAGCTGCCATCAGCAGCCATGGTTCATGAGTCCGCAGATAGCTACAGTGTGTCCATGGGATGCTTTCTTCTAAATTCACCCAAATTAATTTTGAGTTGCAATTTTCAAGAATTCTGTCCCTACAACTCAACTATTGGATTATTGTTGTTATATCTAGCTTTCCTAAAATGTATTCTGTTCAGAAAAACCTGTTTTCCCAAGTGATTCAAGCCAGTCTGTATAGTTTTTTTACTCACATTGTCATTTACTTTTCACCAATTTTTGTGTTGTGCAAATTTCACTGGAAAGTTTAAATTCTTTTCAAGTCACTGGAATAGCTTTGAGTGAAGATTCTTTAACTTCAGCCATTTTTAGAAATATTAATTCTTGAATAGTCATTTTACCTTTATAAATGTTAGTTTGCAAGTTTAATCCAGTTGAAAGTTTACCATTATTTTTGTAAGACATTAATTTTTCAGTTGGAATGCATTGGTGTGGACAGATCAAAATTGTGTTGTGCTGGAAGACAATTGCTTAAGCAATTACTGCCACTGTGGAATGCAGAATTATGAGCATAACATATCTGCACATTTAACCTTATCGCTTAAACCCAAGAGCTTATTTTTGTACGGAATCATTTATTTTGCGTAAACCTATATGAATTGGCATAAATTTTTTGCCAGAATCTGTCACTAAATGTTTACTGTATCTGATTTCCCAGCATGTGGGGCCAGGGTTAAAATTGCATTGGTTGGTCTGTCAATGCCACATCCTGTCCTCTATCTGCTTTAGATCCTAATCCAGCCTTGAGTGTGCATTTAGTTAATGCATTAAGTGTGTTTTCGTACAAAGTGAAAAAGGGGATATTCCTGCAATACATTTAAATAAATGCATGATGAAATTAGGCTGGATTCAATTGGCAGTTGTCTGACATACTGCACCCTCTGTGTTTAATCACCTTTGAATATGTAGTATATAAAATTTAGAACATAGATGGATATCTTATGGAATTTCTCTGTCTTGACAAATATATGTTTGCAGTGGACCTTCCTGAAATTCAGTTTTTCATGTGCTCTTCTTGCCTTTACTGCATTATTTGTGGCTTAACCCCATTCCAAATATGAGATATTTCTCTGTACGGCCAAGGACCAGTCTGGTAAATGTCAAGATACTGTGTGCATATGTGGGCATCTATCCATAGAAATAAACACCCTGTACAGAAAAAAAATTCAAGGTTATCTTTCAAAAATCAAGTTTTATAAACATTAATAAACTTCAGATGCATTTTAGCTTTTCAGTTGTTTCCTGGATGACCTTTGAAGTCATGCATTTTTATATAAAACAATGAGATATTGCTATAGCTGAAATAGTATGAATATATATTTTATTCTGTTAAATAATAGGTTCACTACAGAGAGCAGCCTGGCAAAGCTACTGCTGTGAGTGTCACTCCTGAGATAGAGAGAGTCAGGAAGAATCAAGATAATATCAGCTCGGCAAGTTGTTTGAATCTTTTTGTCATTCAGATTTTCAGTCATTGTAGAAATATAAACATGGATATGCTTTTCCTTTTACCTTGGATGTGTCAAAGAAATCCAACTGCATCATTCACTGAAGAGATATCGGTTTTATTTTTTGAGGACATACACTGCACAAATGTGCAACAAACATATTTAGTGTTGTCTGATTATTCTTGCAAAAAAGTAAGTGGTTGTGTTGGTGTTAGTAGTTTTCAAGGAGATGGTCAGTAGAGGTCAGTCATTCTTTCAAGAATTTTTCTCTTGTTACTAAATTTGAGTTGCTAGGCTGCAGGAGTGAATTGCAGTAAAGAACAAAGGAAATGAGAATTTAACCTCAGTGCAAATGGGTTTTTTTTTGTTTTTTTTGTTTTCTTTGTGATTCAAAGCATGGAAACATCCATTCCTCTCTGTGGCATGCCACCCATGGTAGAACTGAGTAGTTCTTAATAGGTCCCATTACTAAATACTGAAGAGTAAGATAATATGTATTTCTTGGCTTTTATGATGATAAAATGTAATTGCTACTACAGTGGTGTAAGATACAGGAGACAATTCTACTAAGGAGCAAGGAAGAAGTGCAAAAAGCATGGTAAAGTAAAGGATAAGACCAGTTATGTTGCAGTCTGTCCTCAACACTGGAACAACATCAGTGGCAAAGTCACTGTAGATGGTAAATAGAAGAGGTTTCATGCAGAACCACTGTGTCAAGGTGGCAGAAGAGACCTACAAATAATGAACACTAGAACTGAGTGTGGGAGTGAAGGGTAGGTTGGATTTGTCAGGGAATATGTCTGTGGACAAAGGAACAGGAGCTGACATTGTAACCGTGCATATCTTAATCATGTTCTTAAAATGCTCATGAATATTTACCAAAGTCAATTAGTTTTGAGGTGCATAGTTGAAAATAAGAGGAAAACTTCACAACAATTCTAGACTTTAAATAATTTTTTAATTTGTGAAAATGAAATGTGTTTTGCCAAGTGACTCTTTCACTTTGTTTCTCATGATTTATAGGGATAAATACCCTATGTTAATAGGCAAGATGAAAATCAAGCTATGTTAGCTGTAATTATTCTGTCCAAAAAATGCCTTATATTCAAAAGCATATGTAGCTGAATATATTTTCTAAGAGAATTTACTGTTTAATTAAGAAGGGTTTGAAGAATATGCAGTACCATATATTTTTGTTTCTCTGTACGTGACTTCAAACTTACCTGTGAAACACAGGCTCCAAGACACATATTTTCATGGGTGTGCTTTCTTAGCCAATACGTAATCTTTAGGAGGGTTAGGCAGTTTCAATACGTGGTTTCTCTCTTCACAAATGCGTGTTGAAATAGATTTGCACAACTCATTTGAGAAGTAATTCTTGGAGTGTGAATACATAGGTAAATCTAGAACATTTACTAACACAGTGCACAGGTTACGATGCAGTGTAGGAGCTAAGAGAGGCCATTGGTAGAAGAATTCAACAAGACGGAAGAAACTGTAAGAGTACTCATTCCAGAACCAACAAGTAGGATCAACTACTTTCACTATTTTAGAATTTTGAGTGGTTTTTTTTTTAACAGATAATTAACCTTACATCTTTACTAGTCTGTAAAATGCCACAAAATAAGCTAATCAGGAGAAATGTGTTGTAAGAGATTCTGTACTTACTGATGCACAAAACCCAGAGCCCAAATGTTCATTTAGGAAACAGAATATTCAGATTCTTCCCAGAAATGTTACTTTGTGCTACTAGTAAAGAGTAGCAATTGAACAGGAGTAAGAAGGCTTCCGAATGATAAGAATTGAATTCCTTGAGGTTCTCAGTTAATCCCAACCTGGAAACAGACCAAGAACAGACTCTGTGTCTGTCTGGGTAATAAGATGGTAGCTTATCATCAGCCATACAAATATGCTTTATGGATGTTCTAAGTCACAGTGGTGTTTTCTTATTATTTATCTTAATTATCAGATGATAAATGAATTATTTCATTTATGTAATTTAAACTCACAAATTTCAGCTTTTAAATAAATACTTTCTTTTGAGTAAGTGACTGATGGAATAAATGTGCCTTTTGGCCCTACCAATATAGTAGCTCATCTGTATCCTCACTGTGAAATAATTTACTAGCACATGTGTGTAAACAAAGAAGAGAAGTGTTGGGCATTGTGATTTGGAACGGGTACTGTTGCATGGTGTGATTTTCACCATCCTTTCCACTGTAAACAAACAATTTACCTGTGCTGTTGTTGCTGTTTTGCAGGTCAAGTACAGCAGTGATCAGAGGCAGATGAAAGGTAGACGTAGTGTGCTTCTAGACACACCCGAGCTAAGGCATGTCAAAGAAACACAAAACAACATCTCAATGGTAGGGTACTTTCTTCCTCTAACTAGAGCATACTAAGGAATGGCACTTGACTTCCACTGGATTTTGCCTTCCATTAATATAGGTAACTAATGAAACTCTCTCCTCAGGTATGAAAGGAGTATTTTCTTCTTACGCTTGTAGAGGGAGTGTTTGCTAACTGCATAGGAGTGTAATGAACATTTTCAAAATACTAATAAACAGTTTTCTAACAGTTACATGTCTGTTCTTTTGGTTTTGTTTTTTCTTTAAAAATGTACACACATCATTTGAGCATCACAATTTCACTGGATTAGGTGACACACTTCACCTTGTGCCTGTGCATGTTCCTGGTTTCTGCGTGACTTTGGTTCTTGGAATGAGTTGTTTTGTGTGCATTGGCTTGTGTGAGAATGTTTGTCAATTTAATTAATTGATGATTAAGTTATTTATAATGTAAATATGCATAATCAGCAGTACTACCTTTATAACTCTTACTAATGCTGGGGTTTTGTTCCAACACTTGGTGCTGTAACACTTTCTATTCTAATGTCCTTTTTTCTATTTTGTTTTTTTAAAGCAGACTGTTTAGAATAACTGTTGTTCTTTTTAAAAATGTATTTTAAAAGCCAGCTGGCATATGATAAAACAAAAGAGCAAAATAAGCATTTTGTATGATACTGTGCATGTAGTCAAAATTATCAGAGAGTGAAAATGCTTTAGTTCTTTAGAACTACTACTGCTGGAAGATTTTTACAGACAGGTGTAGTTGTTTCCATCAGTAGACAGCTATCCTATCCTAGAGAAGAAGGGAATGCACCAGATGGCCTCCTGAGGGCAGGATTGTTTTGTGTTCTGTGCAGTAAAAAGATGATGCTTTGCTGGTTAAGCTAGTGCCTAATTCAGTGTCAATGGAAAAGAAAAGCAAAATTGATAATAAAATATTGGAAAATCAAGTTAAGGTGATAGAAAAGACTTGGCTGGCCATCCAGCCTATCTCATGTGTCTAACAATTCTATTATGGTGCAAAGTCAAAGAATGTAAGTGCCTCATAAACCAAACGTATGCATTCCTGCATAGAATAGCCATTTGCTGTCAATTGCAGCCTGGGGAAAAATGTAATTCTTCTTGTTTTCCTAGGTAAAATATCATGAAGATTTTGAGAAGACAAAGGGCAGAGGCTTCACCCCAGTGGTAGATGATCCTATAACAGAGCGTGTACGGAAAAACACCCAAATTGTGAGTGATGCAGCGTATAAAGGTGTGCATCCACATATCGTTGAAATGGATAGAAGACCTGGAATAATTGTTGGTAAGCTGTTAAATACTGTTGTTATTGAAAGCACTGTGGTGAAGATAAAAGCCCCTGTTTGTGCTCTCCGGATTTCATTTTCTCTCTTTTCTCAGCATGAAACTTTTGGTTGAACTAGTGGTTCCATGTCAGTTTCTAGTGAAGTAATAATGGGAGATTATAATTTGCTCTGTAATTTAAAAAAAAATATGGATAGTTTTTGCTATTACTTTAAATTTGAGTTTTGACTCTATAAGTAGGTCAAAAATATCTACAATAATCTGAATTTTGCACAGAAGAAAGATGATTAAAACTGTGATTCTGCAAGATTTCAGTGTTGCAGGTCAGTTTGAGATTTCTCTTTCTGTCAGTCAGTAATTTCTCCAGATGTGCACATATCTATTTACCTCTTGCTTCAGAATTTCACACAGCTTTAAAAATATTTCAATCTGTAATTCATCACTAACTCATTAGATCTCTGGTAAGCCAAACACCAGTGTTCAGAAGTGATGTTCTGAAAGATGGTCCAAGATAAGGATGGGTGTTCAGAGGATAGAATACAGATTAGATTTATATGTAAAGACGAGGTATTGCATTAAGATATTATTTGGCATAATTATAATGACCTCTTTTTAAAAATTGAAGTGGATATTTGAAATCACTTAAAAGTCAACAAGTCTGCTGTGGCAAAGGAAATTTTTTATTTTTTATTTTCTCATTTCCTTTTCTTTTGGTGTGTCCCTTTTCTGTTTTTCTGTGCTTTACAACCATGCAGACCCCAGAGGGTCTGTGTATGAAAAACGATACTGAAATAGCAATCTAAAATTCTTCATACATAGTGATAACAGCAAGGCTGACTTTAAGTTTACCTCTCAAAAACCAGAGAAATTGCAGGTGAAATGGACTAATTGGTGGGTCACATAGGCAATCCTCCTGCCTAAACAAGGTTAACTGTATAATTCCTGGCGGATGCTTTTTCAGTCTTTTCCCTAAAGTCTCCAAATGAGTCTCCTCCACACAAGGAAGTATATTTCTTTCCTTTTTTGTTGCCATCCTTTATGTGTCTGTAGCTACAGCCTTATATGAGGAAGGATTTCTCAAAAGTGTGTTTAGAGAGCTCTGCCCGAGGCAGGTGCTGGTGATCTTCCATCACTACTCACTTTCATTGTTAGATGTGGTGCAGCCAAAGAAAAAGAGAAAGGCTCCTGTTAAATTGCAGTGTGATATTCAGTTTGCAGTATGCTGCTTAGTGCACGCTACAAACCTCCTGCTCTGTGCTGCATTGCCTGTGAGCTGTAGCGCTGTGTAAGAACCATGTGTGCATTCCCATGTTCAGCAGCTGAAGCCTTGCTAGTACAAGCAGATTGGAATTAAGGACATCCCTGAGATAGATTCTTGAGCTGTAAGAAGAGAAATATTAGTACTATTTATCACCTAAAAATACTCTGCTATCAAAATGCACAGAAATTCTTAATTTCCCATACCTGCCAAACAGCAAAAATTGTACAACTGTTTAAAGGAAAAAAGCCATGACAAACCCGAAATATTTCAGCTAATGCTTTTTTGGTGTAAAATTTCAATTATAATATCTACTTGTTTAAAAAGAAGCAATGAACTCCCTGCTCATGAAATGTCCTTGCCAGCTCAAAAAAAAATTTACAAACAAAAACATACTTATGACTCTCGCAAGTATTTTTCATAACTAGAAATTGTTCAGCCAGTTAGGAAAAGTGTGTCAGAATCCCTCTGGTTGATTTTTAATGTATTACTGGTGAAGCTGTAACTACTTCTTCAAATGCCCAGTTGCTAAAATTAATGACTCTTCTTTGGCAAATAGGCACTAGCTTTAACCCTACTAAGCCATTCTAAACCCATCAAGATAAATTGATGCGAACGAGCTTTGAATCTGTTACCAAAGAGGAACCACAATTCTCACATGAGTATAAGGATATTTTAACTTGGCAAAAGTTACCAGGGAGTTAAAATTGATTTGTGTTATAAATTGCCAAGATTCTGATTCTATGTATGTTATTTCAGATTACAAAGATGGATAAAATCAGTACAAATCAATGGCTGTTGCACTGGTGCTGCCACGAAGCCATGCTTTTATTTTTACTTACTACGGCATGATCAAACAGGTCAAGTTGCGCGTTCACCAATTCCCCTACCACTTCTCATGCCTGTCAGTACTTTATGTAGGTGCATAATTTATCACCATTAGGACTAACACATAGTTTATCAAAAGATTTTGTGTTGGCTTTAATTTATCGTGGCATGAAGGAGTTAGCACTGTGCCTCACCTTATGGGAGTTGTGGTAGATAATGTTTAATGTACATACACTGAATGTATTCTAAAGCCATGGGGTTTATTTTGTTAGCTCTGTCTGTTCTTTCCATTGCATCTAGACTATTAATCATTTGAAACATGACAAATTTGGGGTCCTCACAGTCCTACTTTACCTACAAACCCGTTATTTAGCTTGGTACCTCTCAAACCAGCAAAAGAACAAAGTTGGGAAAAGAGGTTTTTTGTCCTACTTCCAATACATGGAGCAAATCTTGCAGCCAGGTCTGCCCAAGAAGAAACTCCCTAGGAAAACTGAGTGATCTGTGTAGAAAATTGAGTAGATATGTGCTTTGACTGATGATATTTTACATCAAGGTTTTACTTGAAACTGGTTTGAAGAGATTAAAAGATTATTTTATTTTAGGCATGTCAGTTAACAGAATCATTTAGATTGGAAAAGAACTTTAGGATCATCATACACAACCATTAACCCAGGACTGTCAAGCCCACCACAAAACCATGTCCCCACATATCATGTCAACACATCTTTTAAATATCTCCAGGGATGGTAACTCAACCACTTCCCTGGGCAGCCAATTCCAGTGCTCAACCTTTTCAGTGAAGAATCTTTTCCTAATATCCAATATATAAACCTCCCCAATAGCTTGGGGCCATTTTCTCACATCCTGTCACTTTTTACCTGGGAGAAGAGACTTATTCCCACCTCACTACCACCTCCTTTCAAGTATTTGTTGAGAGTGATAAGGTTTCCCTGAGCCTCCTTTTCTCCAGGCTAAACACCCCCATCTCCCTCAGCTACTCCTCATCAGACTTGTGCTCCAGACCTTTCACCAGCTCCATTGCCCTTCTCTGAACTTGCTTCAGGACCTCAATGTCCTTCCTGAATTGAGGGGCCCAGAACTGAACCCAGTATTTGAGGTGTGGCCTCAGCAATGCCCTGGTCCTGCTGGCCACACTATTGCTGATCCAGGCCAGGATGCCACTGGCCTCCTTGGCCACCTGGACACTCACTGGCACAGGGAATTAGTTGTTAAGTTCAAGACTGGACTTCATTTTACCCTACGGTAGATGTGTACAATGCAGATTTCTGCAGCTGAACTTGTCACCTTAGTCCTTTTGGTATTAATTAAGAAAGATGGATACTTCTGCATTTACATGAATTAAGCAATTAGTAGAAATTTATTTTGGATAAGATGAGCTATGCCCCTGACTCTTCTTCTTCTTAGGCTGACATGATCTCTCCTGTAGGCAAAGGAGAGTCTGTCAGCTGTGGAGCTGTGTGCTGCCTGCTATAGGGATATATACCACAGCGTCTTCACAAAATAAGGGTGCTGCTGGTGAACTGGGGAAATAATCTTGCAGCTCTGATGATTTTGGTTCTGCTACTGGAAGAGAGCTCTAATATGTGATACTTAACTGATTTTCATTTATTTAGACTTAAGAACGTACTATGGTCATGTTTAGAAAATGCAAAAAAACTGGAAGCAAAAGTCTCCTTAAAATAATGTCAGTGCTTAAAGTGAATGCATTAAGTTCTTTTAAGCAGGAAATTAGTGCTTTCTGATCTCTTCCGGAGAATGTCTAGATATTTTGGTTAATTTCTAGGTGAAGGAAATTGATTGCTGGTTGTTAAAGCTCATTTCTTTCATGCTTTTACTTCCTTTGTTGTTTGTCTGTCTTATAATTTCCGTGCTTTGGAAAAAGATCTTAAAGTTTGGCGCACAGATCCTGGCTCCATCTTCGACATTGATCCTCTGGAGGACAATATTCAGTCTAGGAGTCTGCATATGCTTTCTGGTATTACTTAAATCCTGACTTTTCCCCAACTCATCTCTTTATGTTTATGAAACTAAGTCGATACTGTAAATTTTCAAGTCAATATGCCAGCCATATGTTTTATAAGCATACTTCCATATATATTTATAACTGCAGTAGTTTAAAAGCATTGTTTTATAGGAACTTCAGCCATAATCACATGTGGAGATAAGAAATAGTGAAATAAATCTTATCTTAAACAAGTTATTCATTCCACCTACAAGTAGCCATTTAAAAAGCATTGACCTACTTTGTCCTTGCTATAAGTAGAATTTTCAAATAGTTGGACCTTATAAAATTTCAGAGTTATAGAAAGTGGCCTATTTATGAAATTGATTTCTTTTCCATGCACATTTTGCCTATATGGCACATGATATTATGCTTTGTCCTATTATTTGCAACTCCAAGGTGTTCATAATTTAAGGATAGATGGAAAAGGAGAGAAAGTAATGTAGTAACAGGGAGCAGTGTTTTGGCTTTACAAGTTTATTGATTCTTTTCCTGCATAGGAGTGTTTATTTTGAATGTTTATTTTTCATATGTATTTCCTTTGCTACTTTGGAACTTTAAATATTCTTTTGAACAACATACAGCAGTATTTCCACATGCACTGGTATGCATGCTGGGATAAAGGAATAATTTGATTTTCCACTGGAAATTTTTATATTATTTTTCTTTATCCCTTCTCTTTCTGGTGTCTCAATACTACCTTCCATTTCTGCTATTCTTTTAAAGCAAAGAACAAGCTTATTTGTATTAGATTTTGAAGCAAGCTTTGGAACTAATGGTGCTCAAAATGGATACAAAATTGCTAAGAAATCACTTTTCTCTAATTTCAATGCAATCAGTGTATGAATAGCAATGTTAGCAGTGCTGGGGTTTATGCTGTTGTTTGTCTTTGCACTTCTGTCATCTATTTACTGTGATATTCTTTATTTCTTTCTACCTCTGTAGAAAGAGCAAGCCGTTACAGTAAGCAGTATTTACATTCTACCAGTCTGGGAGATTATAAATCAGATGGCTCTGACACGAACCCTACCTTTTCTTACTGCAGTGAGATAACAAGGCCATCTGATGAAGGAGGTACCCTTTATTCCCACCTTTTTCACTAACAGCACTGTTGCAGTGTGTTGAGACTTCACAGGCCTGTATTAACTCCATATCCTTGTGTAGTCACAAGTAGAAACTGTGTAAGATATTGCCTGATTGATCAAGAAAGCAAAGCAAGATCTCAAGACTGCACAGTTTCTGCATGCCATGTCATTCTACTGTGAATTCTCTTTCACAATTTTGGTTATGTTGTCGGCTCCAAAGCCCTGTTAACTCCTATTTACAGTGCTTTAAAGAAGGTGTGTTGTGTTTTTGCAAAATGTACATGAACCTGATTTTATTTTTTCTGTTGAATGATACAATGAATGAAATACACCTCTAACCTGCAAAAACCATATTTTCCTTGGGCTTGTCAGTGGGTAAATCATGTATATCATAATATTTTAGTGACTAAAGTACTTTTTCCCCATATTCAACTATGCAGGTTTTTGTGGCTCTCTGTTTTCATCTTAGAAAAAGAAACAAACAGATTTTATCCTGTTCTCTTTCTCAGTGGTTTGAGAACCAGGATTAACATTCAGCTGGGAAGTTTATGGAGTCTGTTATGGTTTAACATGGATTAATATTAGAATAATTAGGTACCCACATTGCCTACCTGTTTGATGACAATGATTAGAAGAAAATTTAGGAAAATGATGAATAAGGGTCTAGTCATCCTAGTGGCCTTACAGTATGCACTAGACTTGACTGATGAATTGAAAATATTCTGAAACATTGCATTCTAAATAGATTTTTTTAAAAACAGTGATTTCTACTTCTCAGTTGTGAAAAAAGGTGCACTGGAAAGGTTATCCAGAGGGTTACTTTTTTTTTTTTTTAAAAAAAACCATTTAGTTGCCTGACATCATTACATTACCCATGCTTTTAGATGATTTTAAGACATCCTAATTGTAGACTGCACTTGTTTATGCTCTCCCACTCACTGGAGCAACACGTTACTGTAGTGGTTGGTGCTTATGGAGTCTGTGTTGTTTTGGGTGCTGTGTAAATACACAGGAACAGCTCTGATTAAGAATGGGTGAAGAAGAAGGTGTTCAGACTGAAGTGCTAACTCTGAACAAAGAAAGAAACACATCTTTGACAGAGATGTATTGCCTTTTATCATGTTTGACTATCTTTATCTGGTATTTTAACTATATTCCCAACTCTTTTAATAGATGATAGCACTAATGCACATTATGTTGTTTTTTACATCTCTTCCTGTGAGGATGTGAAGTGGGCTTCAGTCTTTGTCTATAGCACACTGTTTGTCTATAGCTGTTGTGATCTTTTCTTTGGCAGTATTCCAAGCCATTTCAACATTGCTTTGTCAGCTTGATTTGATTTTTAACAGATATTTTTTACTTGCCATATTGAGAACGGAAAATGGGCTTTATTTTTCTGGTTGTTCTGGCACTAAGAACAAGCTTGCTTTTTGTGTCTCTATTTAAATCTATTGTTGTGGTGATGTCTTGAATAGATCCTTGCCAAGATCAACATATTTTAGCAAGAGGTTGTTTCCATTTTAGCAAGAGATTGTTTCCATTTTAACCCAGCTGGCTGGCCAGGGTTTGAGCACCTGTAGACAGTTCCAATTGCAGGGAAGAAATAAGTGCCAGAGCTAAGTAACTGAACATAATCCTAATGATTTACAAGTAAATGCCATTTCTGTGAACACACTCAGAAAGAGCCAGCTGAAGACAGCATCTTTGGCCAAAAATACCGATCTTTTTCGTGGCATTATCCCATCCAACAGGTCATTTTGCATGTAGCCACAAGGCAGGTTTGCCCATGACCTTTTAACAGTGTCTCTTATACCATAAATGAGAACCAAATCAATTTTGGTGAGATTCTATGGCTGTTTCTCATGGAGTTTGTACTTTTAGATCAGCAGGGTTTCTCATTGGCAGTTGTTCTCTCTCATACCGTGTCAACATGAAAGACAGCTGGAGACCTGTTGTGACTAATTTTACAATCTCTGAGTGTCTTTGGCCTTGGCTTATCATCTTTCCCATATTTCTACATTGTTCAATTGCTACTTTATTCTGGATACCTTTACTGATATTTGACACACAATTCATATCTTCTGCTGACTGCTGATGGAATTGTTCTTCTGCTACCTCTTCCCCACCCTTAGCTCGGTCCCTGACTTAATACCAGATGTTAAAGGCTTGTTCATACCTGAATAACTCTCTCTTGTCTTGGGGAATTTCAGTAATAGCATCACAGGGAAGCTACTAACATTGTTCATTAGAATTACTTCTTTGTATTTTGTTCCCTGACCATTATTTTAGATGATGATGTTGAGCTGAACCACGTGTCCTTCCCAGGAAGCTTTCTCTACAAAATCAGTAAATTTTTGCATGATGCAAGTCCAGAAAATTCCCTGTTCTCCCTTTGAGAGTATTGCAGGTGAAATTGAATAGGAAACAATTGTTAACGCTTTCCAGCGAGCCTGGTGCAGGTCATGGGCTTTCATTTTAATAGTCTTTTTGAAATTACTTTTCAATTTTGTGTGTCTTTTCTTAGAGCTTCTTTCTGTGATTGTTTTTCGAGGTTGACTTCATTACTTCATGGTATCTTTGAAGTTTTTTGCCACACTGAACAGGAGGTGTTGCACTAGAGCTTCTCAGTCTGCCTAAATACTTTGTAATTAGTTATTACCTAACAAAGATTATCTTTGTACCTGCAAGCCATTCTGTAGGACTTCACATAAACCCTGGGTGCCACATTTTTGCAAAATTCTCACCGGTAGTGAGTAATTATTTCCAACTTGGCTTAAAAAGGAATAGAAGCTGATGATTTCTCTCTTTTAGTCCTGCTTTTAACACTGATGTTCCAACTTCTCACGCATGGAACCATTCACTTTTGGGAAAGTTTTTCAGATTATTTTCTTCAGAAAGTGAGGTTGAGATGTATGGATGTCAGATTTATTTTTGTTTATAAGGACAGAGTAGGCAGTTTTTTCTCAACAGAACTCTAGGGAAAAAGCAGCAAAATTCTGAAGTTCAGGACTCTCTCGGCAGCATTCTGTCTGACAAATATCTCAACTGTTTTGTTTTGGGTTTTATTTAGTTTCCTTATAAAGTCTTTTCTGTCTGTCCTGATTTTCCGTGCAGCCTTGACAGTAGTTTTTTCCCAGTTTTTTTCACACTCACTGTCTTGCTCCCCTTCCTTCCCTAAGAGTAAAGTTCCATCCTGTTAGTTTGCACTCAGGCTCCAGGAGAGAATGATTTGGTTCATATGGCTCAACACCTCTGCCAATCTTCCACTACTTTGGAGTATTTCTAGTTGAAATCTTCAGGACTGGTTTTCTCCTCTTTTGCATTTGAACTTTTATATTTTTTTGTCTTTGATTTCCTCTTAATGTCTAGTTTGTGTGCACACCTTTGTCTACATGTGTATCAACATATACACATGACGCATGAATTTTTTCCTCACTATAGGTTCAGAATTTTTCAGTGTAAGAAAGTGACCTTTATTCTTATTTTAAATTGTGTGTAGCCTGTAGATGGAGAAAAATAGGAGATGAGTATCAGTTCTTTTTCAGTTGTGGATATATTGTTACTCCGATGGGGAAAAAACATGATTTCTTGGTTATTTTCTAAGTCATCATCATATTATCTTAAAGGATACATAGAAATTAGTCTGTAGGAGACAGAGATCAGTTTTGCTGTACTGCCTAAAACACATGTTATGTTGGGACCCTTAGTGGATATTAGGACAGAATTTTCATGGGCCTTTTGTTGCGTTTTAAACATGAGTGCTGAAATTTCATTTCTTTGGCTGGAGTCAGCATGTTACTGGTTGCCTGCATGTGTGCTACTTATACTTGTCTCCTTCAGCCCAAGTTCTTCAGATTCAGTTCTCCTGCTGCCACCAGACAAGTAGTGAGAATTAGCATAAAAGAGCCTTGATACGAGTTTTTAGGTCTTCCTTTCTTTATTTTAATGGAAACAGTCTGCCAGCAACACTGAGGTCTCTATCTTTGCCTGGCTAGTTATCTTCTAGTTTACTCACACTGGCAGTCCAAATACACAGGTTTCAAGAAACTATGAAATTCCACTTATATCTTTCTAGTCTCTTAATTTTTGTTATCAACCTTAAAAGTAACCTGTAGATTGCTATGAGAAAACTGAAAATTTGTGTTAGATACTTTATTGATAAAACTAAAAAGAATTCCAGAAAAGATTGGTGCAAACAACTTCTGAGGAATAAATACAGCAAATGGGCATTGCTGGCAATTTGACTCCAAAGTCTATGAAGACTGAAGAAGAGACAATGCTGCAGTCTCTTTCTTAAAGTTTTGAAGTCTTTATCTAGCTTGGAGTGGAAGTTTAATCAATGAGAAACAGTAAGTTCTTTCACCTCTCTCCCCAGTGGCATGTCCTCATTGTGTGAGATGAACCTTCTGAAGAAGAAAGGCTCCAGAGCAGCTGAGCCTGCTCCCCTCCCTTCCTCCAAACTCCAGGGGTTATCTTCCTCCTTTCCTCACAGAGGCAGGAACACGTTGTAGGCCATTAGAAGATCTGCTGTTTGAACTGCAGTGTGAGCACAGCCCTGCAAAGAGCAAACACAGACCTTATCTATTATTGACTGTCACTGGCAGCAGCCTTGTTCTGTGTATATGCTCAAGGAGAGGCCTTTTATTCCTCATCCCAACACTGACATTTTAAACATTAATTTCAGGGATGTCTCCTTCTCTCCTCGTAGCACACACTACAGTGTATGTAGCGTGTGTAACTCTGTATGTAAAATGGTTTGTAGGATTTGCCTGAGGCTTTGCCACCCACACATTTATACCACAGAAAATCCTAGAACAAGGAACCTTGCTGCTGCTTCTGCTCCTGGTTAGTCTGGTCAGAAGACTACAAACTAGTCAGATAAAATGGAGAAGATACCTCTTTATTTCACACACTGGAATTGCAGATGTTTCCCGGTATGTAGGCCAAGGAGTCTCCTTGCATTGGGATAGTGGTCCTAACTCATTTCTTGTGCCAAGAGCTGAAAGAAGGAAAGAAAACTAGATTTTGTTCTCTTCCTTGCTTTGTCCTTCCCATGAATTTTTATAAAAAACCCTCTGGTTTTGAGGTTGGGAAAAAAATCACCGTTAGTTTGAGGAAAAAAGGAGGGAATAATACCTGACTGCTCCTTGTCTTGTAAGAGAGAGATCTGTCTTTCACGTCCAGGTGCAGCTGTCAGGAATACAGGGCAGGAATCTTTCACTCCTCTTTGTATTCATATTCAGTTGCTAGGCTCTGCCATTCTGAGGAGGTCAAGCAGAATGACACAGCAGTTATATTTTCTTCTCTGTCAGCCAAGGGAGAATTGTTCTTTTTTGCTAGGTAGCTGAACTCTGTTTCCGTAATGTTCCCCAGAGTCCGGTAATCAAACATGGCATTCGGAGGGAGAGGAATTGTACAGTTCACAGGAAGAACTATTGGGTTTTGTGGGTTTCTTGTCCCCTTTCAAGTGTGTCAGCAGGCTGCCCTGCCACAGAAAGCTAAACACATCAAAACAATGCTCTCTGTCTACTCTTGGTACCTCTTGGTGAGGGTCATGATGACACTTCCCTTATCCACTGGACTCTTATATCTGTTTCTGACTTTTTTATATTTCAGACTAGATGGTACTTTAGTTTTCCTTCTTTAACATGCCAGCCCCCAGCAGGTTTGCCAGCCTGAAAGCTAATGTGTGGGAAAAATATAGTCTTCTTCAACTCAACAGTATTTTGGTAAAACTGTTTTTCCATCTTGGTAATCAAGTGGTTTTCTGTTCTTATGTGTATAATGTACTACAAATGCTTGCAGTCAGATAATAAATAACTTATCCACAAACTTCTGTGATATTTTTGAACTTAACAAAATAGTTTCCTTGTATGTTATACAGAGACAAGTGCATGTATATGTTTGTAATCTCTCTGGTGCCACAAAATATTTAGCATGAAGAGTTTTCTTTGTTAGAGAGCCTACTTTCCAGAACCAGTGAACCCTGGTATTCCATTCTCAAATAAATTTTTACTGAAATGATATAGTTTCCTTTGTAAAGGTTTGCTGTAACCACACTGTACCCCAAAAGGACATGGTTTTTCAGGCAGCAAGACAGAGCTCTCTCCCTTCTGAAAATTGCATCTTTCATTTGAAGGAGGTGTGTTTTGCTGTTTCAGCTTCTGCCTCTGTTTTGCAGTGACTCCTAATGTTCAAAGAGCATTTTTTTTCCTGATATAAAATAACAGCATTACAGTTAGAGGAGTACTTGAAAACAGTGGGAGGCTTCCTGGTGTTAAAAACCTTCTCAGCTCTAGATTTGAGGTAAGAAGGAAAAATAAAGTTAGTTGTGAGAGTTTAGATTTCAGTTAGAAACAGGTTGAGTGTGTTCCCTACCCATATGCTAATTTCTATAGGTTTACATGATAAGAGGATTTCTGACTGCTTAATGTATAATTTTGTCTCTGAATAATCCATTTCAGCCTTTTAAGCCATGTACATATAGGAATCCAGAAAGGCAAAGGGACTACATTTATGCACTATCTTGTGCATTATCAATTTTCTGTCCTAGTCTGGACTACGGGAGTTTTAGTGTCATCTGCTGAGTGCTTTGTTAATGCAGAACATGAGAGAAATTAGTCCAGAAAATTATTTCATTCTTTTCCACCACAAAAAGGTATTAACTATCTGTAAAACCTGATATTTTAACATAAAACTTGAAAATTCATATAGTACTCCAAGTGATGGCTTAGTTAAATTTTGATTAAGGTTTGATTTAGGGTGCTGAGAATAAAACTAAATATTCCGCGCTGGTTGTAATACATTAAGATATGAATGTTGATTCATCTGAAAGCACATTTTCATTCAGCATGTGTTCACTGAGGATGAGTTAACGTTCTGGGGAGAGCTGTATATTTCACGCTTCCAAAATATTTTTGCTTAGATTCCTTATGAATATCTTTGATTCCCGTGCTTCTCTCCCACACTCTTGACATCTGGCTGCATCAAAAGACAATCCCCACACATCCAGGGGGAGGAGAATCCAGAAGAGATCCCATTTTTAATTTCTGTAGTGTAGCAGCAGTTCAGGGGATCTTTCTGTTTGTTCTGCCAGCTGCCTGAGTTTGATGTTCCCTTTTCCACTAAACAATAAGTGAGCAGAAAGTGGAAAGGAAGTTTCCAAGTGACTCAGCAGTTGGAGGTGTTAATGGCTCCCTTGGCAAGGAGTTGTTTCAGTTGTTCAGTGTGGTCCCCTAGAGCAGCTTTTGATACACTTCAGAAAATTTTATATCCAGTAGACAATAAATATAATTAGTAAAATTGTGTGCAGTGACATACATGATCCTGGTTAATGCTGTCCTTCCACCATTGTTCAGATTGATTATACCCACTGTGCAAATAAATTGATGCACAGAAATCAAAGCACAGCTTCTGTGAGAAGAACATGCAGACTTCTCTCTCTAACGTACAAAGGCAACAGTAGATGTTCAGTAAATGTAAGAGAATTCAAATGATAATTGAAGGCATGTGGGTAATGTAACACGTTAACCTTCATGTTACTAAATCTTTCCTTTTGTGAGGAAGCCTAGAGCAAAACTGCCTATTCACAATTTAAGTAGGAATTGAGGCTTCCTGTGGTACAACCATGGCCCCACTAGTACTGAGGATGCCTTGGGCTGGCTTTAAGACATTTTGTGCCTTCATAAATAAAATAATGTGGTTTGGTGTGTGACGAGAGAAAAGGCAGATTGTACTGTTTTCTCAGCTGAGACAGGCTGCAGCTTAGGTTGAATGTCGGACAAAAAAAGTCAGCTGGCAGTCAGGTTTGTTTGTAACAGCAGATCCTGGCTGCAGTTCGTAGTCCCAGCAGGATGCCCTGTGATTCGGTTGTGTCCCAGGCACAGAACCAGTGGGGGAGATGGGGGATGTGTATGAGTATTTTGGCATAGCAGCTGTTAATAGACACATAGGCTGAACTCTTTGGGCTGTACAGCTGCCACTGAAGAGTAATGCCAAACTAATATTCATACTGGTGTCTGAATAAAATGATCTTTTATAGTTGAACTGCTAGAACAACTCCTATAACACAATATAATCTATATAGTCGCTGTTAGTAATTCTTTTTTCCTCAGGTTGCAATAGAGTATTTAATGTATTAATTTTGCTTTTATGAGGAAAATGAGTGAATTAAACATCTAGAAAATATTTTGTAGTTGAATATTCAAACCAGATTTTTTTGTCAGTACATTTAACTGGTTTAGAATATTCTGTGTTTATCATAACAACCCTAAAGTTACATTTTTGGATTCAAAACTGGGAACAAATAGGACTCCAGTTTTAGGATTAGAAGCCAAATTGCTGAAGTAATTTTCTCTCTTATAGTGTTGTAGTAAAAATTTGTCAGTGAAATCTGGAAAGGGGATAAATGGTTTGTATTTTAAGGGAAATAAATTTAAGTGAAGTAGATGCTTGTAGCTGGCCATAAAGTCCTAAATGTCAGATATAGAACTCACACAATTTTTAAAATCCCCAAAACAACTGTTAAAAGAAGTCCGATGAAGATAATAATTAATATAATTAATTCTAAATTGTAATTTTGTATTGTGTTCACTTTCAGTTTCTGCTGTTTTTTTAGCAAAAGCGAGAAAAACATGAATATGAATAAACACTGCAGCCTTTTCCTGTAATTTTAAAGGCTGATAACACTTCGAAGTATTTTACTTAAGGAGTTTCCTGGGAGATCATTTAACACCCTATTTTATAACAAACACCTTTAGCTTTCATTTGAAAAAGATTTTGTTTGAAGGGGCTGCTATGGAATTGCATTTATCAAATCAATTCTTTTGAGTGTTTATGGTCTTATAGTCCTAAATGGCCATTCCAAAAGCAGTCTGGGGAAGCTGATGTAATTTTCAGAACATCAAAATTGTCTGCTCTGCCAGAACAGGACTGGCTTTTGCTTTTTGCAAGCTGTGAGGCTGCCACTTACCACCTCACTGCTCCAGAGTCAGACACAGGCAGGGACTCTACGGGTTGTTTGAGATTTGGCTTCTTCTCCTCTCCTGTTGCCAGAGCACTAAATCACATGTAGTTAATACTTTACAACTCTGTGATGCTTTACTATGACAGTAATGTGTTAATGATCACAAAAGCTTTTGAGCTGGTACTCAGTATCCTCCAATCCCTGTACCTCAATAAAAAGGATGCTCTAAGCAGTATCCACAACCACTTCCTGGGAAAAATATTGCCTGTGTTGTTGTCTTTTAATGATGAAGGTGGCTGTTCTGTTGACTGTCCTCTTTTAATGTTGACTGTAGAAAACAGAACATCCTGGGTTCCTTTCATTTTTCTCTAGACTGTGATATTTGATAACTGCTTGCAGACAAGGCTTCTGGAGACTCTGCTAGCCTGAGCTTTTTAAAAATATATTGCTTCTTTGCAGTTACTCTGAAGAGGAATGAAAGCCATACTACTTTTCTTTAAGGAAAAAAATTGTCCATGAGAGACTGACTTTTGAAATACAGAGATTTAGAACCCTTAGAGAGGCGAGAGTGGACCTTGGAAAATACTTTGCTGTGAAAAAGGATGTAATGGAATTGATGGATCCACTGTTCCTCAAAATGTGAAGAATTAGGAAGGTCTGAATCACCAGACACATAGACCATGATGTACTAGAGAGAGTTTGCCAACTGTTCTTCCACTGTCCTAGCTAGTATTTCTCAAATTCCCACTCCCATCTGCTGTTGGATTTATGATGGACTTATAAGACGCAGACCAACATAACTATTATTAGTGATATTGCTTGTTCATACAAATCAGAAACTTGGGACTGAAATATGAGATAGTCCCTGCCTAAAAGGAAACCTCAAATAAAACACAGGACTCCAGTGTCATGAGGACATTAGACATCCTTTTTATTGTTCCTTTCAAAATTTCTTAGTTTTCTCTGACATATGCTCAACAGCTATGTGAGATTGTCTGTTGTAATTTCATTCAAAATCAAATTTTAATTTCTTATGTTGAAATTACTTTCAGGAATTATAATTGCTTGATTCTGCATCTTTTTGTAATAATCTACTTCAGCTTACATGGTGGACACAATATAGTTAGTCTTAATTATTGCTAGCTGATAAAATGGTGTTCTAAAATAATGATTCTTAAAACAATCTTTGTCTAATCATGGCACTAATGAAGTTTAGTTTAAAATACCTTATTTTGTAAATTGTAGTGTCAGTAAGTAGTCATGAGAGTAGAGACGTTTTGATTTTTTGCATCATGAATAATTAACGGTATTTCAAACACAAAATCAGTAATTTTGTTGGCCTCCTCTCCATCATTTTTTAACTATTGGAAGATTGTAAAGTTTATTTCTTATATCTTTAGAATTCAGGTTATGGAAACTTCCTAAGCTGTAACATTCTGAATTTGCCACTGACTCCAAGTAGTTCAGAGCTTCAATTCTAATGAGGTCAGTGAGCATGGCAGATATTTATTAACACCCTCTGTGAATTAGGCCATACTTTCAGGTTGTTATTTCAACAACCTAATTATATCTGGGTTTGATATCCCAATTTACTGACTCCTGTAATGGATAGCATGCAGATAAACTGCTGCTTCTCACAGAACCACTGAGAACAACCAGTCTGGTAGCTCAGACATTCATGAAAGCAGGCTAACTGAACAAGGGCAAGGAAAAGAGGGGAGAAAACCAAGTAAAAGAGATGAAGAGAAAGTTACTCTTACAAGAAAAAATGCCAAGATGCCTTACCATGGTGTTTTCTACTGTTCTAAAAACTGCATTTTTCTGTATCAGGTCTCACCATCTTCAGTCTTCAGGTTAGTGCTTTTTATATGCTTACACAGTCTGAACTTACTTATTTTTTTCACATCATCTTTTATTTACTGATTCCCAGTAAATTTGACTGTGCTGTACTACTCTTTCTGGTTAGAAAAAACTCTGTTAATAGATAAGAGTCATAACCACTTTAGAGTGTGTTTTCTAATTTTCTAGCTTATTTGAAAAGTTAATGCTGAGCAATTTAACTTTACAGATGGCTGGGAATATTTCAGTGTTCATCAGAAGATAGCAGTTTAAAAGGCAAGCTTTTGTATGGGAATGGGTTACATGTGACTAATGTCTCAATGCCAAAAGAACCCCATATCTTCTGTTTGAGATTTTTAAGGCTAAAGCTTGACATTCTTAAAACAAAGAATCCACCTTTGTGTTGAAATATGTTGAATTTTGAAGAACCACATAAACTGTAATAATGATAGAAAATTATAAACATTTTGATATGATTGGCAAAAAAAAAAGAAGTTTCTTCACCCAATTTTTAACATTTCTTTTTGCCTGAACCTTTGGGATTTTTAAAAAAAATTTTCCTCACATCTGGGGACAGGAGCATTCTTGGCAATCAGTTCTGCACTGTAAAATTATTACTGAGGTTTTCCTAATGTTTTCTGTATCTAACATTCCTGTACTCTGCTATTTGTTTTCTCTACTGCTGTGACTGCTTTTTTACTGTATTCTTAAGAGACCATCTCCTTGCTCAGTACCATGGTGATGCTGCAGAGTTCTGTACCTCATATCAACCTCTCTGGGAAATCCTTGCACACATTAAAGTCTTTTAAATTCTCTGTTTTTACTGTCAAGTAAACAGCTCTTGCTGACTGCATTAGGCTTAATATTCTCTAAACTTCCACTGTGACTTTTTACAAGTACAATGGAGACCTAGGAAGCAAGTAGTTTGCAAGTAGTTGAGCAGTGCATGCCACATGCGAGCATACAGGAGCACCTGCATTACATGGAGTGCTTTGTTTGGAGCTGAATGCTGGGACATCTGGAGGGAAGCATCTGTGAGAGGCTCAGCTCTTTTATGGTTTGAATTCAGAGGTGGCTTGCCTAAAAGAGGGGTTCTTAGGGGGACATACCTTGCAACAACTGAGCTGATCTAGCAGTTTGTTGCTTTCTGCTGTCCATGGCCTTGGGTACTTGGTCCTGCCTCCATCCTTGTATTACATCTGGTCTGATCCCTGGTGGAGCTCACCAAGCCAGCAGAGCAATCACCCAGCTGCAAGGAAGGAAGGGGTAGCAGGAGTGTTAGGCTGTCTCAGCCAGCTCATGGGGCACCAACCTCAGATATGCAGTGGGCACTGGGGATGGACTGCCTGTAACCTCCTTGAGAGATATCACCTCATGACTCCTGCCAAATTCTTTCAACAGCCTTGACTTCAGCAGAGAATGATGTTTAGCACATCATCTTTAAAAGTCTGCTAAAAGCCCAGCTGTCATAGCAGTCAAGTTACTTTACTGCTCTTTATGCCTCTTTAACATTGCATCCTCGTCACATCTAACCTGCCTTACCTGTTACCAAAGTGTCAAGATTCTTGTTTCTGATTAGCCTGTGATATGGGCCTTCTTTGAATCTCTTACTAAATTCTTGGCTAAGAACAATTATGTTCCATTTATGCTGCTGCTTATGCTTAGACAGGATGTGAACTGCAGAATTAATGTGTTAGCCTCCTTTAAATCTCTCCTTAAAACTGTTTCTCTAGATGCTTATATGATTAATGCAATGCTTGGCTGACCTCATCTCAAGAGTTTGTACAGGAATATACAGAGCACGGGAAATAAAGAGGAGAAATTAGAGGGTTTGTGATTGCGCAAAGAGATATAGTAAAGTCTGCATCCCAAAATAAAAATTGACAGGACAAGGCCTGAAGAAACCCACCCTAACTGCAAATTTGGCCCTGATTTTAAATGGGGACAGACTATATTATTTCTAGAGGCTTCTTTGACAAAAAAAATCACTTTAAATATTTCAGTGATGGTGTGCAGCAGCCAACATCTGGGGAAAACAAAAAAATTGATTATCTAGCCAGAGTTTGTAATCAAAGTAACCTCTTTAACACTTTCTGGAGAAGGCTTTAAAAGGTATCAGTTGTTATTATCCACCAGCTTTAACATACCAGTGACAGTTTTATTTCCCGTATTTCCTAAGGTTGTATTTCCTCAGCCAGATACTGCACTGGGAAGTGTCAAGGGGGCTGTGCAGTTCAGGCACAGTGACCTGCCCACATGGACAGCACATGGGGTGTACCCAAGTCCCCAGAAATGTCCTGTAGACCTACATGTCCTCACATGTGATTGCATCACTCTATGTCTTCTGTTGCCCACGACATAGCTGAGGATTTCTAAGGGAAGGACAAAAGAAAGAAGGAACTGAAAACTATGGGGAAGACTTTCTAAAGAAAGTCTTTGAAGCCTGTGCCAAATATTGCAAGCTGCGGAAAATACAGCAATAGCAAGGTAAAAAAAGGGGCAGGACTTCCATATATGTGGATCAGCATGATTCCCATAAGCAGCTTGATCTATTTAGGGTGAGCTCATTGTAACGGCAGTAACACAGAGATGTATGATCATGCTGTACTCTGGCTCTTTTGTGCTGCTCAGAAAGACTAAAGTTTTTTACGCAATGTATTGCAGACACTAGACTTAAGCACATAGTAATCCAAATCTTTATTTTTACTCTGTGTTTTCTCATGTTATGATTATAGAATGTTGCAATATTCTTCGTGAGTTCTCTGAAGTCTTAGGAGTGAAACCATGAATTGAAGTATTATCAGAACAGGACGGATCCTATTAAATCCTTAAAAGTGTATGGTGTATATGAGAGTAAATGAAGTGGTTATTTTACATGTGGTTCAGTAATTGGCATGTGTTGCAGTAAATGACAAAAGTGCAGTAGTTACCACTGAGGGATATATTGTTTTACTATGGATTGTCACGGTTCTGCTGTACAAAAGAATGAAAGAGAGTTTAAGTATGGTATTGATAAAATGTGTCTCGGAACCTAACTTTAAACTGATTTTTCTTTTTAGCATAACATTCTTTTTTAAGCTTGTAGTTATACAATACTCTCTTAACAATTCCTTTCCTGTTTCCAGAATTTGACCTTTTTCTTTCCCAGTTTTTCTCAAAGCATATCCTGATCAGTACACACTCTGCAGACCCCATTGTCTGCAGCAGTGAGTTGATACTCGCTATCATTCTTTCAGCTGCTTCTTTTTCTGAGAGGCTTCTTCTCTGTTTGTCTTATACCATGTTCATTCATTTTTCTTGCTCTTTTCTCTGGAGAAGCCTGTAAAGATATACTAAGAGATATATGATAAATTTCTTCAAGTAGATAACTTAAAATGAATATCTGTCTTGCTTCTAAGTGGCACAAGAAAAAAAAGTTTTGATAAATCAGAATGCATCTGGTAAAGTCTTAATGCAAGAAGAAAACATCCACCTGTACTTCTGGGAGCAATGGTCAGCCCTCAGCTCCATCACCAATAAATCTGGCTTCAGTTAAATGAATTTCATGTTCCACCACTGTATTTTATTGTTCCCTTAGGTTAGCTAAAACCATTGCTATTGCTGCTGCTGCAATCAGTGATGTTATAGAACTTTATACCTCAGACTGAGCCAAAATATTGCAGTTAACTATGTGTGATGATGATGAAAAAAAGTCATACTCTTTCTCTGCATCATTTAATCTCACCTTGAATTATCTGTATGTCACCAGAAACAGCTCAGATACTGTATTTTCACTATTCAGCCTATTTATGTGATTCCCAAACTGTCTTCCAAATAGACAACCATCTGAAAGTTTCTTCAGTATTTTTTGTAAAGAACTGTTAAAAAGTAATGATTGTCTTTGAATATTTTTGCAGAATACTACAGTGTTCTTTTAATGGAAAAAAACCCCACCCCATATGGAATTATTCAGTCAAGTGTCTTCAACACTAGTATGTGCTGATACATATGCTCACATACATGATACCTGAATAAATGACTAGAAGATAATTATCAAAGCTAATCCTTCTTTTTGTTTGTCTAAAGTCTTTTTGTAATACTACAGCTTCTATCGCTTCCCAAAGTTTCTTATGCTTTGGAAGAAACTCTTTATTTTCATGGATTTATGTTTTCCATCATCGCAGGTAAAGTAGCAAACATCTTTGTTGAGACAGTTTGACAGAATTCTCTCAGCTTGTGAGAGACTGATTGCTAAAGAGGAAAGCACATCTCAGACCTATGACAAGTGCTGCTGTCACTTGTCACAGAGGCAGGAGCTGTGGGTTATCCTCCCTAAAATAAGCCAGTTGACTTGGAGGTTACAATGAAGCTGACCATCAGTAGGCTTGCTACCTTACCCTGGCAAGGGATGATTGATAGGAAATGAGAAAGATCTCTTTTGGGGAGAAGGAATCAAGAGTAAGAGGTTCCTACCAGCCTCTTTACTTCTCTTGGGAAGAAGAAAGGGAGTCTCAGGGTGTCTGACCCTACCAGGGATCAGGGAAGAGCTACCAGCCCTTTGTTGCTGCAGGGCAGGCTGGGTGCTGGCTCATCAGTGGCCAGTGTTGGCTGAAGATACTCCTCCTGCTAAGTTAAAAAGTTCAAGCTGTGCTTAGTTTTCAACCCACAGAAGCAATTTGCTACTGGTATGAGGAAATGAGACTCCATTGGCTTCAATGAACTGGCTTACATTTATACTGGTGGTGAATTAGGCAAAATGTATTCATTCCAGCTTGATCGCAGAACCTTTGATTAAATTATGTTTTTCTCTGTTTTCTCATGAAGGGCTACATCTGCTCATGTGGAAATAGCTTGTAACAACATTGAAACATAAATTATTTGATGAACTACTTAGGACTATTCACTTAATGCGTGATAATCCTGTGAACATGTTAATGAGCTGCAATTCTCTGATGATTGAACTGCTTTAAAATGTCTTTCTGCTGATATGTCATTAGAATGAACTTGGCCCTTCTAAAACATCCATTATTCATCATGTTCCAGTGTTGCATCTGACTACATATCACTTTAATTCCCCTCATTTAATGAAACAATCTATTCATTACAATAGTTTGAACCATGTTTTCTAAGTCAGAAAAACCCTAGTTAAATATATAGTGTTACTTATCTTTACAAGTATAGTAGAGCAAAGAGTAGCATCCCAAATTGTAATTACACACTTAGTGCATTTGAATATGCTAACTAAAACTAAATGGAAGTTTTAAGAAGAACCTTTGTTGAAATCAATTCTGTTAGCTGAAGAAGCAGGATTGGTAAAACAACTTGCTGAAAGCCCAAGGCTGTCTTTTTTTCTGAAATAGTTCAGCAAAAATTTTCTCAGTAATCCCTTTTTTCACATGCATTTCTTGTCCTGACAATTCAAGAAGCAGAGAATTATAGAGTAATACTAGTGCAAATATTAACACTTATCATAAATAGATATTTTAATGGGGTTTCCTGCTTTTCCCTGTATTTTTTCATTTTACAAGTCCTGGATCTTTCCACACATTGTGAACCCCATTAAATCTTATATTAGCTTTGCTCCTTTTTGAATCTATCTGTGATGGCTGCTGCAGAATTGGTTCTTACTTCCCAACAAGCTCGAGAGATCTGTCCCAGGAAGTGCTGGACTGCTGAATGACTCTGTGTTTGAAGATTTTTGAATCATGTGCTGTGTAAGCTCCATCTTCTTTAACCAAAGAAGAAGCTCCATCTTCTTTAACCAGCTTTTGGCAGAGGAGTTAGATAGACTGTCAGCTAAATGGACCACTTGAAAAGTATCAGCAGAAATGCATTTGTTTTTCGGTGCAGCTAAATGAATTTCCCATTGAACTAGTAAAATTCTGGAAATAACAGTGGAGATGGGCTAATAACCTCTATACAAACCAGAAATCTTTATTCTCAGAGTGCATGAGTCTTGTAAAACATGCGCAAATATGTGGTGACTAAACTTTAATCTTTTATTTTTAAAACCACTTCAGTATTTTTAATCTTGATTTTAAAATACTTTTGGGCCTTGCTAAGAAAGTAGTCACTTAGGCTGCGCTAATTTCTCACAGTTTTTTGATCAACTGTGTTTTTAACACATTCTATTTCAGTCTGTTGCCAAAGTAAGATGTTTGGGCAGATGTGGGAAGTTTATGAATGCTTTTCTAGTAAGCAATAGAGTTAGGGATCCATGTTGGTTGTATTGATGCTTTCAGCAGCTCTTGATGCAGTAGAAGTTCATATATTAATGATTATTATATAAAATTCTTAAAATGTGAATAAAATATGTATTAAAGAGATGGAACAATTGCATGGTAAGAGGAAGATACTGCAAAAGGTGGACTTTGAAATATATAAGTAAGCATTGATCTCTCTGTGTTTGACTAAGAACATTGACAGAATCAGAAGAAACTTGAGTGGTGGCTCACATTTTTACATTTCTGCCTCTTTCTGTAAATCACAATCCTTCTTTGTTCATAGCCCAATAAATAAGAGTTAGTTTGCAATGAGTTAAGAATTAATTACAGTGTATTTCTAGTGAACCATTTCAAAACTGTATTAACTTTTTTTTCATCAATCGTTCCTTAAAGATGGCAGCTTATGGGGTATATATTTACTGCTTCATCTATGTCAGTACCAAAATTGAGTTAGTGATATCTTAAGCTTTCATAAACCTTTTTATGATTAAACTTCTAATGGTACATTAAACTTTTCCTTCCAACTAACCATGACAGCATTTGTGGATATACTGCTATAGCTTTGGCTATGTTTATGTGTAAATCAACCTTTTAAAAGCCTTATGTTCTTTATGGAAATAATTCTGAACTGTTTTGTATGGAGGAATTGTTATTAAAAGTGCAAATAGTCTACAGTTTCTGCAAAATGCTAGATAAGGGCTGTTTTTAAATATTAATTAATGTGTCTGTATTTCTTTAATGCAGCCCCTGTTCTCCCTGGGGCATATCAGCAAAGCCAGACTCAAGGATACGGATACATGCACCAGACCAGTATGTCATCCATGAGGTCCATGCATTCACAGCCTCATTCAACAAGTCTGGTGAGTATTGAATTTAAAGGAGAATTTGTTTGGTAAGCACTATCATCAGCTATTGGGAAATCTCTTATATATGACTGAATTGAACCCCTAGAGTTCTATAGTTGACCTATTTGACTGTCTTTATCATAAATGTAACTGGTAGTCTTCATGTATTAAAAAGATTTAAGTGACCGTGGGCAGTGGCAAGAACTTTTGCATCAGAATATATTAAAAAAAAGTGTGATATTCAGAGAGCAGAGAAATAACTCAATCCTTTACCTGCTTAAAACAAACAGTAGATACTTGGACAGTATTTCCCAGGCTGAACTTTGATGTTATGCTCTGTGATGAATTCATGCTCCTAGCACTAGATGAAAACCACTGATCTCTTAAGATCACCCTGTTGGTTTAAATTAGTTTCAATTTTTTTGACTTGCTGATTTTGTGCTAGCAGGCTTTGTGCCTACCTGTATTACTTCTGCTTGTATAGAGCTAGCTCAAACTCTGGATTGCTGCGCCCTTTCTAATTCCACACAGCAGTCATGCACCAACTCGTGTATGATCCAAATTGAGTTATACTGGTGGGCAACTGAGAAGTGGCTTTATCATGAAACCGTGGCCACCTCATGAAGTTCTTAACTGCAGTGGATGGGAATGTAATGCTGGAGTGTTAAAAGTAACTGGTCATGGAAGGAGAGCTGAATGGTATTCAGCTGGGATTTTTAGGAAATTGAGCTTCTTTTTTTAACTCCCTATATAAAAATTTCAGTTTTAATGGTTATCATAATTTTTAAATCATATCACTGCCTAGAGATTTCCTAGTTCAGATCCAGCCACCTTTTACCTTAGAAATATTGTGATTTTCAATTTTAAACTATTTTGAATAGAGGTATATTTACTACCTCTGTTACCTTTTTTAGGGACGAATAAATACTTAATTATGAAGCAAACTTAGAGCTTGATGAACTGAAAAAAAACTGTTTTCAAGATTAGCTGAAACTTGTATTTTTTTTGTAAGACTGAAACTCCATGACGTTTTATATTGTAAAGATCATGACTTTCTGTGTGGTGTCAGTACTTTCAGGCTTGCCAGATTCTCAGCTGTCTGGGGCTGAGGGGGCTAACTTGCTGGAAAGTCTGGGATCCAGATACCTGCATCATTGAGTGAGTCAATAACCTGAGAAACTCTTTGGACACCTGCATGACAGCTGTTAGATAGCTGATAGTGGAATCAAACATTAATTTCCAAGGATATTACAAGGCACTTTGGGATCTGGCTGCTTTCCAAAAGAGACAAAAGCTAAAAAGTAGGAGACCTGGAAGCCTGGGCTTTGCCAGCAGATTTGCTAGTCATTGGGGAGCAAAGCAAACAGCCCTCAAATCCAGCAGACAGAAAATGGAGTCGCCTACAAATCTCAAAATGCATTTACCAGCCTTTGCAGCTTTGTGGACAGGGAGATGACTGTTTCCTGATACCTCTGTGTCCCAGTGACTTACCTGGTAGGCTGTTGAAACAGTGTCATTTCAGTCATCTTGAGAATCATCATTTGCCTCTTCTTCCAGAACTGGGAATATGAAGGTAATAGGAAAAGGAAGGAAGTGATGTTAAAGGATTTTAAAAATAGAAGATGGACTTATTTCAACAGATTTCTTATCCCTGTTGTGAAACTTGACATCCATAAAGTGATAACACTTTATCATGGGAAAAAAATGAAAACTGCAAACATCATGATCTGAACTGATTTTCTGTTGTTAAAAACGGAATGAATTTCCCTATAGAAAATAAACCTCAAGCCTTTCCAGAGAGAGGAAATCAAGGACTGCTGGCCTGGTGCTGACTGCTAACTTGCCAGTCTGATGAGGAAGACAGAATGTGATCTTACCACCCTGAAGTGATAATTCTGCTCCAAAAGAGGCATCTCAGATGAATTTAGAAGCCTGCCAGGCTCCCTTGTCTTCCCATCTTAACACCAGAATATTTTCATTAGCCTGTGCAGCTTACCCAGGTGCCCTGGACATATTACACTCAGCTATTGGGACAATACAGAGTGGTCTCAGAGTGTGCCTGGGGGAAACCCCTGGCTGGGGATGCGTTTAAATGTAGCAGTTTGCACAGACTGAAGGTTGGTGACAGTCTTGGAGCACTTTTAAAATGCAGTGTGGACGCGCTGTAGGAGGTCTGACAAACTTACACAATGTTTAGGTTCATTGCTTTCAGCTGCCTTTTCAGTTCTGGGCTTGGAGCAGTACTGCCAGAGATGCAGTGTTGTCTGGCTAGTAACAGAGGGAGGAAAGATGAGAAGAAAGTTCTAAGGGACAAGACTGAAGGAAAGGAATCTTAGAATAGAGACCTCAAAGCATGAGCAGTTTTTGAGGCTTAACTAAAAGCAGTGAAGGTGATAAAGTAATTCATCAGTGCCTGAGTTTCGCCAGGACATCTCTAGGGCAAAAGTGATTAAGATCCCATGGGTTATACCAGGGCGGAGATGATTGCAGAGTTAGCTGCTGTAGTAAATTTACTCCTTTCAACTGAGTTGTTGTATTGTTATCAAATCTATCCCCAAAAGGCATAAGTTCATTTTATAATCATGTTCATCAATCTCCCATATTGAGAAACAGAAATTTTCTATTTTCTAAATTTTCAAAATCTGGTTTATTTAATTTTGAGCTGTGTTTTGTATCAGGCGTGATCGTAACACAATCTTTGGGTAGATTTCTTTTTCCTTATAGATTGCATTATTTTCTGATTCTTAACTTTTCCTCACTTTCTGTGAGCAGTTCTGCATAACGGGGTGAATTAAATTGTTGCTCAGAGTAAAAAGTGTTTTGTAACAGAAAGCCCTGAAGGCTGTTTTTCTCTGGAAAGTAATGGGGTGTTCACACACTGTTAGATATCCAAGAGTGGTAGGAAAATAGAACCTGTGCTGCAAGTTGGCTTTCCTTGATAGCTGCTGCATGTGAAGGATGCTGCAACAGTTACTGCTCCATCCATAGAACAGGTATGAATTGGTGGCTGAGGTGGAAATACACACCTGTCAGCCCAGATCTGGCCGGGGAGCTGAGAATACAATAGCTGGACTTCGGTTCTTCATATGGACAAGATTTACTGTTCTGTCTAAGCGGTAGTTGTGAGACAGACCTTTGAGGAGGTGGGAGATTAAGTGAGTTTTGGCTCTTTTACAAAACTCCAAACTTTTCTTACACCTTCTTGTAACTTAGTACCCGCTAAACTCACTACTGACAGGGGAATAATTCACTCAAGTGCATATTAAAAATCCCTGCTTTGAGTCCTTTAGGCATTGTAATTCTCGATTATATAGCCCAGGCTACACTCTGCAGTGATAATTAGGCATTAAATGCTAACAGGATTATTATGGAGATTTCTCCTGACAGCCATTTAGCACCTAATTAGGTGTTAAGGCCATAAATTTAGGTTTCTCAGCAGCATTTAGGGCCCTAATAAATTCTTTTGAAGTTTGACATTGTGGGCTTGTCTTTACAACTGTGCACTACAGTGATGTAGTCAAGCTGCCTTTAAGGAGACAGCAGTGGTATGTCCTTTGCCATGGTGCTCTAAGGAAGAGTGAGCAACCTTCTGAGTGTACAAAACCTCTCTATTTTTCCAATTTTATGTTAGTTTAATAAAACATTTAATCTCTTCACCAATCTTTTCCTATTTAAGGGAGACTTATAAGCATGGCTCTGGGCAAAATCCATTTACTGCCTTATACCAGATATAGACTTGCTACCATTTTTCTTAAATGGACCCTCTTTTGAAATAAATTGTTTAAAGGACTAACTGCTGCTGAGTTTGTTGTAATAGCATATTTTTCACTGCTTTTTTGGAGTTACTTTCAAGGCTCAGCAGAGAGGTCAGTTGAAATAGTTGGAAAAAATAAGATTCTGAAAGGCAGAGAGTCTTTTGACTGCTAGTTGTCTACTTTGTGAATGTTTAAGGGATTTTTTTGGGATGATAGAACTCAATCAATTATTTACTGTCATGCATAAAAAACCAATCCTTTGTTTCATCGACATCCATGCACACTTGGAAGACATTAAGGAACCACTAAGAAAGCACATACCTCTTGAAAACTGCTCTTGGTCACAGCCTGTAGGTCAGCAGAACTACAAGGCATGGCAGAGAACAATAATACAGAGCAAGACTCAAATGCAGTTCAGAGTAGACTTGTCAGGAAAGGTGATCTCCAACGGTCTCGAGTATTTAAACAGGAGCTGATTTCTCTGTCCTGTTTAATTTGCCCTACCAATGATAAAGGTAGAGCCAAGACTGAAAGTATATTTCTAGCATGGGTACAGTAGTGATGAGTTGCCCTATAGTGTTTGGATTAAATAATTCCACATTTCCAACATGTGACAAATGGCTTGCTCACTCCATGCAGAGCAATCTCCACCTTTTTAAAAAATAGTTTCATTTAAAACACTCAAACCCCCATATATATGATACAAACTAAAATTAATCCAGAGCTGTTTTCGTGAGCTGAGAAGTTTGCTGTCTATTAAAAGGTTCAGACAATAGTACTAGGCATGAACTCAAACATTGACTGTTTTTACCTTTTTTCCTCTTTAAATCATTGTACCAGAAAAATTCAGCTACATATGGTACCATAGCAAAAATTACTGGAAGGGAAATTGGATATTATCAGTGATGCTTGAACTGCTTTTGACTTCTGTCAAGAGCCAGGGTAAGGAAAAGAAAGTACTCTTGGGAATTTTAAAATGAGCTAGTTTTATTCTCCTGTTAAGATACAAGGGGAGACTGTTCTTCCTGAGTTTGAATATCTACTTTGAATTACAGCAAATGATGGCATTTTATTGGTTATGAGTGAAAAGAAATACTCTATTTAGAAAAATAGAGAAAAAAGTTTAAGTCTTGTCTTATAGTGGGCAAGATTGTAGAGAAATTTGGCTTAGCTAATGATGGGACTTTCTGTGCTAAACATTTTGTCTGAATATGAAAATATAAGTATTCATAAAAATTATTTTTATAGACTTTTTGAAATCTTGTTTTTCCTTTATATAATAATACATTCATAATTCTTAATTTGGGGTAAAATGCTAATGAAATGAAGGACATTCAGTGAGATAGAAAAGTTAATGGCCTGGATGAAGACTATGTTTCTTTTTGTAGTGAAGACACAAGAGAAGGTATTTGTGAATCATGCAAATAGGAAGCAGAAGCACATCTAGCTATGGCTGGATGTAATGAACTGTTACTAGTGAATTAATGAAGCAACAGTTAGAACATTTCAATATGCAGTTTATGCTTGAAATCTGTTTGTTTGAAGCCATAAGACAATGTGAGTTAACAAAATAATTATTTTGCTACTCAGAACAAAGGGCTGTATTCACTGTGTATTTAACAGGGTGTAGAGGGGATGCTGTTCCTTTTCAACAGGTAACTTGTGATTTCTCTCTCTGCTTTGCTTCTTCTATTTTTTCCTTTTCCTCTTTGTGCAAAGAGAAAGAATCTATCTCTTTTCAGACTTGAGACTTTACAGCCTTGTTTTCTTTCCTTCAACAGAGAACATACAGAGCTATGTATGACTACAGTGCTCAAGATGAAGATGAAGTTTCCTTCAGGGATGGTGATTATATCATCAATGTGCAACCAATTGATGATGGCTGGATGTATGGTACTGTTCAGAGAACTGGGAAAACAGGAATGCTTCCAGCAAATTATATTGAGTTTGTTAACTAATTTTTGTCTCTAGTCCTTTGAGCTTTATTATCATTTACTTAAAATCTAACCTTTTAGAAAAAAGTCAGAAGAATCTTTTAAGAGTTCATGATCATTACTTTATCACTGCTATAACAGTTTGCATTCTCACTCAGAATCCATTTTAGAGTCCTTTAAAGAAAAAAAATCCACAAGAAGCTCAGAGCTTTGAAAACAGCATTGCTTATACTAGTGCTCTCTCAAAATGAAAAACATATATGGAAGCCTGGTGCTGCCAATTCTATAAAGACTTTGGTCAATTAACTGTAAAGGGGTAATACGTTTTCCTTTCACCTCAAAGCTGTTATAACCATAAAATTGATTCACTTCTTATGGCACTCTGAAGTCACAGGAGGTTAACACGCTGAGTTTGAACACATCTTCAAATTATTAGGGAAATGTTTAATGTTTAAGCAGCTAGCTTCCTAATAAAAATTAAAATGTTGAGTAGATAATTCAGTCATCTGAAATAAAGACAAGTAATATGCCAGTAAAAAAATCCAGTAAAACCCCCTACTGCCCAGCAGCCTTACGGTAAATATGTTTATTTTGACAGCAAAAATTTCCTGACTCTTGCATATCCCCATTTATTCTTGGATTACCCATTTTTATTTATTCCCGAGTGATCTATTAGCTGTGCTTCCATCCCAGTCCATCAGTTAGATCCAGGTCTAGATTCATGGTTCCTCAGTATCTTTTTCACAGAAGATTCCTTGCAAAGTCTATCTAAAATATAAAACCTGTCAACTCTTCTGTTTCCTTCTATAATACTTAGCATTTAAATAGAAACTTTCATTAGGGCAACGTACAACCAATACTTCATGTTAGTTCCTTTACCTTCACCTGTACTGCTGTAAATAAAATAGCCCACGTGCGGCCCCGGTGCTGTGCAGTCCCACAGAGCCTGCAGTCACACCCCCTTCTTACCACAGGTAACTCGCTTAATGGCTGCTTTGCTGATGAGCTGATGTCCCTCCCCCTGCTGCAGAAACATTTGTGCCTCCATCAAGCAGTGGAGGAGAGCTCTGGTTCTTGTAGTGCATTTCAGATCAGTGGCCTATTGCTTCAGTTTACTCCCAAATTCTTGGTGATCCAACAGCAGGTTGTACGCTTGCCAAATGATTAATGATGGAGAAGTATTATGTTTTCTTTTAGTGACTTAATCTTTCTCATAACTGACACCGAAGGGAAAGCTAACTAAGCAAAATCCAACATACTCTATGCCATTATTTCCGTTTAGCCGTCTACAGAAGAAAGTAAAATTATTCTGCTGACAGACCTTCACATGTGCTGTTTGGTGTCTGTTGACTTATGGTCAGAACTGAGAGATCCTGGTCAGTCTGTGAGGCTGGGGAGCAGATCAAACAGCTGGTGACACAGTGGATCTCTAAGATCTCAGCAGGCTTGGGTCACAGGGAGCTTGCTTTTGCTTTGACTGGGTGCTGCATTCCTTCCTAGGGAGAAATTCTGGGGGAAAGGACAAAAGAATTAAAGATTCGTGCGAGAATTTACTCATGGGGATGCAGAGATGTGTAAGGAAGAAAATGTTTTCCCAATAAAATAATTTGTGGAGTTCAGCCATGTGCTAAGGAAGTTAACTTTGGAGTAGCCCTCAGAATACTGAGTCTGCACTGGCTTTCTTTCATTTCAGAATTTTTTAAAGTAGAATTAAATATAGAGCTTTTACAGAATTTTGTATTTTTTATTTCATATAGTAGGAAATCCTGCAATAACTATTTAAAAAAAAATGAAGGAAGGCAGTATGGATTTGTTATGTCAGCTGAAAATTGTCAATGCAAATACTTGCAAGTTCTATTTTTGCATACAGTTACGAATTGGAAAGCTTATGCAATTTTACTTTAGGTCTTGCTAACACAGGGATGATTCCAGCTGCCAAGCAGAATGGAATGACTGCATTAAGAAAAAAAAAGTTAAAAACGTCTGTGACTGTGGAATTACCTGTGCTTTCTTGTCAGCAGCCTAATTTCAAGACTAAAGCTGTCCAGGAGTATCTAACTTCAAATAAAGTGTTTTAAAAGCAGAGTTCTGTGACTGTAAATATGCAATTTGTATAGCTGACTGCTGTGATTTAAAATTCTTGCAAGTTTTGCATACGGAGATGCTCTTGCAGCAGACCCTTGTGCATTACTGATGACATCCACATGAAATCAGCAAGGCAAATGGTTTTTTTAAAGGCTGATGTGGTATGCTGAGCTAGAAGCTCTGAAACAAGCAGTTTGCTTCTGTGTTGGCTTTCTTCACTGGCCATCAACAGCAAGGAGAGGTGTTCCATCTTCTGCTGGCTGGCAAGTTTTCAGATGATACCTGAGGCACAATTGGCTGTCACTTGCTGCTGTGCTTCTCTATTAGCTGTGTAATGCTGACAACAATAAAAACAAAGTGTCAGTTTGTTAACCAAATATGAATAAAAAAGAAATATAGAGATTATCTATATGGCATCAAGTTGCAATTTTTAGTGACTTATAAAACAGAGAGTCTCCACCTATAAATACACGATCATTCTTCCTAAATGAGGAGACAGATTACAGTGTTGAACACTTTATGTATAGACGTAAATCAGAAAATGAGCATTTGGTGACATTAGAGAACTATGTTATGCTAAACAATAGGAATAAAATTTCCTTTATGAATTTTGAATATTCATTAGCCTGGCAGAGCAGCTAAAGCAATTTGCAAAAAATAAAAGGTCGAGAAAACAAAACAGTATGTGAATTGTATTTCTCTTGAGAATGGTATGTCAGCAGAATTAGTAAGATCTAGTTTAAGTTACTTATTCTTGTAGTCAACTTTTTTGTCATATATGCATAGGGATTCATGTTTATATGGAATGGTTCCTGCTTTTTGATATAAAACAAACTTCGGTGTAATTTTGCAGCTTTGTTCTAAGCAATGCAATCAAAGGCCTAAAATTAACAGAATGCAATTATAAAATTTTTTTTTTTATAAGATCTAAAGTTTGCAAGGTAGGGAGAGTAAGTTGTAAACTAAATTGTGCCAGCACACGTTTTTCAAAGCATATGTTGGAGACTGTTACATGCAGTGTGATATAGGGGTGAAAAGATGTTACATGCTGTCTTGTCACCTTTAAAGTTTATATTCATTTTTAGCACACCATGTCCCCTCACTGTTCTTTCTTCCTGTAGTCAACATTTTTCGGGGGAAAGGAAAGGGCTTTTAAGGACTTGCATTTCCTAAGCTGTTCCAAAGTTCATGTTGGAAGTCCACGTGTTCCCATTTTAGAAATAAAGAATTCTGTAAAGAATGCTGTAATTCTTGCTAACATGAGTATAAATGTAGAATACAACATAGAGCATATTCATGCATACATACAAGAACAAATGGGTGCCTTGCTTTTCATTACTCTTTCTCGCCTGGCTAATCTTCATTTTTCAAACAAAGCTACCTACAGATACTGCAGTTGTAATTTTTCATTATGGAACATTAGCATTTAGTCTTGATGAAACAGGGTTTTCTTGATTACATTTGACATACAATAAACTACTTCAGCAGATTGGGATTTGACAGAGAATCACCTCCCATGGATTATGTTTTTGACAAATGTGTCCCTGCCGAGTGTTTCTTGGGGATGTGGAAGGTCTCCAATACTTGGGAAAGGTAATAATTCTATTTTTTATTGTACAGTGACTGCATGTCATCTTGTACGATGAAAAAGAAATAACTAATACACAGGTCTTTGGCAGAAGGTGGTACAGGGTATAAAATCATAGATTTTTTAAAAGTTGATTAATACTCCATTTAAAACATAGAATATGCTTTAGTTAGTAAATGTTTAAATAATATATTGAAACAGACAGAAGATGCTGTTGAAAGAAGTCCTCCAAACTGATGTGCTGGCAAATGCGAAGTACTAGTGAGCTGTAGAAGATTAAACCATTTTGCAGTGCTTTAGTGATTTTCTCCAGCTTTATGCCATAGGAACCCCATCTCGCCTTTGGAAAGAAAACCTGAAAGCTCTATTTCCTAAACTGCCTGCACTACAACAGTATATTCAAAGGAATTTCATATGCTTCTTGTGTCTGATAAATAGAATTTGCATATTGTACTTAAGTTGTAATCCAGTTGTTGTTGACATTTGTTTAATTATTATTATTTTAGGGGGGAAAATAAGCTATACTGTAGCATTTAAATTGTGTATGTAATATTACTATTAGAAATTGCTAGACCATTGGAAGACAGCAATGACTGTATTGACATTGATTAGCATGATGTGGAAAATCTCTCAGCTGTTGGTTTTTGCAGTGTGATATAAAAAGCAAAAATGAACCGCTGTGCAGTTTGGCTTATGTTTGCTTTAAAGTGTGTAAAGTTTTAGTTATTTTGCAAAACTGTACTGTATTTGGGGGTATACAGTTATGAAGGTAACAATTGTTTTTCAAAGGACAGATAAACTTACTCTTGGATCATATGATGTATCATCTTAATTTGGCTTTTGTTATGCAGAAAGTTAACACCAGCTATTAAAATATATTTTAGTAGAAATGCTTTAATTCCTGTTTCTTCCTCTACACTGTGAATATTTAAGCTTTGGTGGACTAGAGCAACATCATGCTGCCCAAAGTACTAACCTATGCAAACTAGTTCACATTTTAGTTGATGTCACAGTGGATGTAACATAACAATTTATTTTGCATAACATTAAACGTCATTCAAATAAAAAATTAAACCCGGCACTATGTATGTATTATATTCATAAACAACACTTTGTAAAGCTACCATACCCATTAGTATAAGCTCTCAAAGATGCATATTGCTTTAACTAAGGAAGCTTTGAGTTTTCAAACTTAAGTAGAATTTTTAGCACTATTCTTCAAGCTTGATCTCAGAAAATAGTTTCCTAAAACACTGTTTTATTTCAGACATGCCCTCTCCTTAAAGGGTTAATTTGCCTTTTTCAGTCTGTATTTGTAACCTTTCAACAGAACATCAAGTTACATTCCATGACCCTTGGTTTGTTTAAATAAGCAAAGATAGTAAGTGAAGGAGGTCCACTGATTTAACTGATACTGGTTTGCTTGTCTTTGAGTGGGCATTTAGTTAGGTGTGCTCTCAGTGCAACACTGATGAAAAGAAATTGAATTGCTGGCTTCTTTAAGACAGTTTTATATACATATGTTGTCTTTATTCATTTACACAAGTGAATTATTTTTAAAACATTGTAAGAAAGTTTAAGTTAAAATAAAATCCAGAAGTATTTTGGAACGACTCTTCTGTAGTTGAAGAAGATTATTATGCTTAGGAACATGTTTTCTTTATTTGAGGGTTAAGTGTACAGTAAAATGGACTGCATTGGAATTTTTATATTTTTATCAAGTGTTAGTTTGAAGAAGGCTGTTAACAATGTATGAGGACAAAGGGCAGCCACAAATGGAGCTGGTTAGCTCCTTCTAGGTAAGTGACATTGCACTTGCTACGACACTAATTTCTACTTAAGAAATGTGTTAGGGTTTCCTAAGAGGTTTAATTGGTTACAGAGTTGTGATTCCATGTTCTGTGGTGCTTTTATATATTGAAGTGCTGCCAGTATAGAAATATCCGATCTTTATATATACCATAGCAAACAGCAGTTTTCAATAAGATAAAGATTTAAGAGCTGCCAAAATGGACCTCAAGCACTCAGAATGTGTTTTATTTGAAAGTCCCTCCATAATTTGCTAGAGGTACTGAAGTACTTTCCTGTCTTTACTGGCCCCATAGAATATAATTATCACAAGGATCTATGTACTGGCACTTGAAATTCTTGTGGAAACCCTCCATGCTGTGTATTGGACAACTTGAGAGTTTCTAGCTATCAATGCTTTTAGGATGCTCTGATTGCTGCTCTGTCTCAGAACTGGGCTCTTGATTTTCTCTGGTGTGTTAATTAGCAAGAATAAGCTAATGTACCATAGAGTTCTTGTACTAAGGCAATAGTTGCCCAGGGCATGGGCACTGACTTCTCTCCCTTCTCCCACTCACACCACCACACCCAGCCATGTTTCCAATACTGTTTTTCTGTGACTACCTCTTACATCTTTCCATGAAGCTACCTGTGGGACACATTAAAGGGATACTACCAATGATCCAGACTTGTATTTTTATTCCAAATGATTTCTTTTATCATCATTCTTTCGGCGATTCTGTTTATTGCACAACCTTGAAAACAGTAATATCAGCGTAAGGAAAGAAGTAGCCTGAAATGGGTGGAAGGCATGGCTGAAGTGAAGTCACAGATTTCTTACTCAGATTTTGCTGCAGAGGTTAATACAAGTCAGCCCTATGACTGAGGGCACCATCTGAACAACTGACCTCTAAGCTGAGCAGTGCTGTGTGGATATGCTCGGCCTTTCTGTGTGTGTATGTCTGTGCTGTAGTGTCAGAAGTACTCTAGGGTAGAGCGCAGATACCTCCTCCAGTTTTTGAGGAATTAGTTGGCATCCCAAGAGCAGACCACCCAGTGGCATATGGCATTCATAAACGCAAATTTATCCTTTGAGAAAATGAGACCTCAGTACAGAGGGAACAAAATGTCAGTAGGTTTAAGCTACATATTTTTGTGGCCAGCAGGAAGGAAATCCTTTGTGTGCAGTGAGAAGACTAAGCCCCATGGCACTGTGGCAAGCTGCTAACTCTGAACTGTGTTTGGTACCAGAAGGAGATGATGTGCCACAGAGCTCACCTGCTCCACAAATTTGATGCTGCATGATGTGTTGCTTGCTGGGCATTGTGCTTAACAATGACAGCAGAAACTGGAGATTCATCTTTATGCACTACACCCTAAAAAGAGCCTAAGAAGTCCTTAATTTTATATATTTTAGCTTTGGTTTCTTTCTCACTTGCCTGCTGTTGATAAAATCTAATTTTGGAGAGGTCTGTTCTCATACAGAAGACTACTGGCTTGTAGACTACTTGTATCTACAAAGAGAGATCTGCAGGTATTAACATCTGTGTCTTAAAATACTGCTTGATGCATAGATATCAATTTTCAATGTTTTCACAAACAACTGTCTGCTTTTTTGATTGTTCTTTGATTCAAGCCATAATTTTTCTGTGTTTTTCCTCCTCCTCCATCTTTCTTCTCTTGACATGCTTACAGCCTGCGTTGCTTGTACAGCAGCTTTTCCAGGACCCAAAGGAGGTATTTTTAAGAGGCTTCTCAAGGAACTGAGAAGACTTTAAATTGCTTGAAAAATGCTAGTGTTATCTCCCCGTTAAGTTCTCCCTCCCCCAGCAGTTCTACACTGGCTTCACTGTCCTTCTTTGCCTTTTGCCGCCTCTTCCTTCAGTCAAACTCTGACATCTCTGTCATCAAACCTGATGGGCTTGGGGCCCCTCCAGTCAGGCCTTCAGACCACTCTCTGGCCTCCATAGTTTCTGCATTCAGATTTGGAACTTTAGTGTGGCTCACCTGCCTGTTCTCCTGTCAAGACCTTTGAGCAGAACTCAAAGAATATTAGCACCTGCCCATTTACCCCAAGCAGTGTTACATTTCTGTTGGCTCAGCGATGAACTGCTCTCTGTGAAGAGACCTCTTGACTGTGTTTTCCCTGGCTTTCTTTGCCCATGTGTACTTGTGGCTGCTTCTGAAATAAGCTGCTGATTTCAGAGAAGAGGGAGATTACACTTTTTGCTGTCTCATTAATACCTAAATCAGTTCTTCATTCTCTTCTTCAGAGGATTAGCATCCTTATTATGTTAGCTCTGATTTTGGGTTGAACTCTTGATTTGGAAGTCATTCTCTCTCTGTCAGAGTGAAGGACTCATACCATATCAATGCAGTCTGTTGCTCACTATGGAAGCTGTGTGATAGGCACTCTCCTGCTCACCAGAACCTGTCAGTTCCAGCACTGCTTGTTCTGTATTCATCAGATGGGATCTCTGTGAGATGTGATTATCTGTACCAAACCCCAGCCTTTCTATAAATAAATATCATTATAAAATAAACACTTTTCCTGACTTACAGCTCCTCTGACTCAAGATGACATTGACATCCTCCAATTTTGTAGTTTGTACTGGCATTAGGAAGCATGCATCTAAAATGTGTTAGATAAATTATGCTCTAGGGGACTGTTTAGGCAGACCTTGATGACTGCATCTATTATGCAGTGTGGCTATCTCAAGTTAAATGGGATAAGTGGCAGATCAGGTCTTGCTGGCAAGTGGTTCAACTGAGAAACGAGTTTATGTGCTTATTTGAGTGACCCAGCTATTCAAGAGACTGTCATTTTAATTTCTACTCCAGCAGTTCAAAACAAATACAAGAATTAGATGACAATTATTCACAGTTAACTAGTTAGCTGTGCAGCTTAAACAATTCCGTGATCAAATGGAAATAAAGAAGGTTAATCAGAAATTTTGGCAAACCATGTGCAAGGTGGAGCTAGGCATTTGAATTGATGTTCAGCGTGGTTGCATTTCTAACCTTTATTTTCCCTTCTTCTAACTTTATTAAAATTAGTGGGAAAGCTCTGCTCCTCACAGCATGACTAACATGCTGTTAGAGAAATTAATCTTCAGTGAAAGAATAGATTCAAGGGTGTGGTAAGGTCTTGGAAGACAATAATTTACAGTCATGCTTTCAAATCTTGAAGTTACCGAAATTTTAACTTTGCTCCCTTGAATTTTCTTTCATCCCCTAAACCCCACTAAAACGGTTTTGCTCTGCTCTGTTCAACATTGCATTCCCTGTAGCAGTTACCTTTGTGAGATGGGGAAAAGACCATAAGCATTGGAATAATTCAAGTAAATTTCTCTTTCTATGATTTTTCATTGCTATGCTAAGTAACGTCTGCGAAATATCGTTTGTCACAAGGCTCTTTATTTCACCCTCAAGAAACATATCGCACAAATAACACACTCCCTGTTCAAATGGCACTGGCCAGGATGCTCTGTTGCACAGCTGTGATTATTATGAGAAGGAGGGCGTGCTACAATGGCAACAGCTACAGGCTTGATGTTAGAGCAAGCACCTAGCAAAGACTGCTGTGAGATCTTTCTCAATTTGTGACTCCTTTGAAAATAGTAGCCATCACTGTGCTGCCTGAAGTGGCTACCTGGAAGCAGAGACTTGACAGGAATAAGGGAATAAAGGTGATATTTATTTGAAAGGCCTTCAACGGTACGCCCTGGGGAGACCAGAGGCTACTTCCAAAATGGACCCCAAGATGGATGACAAGTCACGAGTTCTTCACACTTTTATAGGTTTGGTCTATTTGCATATCAGCATAAATTTGCCAATTAAAACTTTAGCCAATGATGTAATTTCTGTAAGGTTACCTCCCCTTTCCAAGATGTTGGTTTACACATTCTGGGTTTGGGTGTCCTTGGAGAGCAAACCTAGAGACTTTGTTATGTCTATCTTAACATGAGAGAGCAGCAGCAGCAGGCTATAAGACACTTCAGAGTTTTACAGTAAGCAATATTGAATTTGAAAAATATAAAAATATAAAAGCTAAAACTCAAGGCATCAACTGCAGTACCAGTGCACTGTGAGATTAATAAAATTGTAACTTTGCAGCTTGTTTTATTTTCCAGATGCTATAAAGTCAACACAGCTGCAGCTGCTTTTGGACAGGTTGATTTTAGATACTGTTTTGACTTGTTGCTGCTTATCTTTTTGTTGATATTCTTTCTATTTCAGCTTCTTATGGTATGATGCTAAACCAGAAGAATACATCAGATCCTCTAATCTGAGGGCTTCTGCCATTCTACAGATGTATGTTTTCTTATTTTTAGCGTTTCTTCTTTTTCTCAGCAATTTCTCAGAGATCAAGAATATGAACAGGACTTAGCCTCCTACAAGACAGCCAGAACTGTAATCTGAACTGGTACAAAATGATTTAAAATGAGGGCATGGGCACTGGTAACAATCAAATTAGTTTCTCCTACAAGTTGATCCATGAAGCACACTCACTCTTGTGCCCCCCCCCAGTTTTTCCTTCTCTAAATACTGCTGGTCTAGTGACCATTTATTTTAAAGTTCATTGAATCTTGTTACATTTTTCATGTATTATTGCAACGTGCATTAACCCTGATCAGGGTCACAGGGAATCTACAATTGGATCAGAACTTCACAGCTAAATAAGGTAGGTGGAACAAGATTACTTCGTCTGTGCTTTAGTGTATTTAAAAGCTTTTGTTCATTTAAATTCTGTACAAATATGCAATGAAGGGTTCTGTACAGGATGGAACAGCTTTCTATAGCTTCAGAAAGCAATGGTGTGAAACCACTGATCATATCAGAATAAAGGCACCTTGATTCTTAGTCCAGACTAAGGTTTCTTAATCTGCTTTATTATATTTCTTGTCTGTATCATGATGTGTGTTCAGCTGAGGCAAAAACGAGGTTGAAGAGACAGATTTTATAATGTATTTAGATTCAGAAACAGGAAGATGAGAGACAAGTGGGTTTTTCAAATTACATCTGAAATCTGAATCTGATTACAGAGTAATATTGGAAATTTCACTCAACATTTTAACACTTCAGTGTGATCTATGAAACCAATCATCATTCTTTAATGAATTGAATATAAATAGTGAAATGCTTACTGAATTAGGGATCATAAAATTTTGTTTACCCTTAAACCAAGTATCTAACAACTAGACTAGAGCTGTGTTGACTTTTTATTTGTCTCTTAAGTTTAAGGACTATTTAGTTAAGCTATGTGAAATGGGACATCATCAGTGAAATGGATATCAGTTCTGAATTCTTGACAAGATATTTATTCAAAATCGCTTTGGTGGTGAGAAGAACAAACAAATCATGGATGAGGATTTGAGTTACTGGGTGACTAAATCAGTCATGCTCTGAAAGACTATTTCTGCTTGATTTTTTAAAATAGGATCTGAGATACACCCTCTCAGCAAAGTGTTCAGGGCTGTTAAACATGAGTAGGGATTGATGAGTGCCTGTGCCATCCTAGGTGAGGGGTTTCTGCTTGGAGATGTTTAAGACCTTGTTTTGGCTTCAGCATTTCCTACCTGCTGTCAAGAAAATCTGAAGGGATCATATATAGCACATAGCTTTCTTTGACTCAGTACATCCTGTCATGTCATTTTTAAATCATGTTGTGTGGAATGGGTGGGAGAATGCTCATGTTGGCCTTGAACAGATAGGAAATCCTCAGGCAGAAATGGGACACCTGGAAAAAGTGAGGGCCAAATCCTAATTTTGTCCCAGCTTTATTAAGAGTTTGGGTGCTCCTCACGAAGCTCTGAGGAAGTGACATTTTGCTGCTGGTGAGCTGGTGCTACCTCACCTCTACTGTGGCAGCAGGTCCTGAGTGCAAACCTTCTCAGGGCACGTCACTCTGGTTGGGTGGCCTGGTGGGCACCTTTGTAAAACGTGCAGTTCAGCCCTGCCATTCAGCATGGGCTCAATACCCACAGATTTCTAAGCCCTCTTTTTAAAAAAAAAAATTATGTAAGTAGCTCTTTCTACTTTTATGCATATTTTTTTCTCAGCATCAGAGCAGCAGCTGTGGCAGGAGGGACGCAGGGATGTGTTACCTTGGAGGTGGGAGTGCAGCAATGGAGGTGCTGTAGCTGGTGTGCCAGGAGGGAATGCAGACCCGGGGGAGGCAGGAGGAGCTGCTGAGCCAGAGGTACCCCCGTGGGCTGTGATGGATTGCATTACCTGGGAGCTGAGCTCTGCCACTTGCTACTGCACATGGCCCATAGGAAAAGGTAGTGGATGTTCAAGCACCATTTCTCTTAGGTGAATATGTGAGCACTTGTGATGAATATTTTTCACACTCTCCAGTCCAACTACAAAGCCTGAAGGAACAGAAGGAATGTTCCTGGAATTTAGTTTTTTTCTTCAAATCCAATTACACTTGAAAGCATTCACTGCCTCACTTGGCCAACCATTTTCCAAGCATGGTAGGTTTTTATCATGAAAACCAGCCTTCGCAGTTTACTTTCTTTCTTGTTGCAGGGCAGAACAAGTTTCTCTTGTTTCTTCTTTTATCTGGGCTGTTTTCTGCTGTGATGGGAGCAAAGGTTTCTTCTTGTGGTGCAGTGAAGACATTCAGAAACTGCCACTGGCCACAGTAAGTTGCTGCAATCCTCCTGAAACACATATGATTGATAGATATGAAACTACTCCCGTTTTTCTGAATCTCTCTGCATTTTTAGAAAAACGTCCAGGAGCTGAGATGGAGATGTACAACGATACCTCTTTTCTTCTTCTGTTATACACTGAAAAAGAAGATGAGGAACAAAATATCTGCACCTGAGGTTTTAATACAGCCTTTCAGGGCTGGGTGAGCTGTAGTTCATTAGCAGGGGAAAAGGCAATCATGTAAAACTGGCACAAGGGGGCAGGTGTGCACCACTGAAAATTCTTCATAGTTTGTTTATGAATGATCACAATTAGCTGCAGGACATAGAGTGGTGACCATCTTGTTATCGGCGTAAATGGGCATTCTAATTGTGTTGTAAGAAAAACTGTGCTCTATATTTAATTAGAATGAAGCCTCACATTTCTACATAAAATCAAAAGGGCTTAACAAAATAAGTGGTTTACAAAATTTGATTTCCAGTATGGTTCAATAGCAGAGACAACTAGGGAATAAAGATGTGTTTCACTAATACTTTTTACTGGATCAGATGAGATGAGACATTCAACTATCATAATTCAGCACGTGAAGTTTAAACATATTGGAACCATATTGTTGAAGGACTTAAAGGTGTCCTAGTACTTCAAAATATGGATGTGCTCCCTGAACAGTGACAATTACAGTGGTGGTGCATATGGTGGAGTCTTAGGAGTTCGTAGAGTTAAATGTGTGTACAAAATGCTATATATGAGTGCAAGAAGGAAACCAGCACAGGAGGCACAGTCAAAGAAGAGCTGCAGTAAGAGATGCTACTGCAGCAGAGGTTTCATTATGCTCTTAAGACAGATTAATCTGCTGTAGAGACAACTACTCATGCAGTGACAGCATTTTCCTTCCCAGACCTCTCCTTGCAGTGACCTACTCTGCATCTTCATTACCTGATCTGTTCCACATTTCATCCACAGCAACGTAGTACTTTTAATATTTTTTTTTAATATTAAAAACCAAAAGTGCTAGAGATAAAAGCAGTAAATTTATTTCATGTGATTCCATTAAAATGAATTTCTATTGCTGTCTGGACTTGGACTAACATAAGCTTTGTTGTTCAAGCAGTGCCAACTTCAAAACTGTCTTCTTTTAAAAGACATCTGAAATTTTTCAAAATGCAAGACATGGAGATGAGGCTTTGCAAGAATGGGTGTTTCAGGAGAACTTCACTATGGCTGAGCTGAAATGAATGGAATTAATACAAGATAATAAGCTATTTACACATATACATGTATACAGCAGGAATTAGAAATTCAGTGTTCATCTGTGAGACTTTATTTTTCTGTGGAAGAAGAAGACACTCAAGACTGTTTAAAATCTGACTGTTTTATTGTTGTAATACCGTTGTGCCAGCATATGATTAATACTTGCCTCAAAGCAGTGGGGGCTCAGTTCAGCTGTGGACAATGCAAGGGTGAGTGGCTGATGCTTCCCTGCTGCCTTTTGTGTTTCCAGGGACATTTCTTACCTCAGCTGGATTGCTCCAGGTCAAAAATGAGAATGTTTCTTTCTGAACTGTTGACGTCTGACTGTCAGAGTCATCCCTGACTGCTGTTCCTTAAATATTTGATTTCTTCATTTTACCTACTGACCTGGATTACGGACATGGTAAAGCAGTTTCTTTGCCATTATATAGATGCCTTCTGTGTGAGCATAGCTTGAACCTCTCTTCCACAGTTGCCAAATGCATTATTTTCTTGAAAATGTCTTCATATGCCAGTTGCAAATCATTTTAGTTCTTTGAATTTACTCCATTTTCTCTTTGTTTCTCATGTTGCCTAAAATGTGTGCAAGGTTTAAGAAAGCTTCAGCAGAAACAGTGTAAGGAGGACAATGCTCTCTTGCTCTAAGAAGTGAAGCCAGTTATGCAGGGCTGGCTGAGGTCCATGACTGCCATGGAGAGAAGAGCCTGGGCAGCCTCTCCTCCATCAGGCACTACCAAGACTTGACTTTTGCTCCCATTGGGCCTCTATAGGAAATCTGCTACTCATAGCTCCATGATGATGATCAGAGCATTTAGGATGAAAGTGTATTCAAACCCAGGCCAATGTGGAAGTCTAGATATGGCTGTGTGGTGTCACCTCTCTCAATAAAACCAAAGACTGGCTCCAGACCCTGGGAATAGGCCTCTGGGAAGCTGTCCATTAAGGACAGCTTGTTCTACACACTTTCTGTGTGGCATCATGCAGGCTCCTCTCCTTTATTCTAGAATGGTCACTAGGTGGTTAATGGCCATGAATGCCCTTTTCCAAGCTTTGAATGTAGGTACTACATTTACAAGGAATCTCCACAGCCTTGAATTTTCAAAAGTAATTGCTTGTGGTTCATTAAATTCCTTAGTTATGTCCCTAGCTCCTTAACCTGAATATTGCTGGAATGCACTTTTAAACATTTTTTGTCTGCATTCTTTTTTCCAGCTGTAATAACTATTTATCTCTACATAATTTTACTAGTAAGTGTTCCAAAGCTGCCTGCAGCTTGTATATTTTTTTTCCCTCCACAGACAACAGTTTACCTAATTAATTCTGACTATAGAACTGCTGGATTCTTATACTGCGTTCTATGAATATAAAAAAGAACAGAGCAGAAGATGTCAGAGCTAAAGTTTTGTTCCAGATTTTTTATTTTGTTTATAGCTAGATCATTGCCAAGATGTGTAGAGACACTTAGATTATAGGAAAAAAATACATTACTGAAAGCAAGAAGACTGGGCACCTAAATAAAGCTATTTAGCATGTCACAATCTTTTAAATGCCAGTTACCTGCTGTGTAAACCTGGACTAAAAGTGGTTTCTTTGCTACAGGATCCAATCCCACAGGAAATGTGTCAACATTACAAAAATAATTTTAAACTTTGTACAGTATTTACACATTATGATCAAGACCACAGCCAAGTACTTTGATGAAGACTTGATTTATTGTCTGTGAAGAGGAAGTGTCTGTCATCGAAACAATTTCCCTGCTTCATTTTTCAACCCTAGTTGGTTTTCTTTCTCAAATTTTTGTTGTTGTTGTTTATTAACCTACATTTGACAAGACAGCTAGTTTCAGCCAGGTTGATCATCTTTGTCTTGGCATACTGTACAAGTTATTTCTGACCTCAGTCCTCAGAAAACATGGAAAAACACTATTTCATAAGTTTTAGTGGAAGATTTCTGATAAACATTACTGTATTTACTGAGTGTTTGTAAAGCACGAAATTATGTTCCACTAATGACTGTTTAATGCTGAAGTTCAGCACATCTCACAGCTGGGTGTTAGCTAATGAACACGAGATGGTCTATATATAATAGCTGTTTATCCTCTCAAGAAAAAAATCCCAAGTTTTATCCCAGAAAGCCTAGGTGAAGCTTTTAAACCAGACAGTTTTACAGACATGTTGTCATTCCTCAAATTAAGAATATTTCTCCACTGCCTGTCCATGCTGTAGGAGCTATGGATGGTGACTCAGTAAAGGACCACCTTCTGTGGCTGGTTTGTTCAAAGGCCCTTTTGCAACACAGAGTGATACTCTGCCATGCATAAAACCAGGTCATTGAAATTTTGCACACGCTCGTAAAGTACATTTTAGAACAGGAGGATTACTGTTCCTTGTGTCCTGACCGAGTTTGTGTTGGTGTCATTATTTTCTTTTTCAGAATTCGTATTATTTTCCATTTCCATAATGATTTATTACTTTCAGTGGAGAGGACACTGGTTATGTTGGTATGGAATTATGGAATGCTAGGTAGGGTCCAGGTTGCAGCACAGACCACCTTTTTCTGTTATAGAGTTGGGCTGTTTAGGTGCTTATTTCACTGGAATTCCTGCTGCTTCCCAAGATGACTTGTTGGTATGTTTTCTTAAGCTACAAGTAATTAATAGAGAATTTTCTGACTTTTGCTTAAATATCTCTGATGGTGTTAGAAGTTATGCTATGAGAAGTTTGTATATGCAATGACTAGGAAATAAGTCTGGATGAAACAATACTGGATTCTCCAGTGAAAACTTGCACATTTATTTCCTGAAGATTTTAGTGACTATTTCTCCTGGTTTTTTATATCTGTGCTTTGAAAAGCTCTTCCTGAGCAGACAAGGGATCTGCTCAGTCAGCCCCAGCTTAAAGCTCTGAGAGAAGTGACAGGCAGACGGAGAGAAAACAGGACAACAGAACATGTATCTGTCTTGCACAGGTGAGGAGTGCTTGTGATGTTTTTTCCTCTTTTTGCCAGATCTTCAAACATTACCTGTCAAATAATTTAAGGGAATTCATTCTGTAACTCTGTGTGGCAGAATTCAGTGAGGATGTGACAGGTGTTTTGAAGTTTCACCACAAAGGTTGTAGTTCACCTTTTGCTTTCCTGACTGAAAACATCATTGCTGCCTGTTGTGGTTTAGGAACAGCAATCTGCAATTAAGTTCCTGCATCCCCACCCGTTCTTCCCAAGACTCTCTCAAATCAGATTCCCTTTGCCCCCTCCCCCCTCTCATTTCAGGATGGGGTTGAGAATTGGAGGCACAAAAAAAGGTTAAAAAGATGGGTTGAGATAAAAACTATTTACTAGAAACAGCAACGAGATACGAACCCAAACAGTAAGAATATTAATAACAGAAGTATACAAAAAGAGAGTGATTTATATGCAAAAAATTCTCACTGACTGACCTGACCTGGTGCGACCCTGAGACATTGAGCAGTGGTGAATGGACCCACCACACCAACAGCTTCTTCCTGACCACTGACCGCTCCCACCTTCTCCAACTTTCTCCTGCCCCTGGTGGTATGGAATAACAACCCAGACATGCCCAGAAGTCTCCAGGCTCACCTCCCCCACCCCCAACTATTGCCGAAAAATAAACTCTGTCCTGGCCAGAGGAAACAGAAACCAGAACACTGCCAAACAAGTATCAGAGGTGGTGGCTACTTTTCAGGCCCAGAACTGAAAAGCATATTATGGCCTGTAGATATTTCTTCCAGTTATTGATTCCAAATATTTAGTGCTTCATTTTGCTTAAATGAATCATACATTTACATCTCTATGTTCTGATCAAGACCTTAATAATAGCACTACGCATCAGATGTCAAATACAACATCTACAATTGGCATAAAACTCCCCCGATTATATATATTGAGGTTCTTGAATCTGTAATTTCTGTCCTGTGTATGATAAAGGTGAACTATGCTGTCCAAGATGTAACCTAAAGTAATGCCAAAAAGTAAAAGGCAATGCCAGAATATGCTTGGATGCCTTAAAGCAGGAGTGTCTTAATATATCTTAGAAGTGATTTATGTCAAGTCCCTTCTTGAAGAAATACTGAGAACTGGAAGAAAGATCATAATTTATTAATAGTTGACTGAGTAGCTTCTCTTGGCAGTACGTCATGGATGCAAAACAAATTCCTTAGTTACTAATATCTTCTAGCTCCCTTTTAAAACTATCAAGTGGTTATTACATGATTGTCTCCTGGAGGAGCGTTAGGGGGTGAAGTTTTGACCCTTTTACTTTCCTTAGGTTCTTGTTTCAACTGAAAGTCAGAGAAGTTGCTTACTTTTGTATAAACTAGTAGAGGCTGGGACTTCACATTTTCACTTTTAAATAAGTCTTATGGTAAAGATGCTCCTTTAGTTGCTATTTAAAAGCTCTCAGCTTATGTATTCCTATATATATATATGTGTGTATATATACACATCTACCACTCACCATTGTAACAGATAGATTAAAAGCTAACTGGCACTTTGCTGTTTAGAATTTAATTTTGCATTTGTAGGACAAAGTGGAAAGCAGAGATAACTGCAGTTGTGTGGGTTGTTTACCTGAAATGGAAGCACTGTTTTACCTCAAAAGAAACCAGCTCATTTGCTCTGCCCCATACTCTCCTTACGCTGGTAGAAGTGTCTGTACAGCCATAGAGTGAACCAAATCCAGCAAATCCACAGCATGACCACAGGTAACCCCCAAACAAAATAAATTAATTTTAACCTTCATCAATTCTCCATCCCAGGTCCTTGCACAGCTGATGAATGCAAGCTGATACTGAGCAGTAAAGGTTAGCCGGGAAAAAGTCCTGTCCAACCTTACTAGTAGAAGATAAATTTCTGGGTAGGAAATCTTTCTTCAATGAGACTATAGCATTGTTTTCACTGCTGTTTCCCAGAATGTAGCACACCTTTTAAAAAGAATTTAAAAATACAGGTGTGGAGTTTTTTTTGGTAAAAGGTTTTTCTGTATCTCTAAGGGTATTTAAAATTAAGAGCAATGAAGTTTCAGTCTTGGTAAAGAACTATAATAGAAACAGTAGTAAAAGCTAGACATCCTACCTTAGTAACACCAGTTTAATTTCATCAAATATAGGTGTACAAGAAGCTCTGGTGTGGTGTTTCACTGCAGATGTCATGTTGCTGTGACAGTACATTTGTCCAATGTAGATGAGCTTTGAGACAAAGCATAGCCTCTGATTCACATAATATGGTATCAGTAAGAATTTTAAAGTAAAATTTTGTGTGAAAGTAGAAACATAACCATTAGAATTTAAATTCTTCTGGCAATGTTTTGAGTTTGTTCCTACTCTATAAGCCAAGCAGCCTGCTGTTTGCGGGAAGTTTCCTAAGATTCTTAAGATAAAAAGGGATGTTTTGCTGGGTAAATGTACATAAGGTATGTTAAGCTAACTAGCCTTGCAGCAGAAAAACCTTCTGTACCATCAGTAAATATCTTCATCTTGTTTTATGTAATCCCTGCAATTCTAATGGGATAACAGACATATATTTAAAAATAATTAATGTATCATTTCATGTTAGTGTTCTTTGCTTTCAAGGTCTATATTTAGAAACAAGCTCTTACACCTCTTCTGCTTGGGCCAGCAGTCATGAGACCACAAGAAAGTTATAAATGTTGGGTTGCATGTGTTGTGATTTCCCACGCAGATATGATAATGCAAATTATGGAGCCAGCTCAGGCTATAGGCATTGAAAAACATGTAGGGAATTTCATCTCTCTCTCTGATGACAATTCCCTCCCTTCCTTGTTCCTAACCTGTGGGCATAAACTGATTACAATAACAGAGTTGTTACCTTCAGTATTTTATTTTCCCCCACAGGAATCTAAATATATTTTCTTCATCAAAGAAAAAATCATGAATGAGAATGACTACTTTATAAAACAAGACAATATAAAAGGAAAGGAAACAGTGTTTGAAAGCCTAAGCTTTCTGCAGGCAAACCCAATTAGCAATAAAGGAGCTTTGACTTTATGGGAAAACTATCATGGTAACTCTATTAGAATGAAAACCAGACTATTTTCAGACTTTATCCCTTTAAAAATCTTATGGCCATTTGCATGTTTTTTACTATTGAATTTCCAACCTATTCATCAAGAGACAGACACTTTACACATTAAATTATGCTTTTGTGTGTGTATATTCAATAGGTCTTTTCACTCCTGTAAATCCACTATTAGTCCTGTTACAACGTTTGCTTATGTCTTTTCTGTGTCAGGAAGCTTCTTGCTATTCAAGTCTGCGTGAAGTAACAACATTTCTTAATTTCATACAGTCCTAGTATATCAGAGCAACCCACTGAGCAGTTGTTCAGCTGTGAATTAGCTGTATGAATTCCTTGGTCCTTCGCCCATTGTATGTGCTTGGGCACTCAGTGTGGGAGAAGTCCCAACTTTCCCATCACAGCAGTGCTGGGAGGTGCTTCCCTCCCCCTTCTGCTCAGCAAATGGGCACATACCTAAAATGTCTTTGGTGATGATGAAGGCTTGCTGTCTTAATTTTAAACGTGACATACCCAGTGTATGGTGTAATTCAGGCTTTGTCTGTCCCGTGTCCTGAGATGCAGGAGGGCAAGGCTTTTTAAAGCTTTGCGTAGTTCTCTGTCTCCTCTCTGTCATCCCAGCAAATGAGTGCCTCATGAATCATTTATGTATGATTTTTTTTTTCCAGCTAAGATATACTATGGCCACACGAGCTTGGAAATGCATACATTTAAATATATTTAAAGGATTTTAAAATTAAATTGACATATACAAAGTCCCTTGAGAGGTCTGAGTGAGGTTCTCTCTCGGAAAGAGACTACAATTTAATAAAAGCACCAGAACTCCATAATAGATTTTATGTCAGAAATATAAAGTTCCAAACTTACAGTGCATCCCAGAATGACCATAAATCATCATTATTTCTAAGCAGATAATGAGAAATTATTTGTAAACACGACTTAATTGGACACACACTACTGATTCATTCTTTTATTTTACAGCTTTGGTGAGAAGCGGGCAGTAAAAAAAAAAAAAAAAAAAAAACTGAATGAGCTTTGAAGACTTAATTCTGTCAGCCGGGGTTTTTCAAATGGAGAAAAAAGGAATGAGCAGCCTTTGCAAACTCTAAACATGTAGTTTTCCTCCAGTTCTTCACTCCGATATTCACTTTACATATAGAAGGGGAATCTGGCCAAAGTGAGCGCCCCTTGTCCCACTGTCAGTAGAAGCAGTTTTGGTTGTATCAAATGAAGTTTGTACAACATAATACTTTGCTGGCTTTGGAGCTCAGGCAGCAGCTGGATATTTGAACAATTATGAGGGGAAAGACAACTCTAAAAGCACAGCCTTGAACCCTGTGCAGTGTGGAAGGCTGACATGAGGCAGAGTATATGAATCACAAAAACCTCTAAACCCTTCTGCAGAAGAATGTGGCTTTTGGGAGGTGGTGTGGGAAGCAGGGGGGAAATACTGTCCTGAATATAAATTTTGTGAAGTCAAAGTAATTTCCAGTAGCTCTAGAAGGGCAGCATGCTTTAGTAAGATCTTGGAACTATTATAATAGAAATGCATTTTTAGAGACAGCGGTAGGTAATGGAGTCCGTAGGGTAAACAAGGATAGGAGATTGCACAACAATTTGATGCTGCCACTCACACCAGGGAAACAGAATTTACCTAAGTTCCAAGAACTTCAGAAATAGGCATAATCTAATGTAGAGAGCATGAAAAAAGATTAAACTCCAGATTCTGTGCTGATTTATTTATTCTGCTAGCCAGCACTTTCAGCTTATGGCTAAACGATTAATATTCCGAGAACAGAAGAAGAGACCTTTTCTTGACAGCTGTTTCCATAGCTCCTGCCTCATTGTGTCCTTGTTTGATAGTAAATGAAGATGGCTTTTGAAAGTGTCATGACTGCCACACTAGCTTAAACATGATAAAATAATAATAATGAATTTATTTTCCGGCAATTGGATAATTTATGGAATACTGTGTGATGGTCAGGTATAATAATAACATTTAGCATTTTTATATGTTCTTTCTGCTTTGTAGCTATCAGTCAGTCAATGCAACATCTTTATGAGGTAGATGGGTAGACTGCAGTGCTCTTCTTTTACGATGAGCAAAATAAGACAAAAGGCAAATGACTGCCCAAGGCCATGCAATGAGAAAGCTGCAGAATTGGGATTGAAGCTGGGGGAACTATACGAACATTTACTTCATTGATTATGTTTGTTCTGCATATATGGCCAGTAAACTAATAGGGATGTAAAGTTCCCTGTGAGAGAACATAGAGATCCCATAGAGAGATGAAGAGATGTAGATTTTTTTTTTTAATAGCAGACTATCTTCAGTGGAAATGTGCTTTATTTAAATGGTTTTTTAAAGCTGCTTTCTGAACTGTTAACTTTGCCAGCTCAATGTAAAATAAAACAGACATAGAATGAATTTTATCTAGATCATGAACCAAAATAAGCATGTTAGTAAAAAATTCATCCAGGACCTTAAGTACCTAAACCTATAATAGTGATTTTTTTGTTTGCTGCCTTATACGATGTATCTTTGAAAAGTTTAACATGTATTTTTATTGACAAGATCAAAGCATACTTCTGAAATCATTAATAGGCACTGTGACTTCCTCATCCTCTGCCTTTTAGTGAAAAGGAGATGGAGCTGATAACAAAGCAGAGTACTTGATGGACAATCAGTGACACAGGAAGTAACTTTTTGATTAACCAGCTAATCTTTACCTGTAAGGTGCTGTGTATCTCTACATTCTTATCTTGCTGGAATAAGGATATCTGACTAAAAGGGCATTCTATAAATTAATGGGAAGACAAGTCATGTGAGTAAAGGTATCCATTTGTTATAAGGTATCTTAATATAATAATTTTATTAAATGAATAATTTTTTTTCAGATTACCCCCACATACTTATGTGTTGTGTCTAAAATGTTTCTAGGATCTGAGTTAATTCATTACCAGCTATTTCAGGAATCTCCCTTGGACATGAGACACCCCGGCTTTTTGGGTCAGATTCTTAAATTGAAAATTAAATATGCCAACTGGAAGGCAGAGGTAGTGTTTTTCAAAGGGGCTCCTGGTAGAAAAGCAACTTGTCTGTGTCCCAGGCAATGGCTTCAAGCATCTGTTGAATTCAAAGCACTTTACTAACCTGGTAGGTAAAGATGTCTCTCCTAATTGTGCTGGTTTTCCTGCTTTGTCTTGCCCAATCCTGCTGTACACTGCAGTGAAAACATTCTCTTGTTTTCTTCCCTCACTGAAAATATTTCAGTCAGGTAACTTTGAGAATGTCACTTTAACTGGTTTACTGCATAGAGTGTGCATGCACATGGCATGGCACCCGTACTTTACAAAAATTGCAAACAGCAACAGTTATAAAATCATTGGGAGCAGCCGTTACGATGTCTTGCATCATCATCCCATCAGTCCTTGTGAGGGCAGGGACAGGGGAAGTAAACATCTAGGTCCTGCATGCACGGTTTGTGTGGGGCATTCCCTGAGATTTAGGGAAGGACTGCTGTTACCACTCTGTTGTTACTATTACATGTATAAGTCCATGGAGCTGAATGAGATCCACCCAAGGGTTCTAAGGGAGCTGGCAGAAGTGCTCACTGAGCCCCTTTCCAACATCTACCAGGAGCCCTGGCTAACCAGGAAGGTTTGAGTTGACAGAAGGCAAAAAATTGTGATGCCCATCTACAAGGGCTGGAAGGATGATTCAGGGAACTACAGGCTTGTCAGTCTGATCTTGGTGCCAGTGAAGCTCATGGAGCAAATCATCTTAAGTGCCATCACGTGGCAAGAGAACTGCGGGATCAGGCCCAGCCATCACAGGTTTGTGAAAGACAGGTCCTACTTGACTGACCTGACAACGTCTCCTATGACAATGTGACCTGCTTGGTGGATGAGGGAAAAGCTGTGGGTGTGTCTAACTGGACTTTAGTAAAGCCTTTGACACCATTTCCCACAGCATCTCCTGGAGAAACTGGCTGCTTGTGGCAGATTGGACTTTAGTAAAACTTTCTTCACCAGAAGGGTTATTCAGCACTGGAACAGGCTGCCCAGCAAAGTGGTTGAAACACCATCCCTGGGGCTATTTAAAAGACATGTAGATGTGACACTTAGGGACATGGTTTAGCAGTGAGCTTGGCAGCACTGGGTTAATGGTTGGACTTGAGGATCTTAAAGGTCTTTTCCAACCTAAATGATTTTATGATTCTATGATTCCATTCCATGAATTGCTACGCAACAGAGTGGTAAGTTGGACATGGGGACTTTGGTCTCTGCCCTTTCACAGTAAGAAAGAAGAACAAAGATTCATTCTACTTCAGTTTAGTACTTGATTCAGGTGCCTATACACAGCTCACATACACTGGGGGTTCCCACCTGACCTCCAGCTGCCAGTGCAGTGGGGCACAAATCTCTCTTAAATCCTCTGTCTTATCTATAGCCATAAATAAATAAACTCTCTCCAAGGAATCGGCCACGCAAATGTCAGCTTCAGCTGAGCTGATCACTACAAGGCTCTATTTATAGTCAATGCAAAGGGCAGAATTGTGGGATTAGGTTTTTCTGACCTATTTTGAAAGTCTTCCTTAGGGTGAGAAGAATGGCACCCTGGAGTCTAACGAGCATTAACTTGTTCTCCATCGACTGGAGTGGGCCAGGAGGGCTGGCTTTGGTGTGTTTGCACTAGAGATGTGTGATCTTAATTGCAAGAATCTCATTGAGTGCGACTGAGCACAAAGCAGCCTGGGACAGTTTGGGACAGCTGATGCATCACTTTGTTATTGGTTTCTTAGGATGCCACTTTGCCTTAAGTTGAATTAAACTGCAGAAGCCATTCTGTGTGCAAGCCAGAGTGCAAGGTGGAAGCTTGCCACAAGATTCCCCAGGTGCAGCATATTGAGCAGTTGTGCAAGAAATTTTAGTTCCTTTTTTTGGTTGCAGAATCAGAGGAAATTTAAGCATAGAATTCAGGATGCAGGTAGTTCTCCTGGATAAATTTGGCAAGAACTTATAATCAGTTCACCTGCTGTTTTCAGGGAGAAATTGTCCATCTGTACTGCTGATTAATATGGCTGCTGACTTAACCAATATTAACTGGCCTTGCTGAAGAGATATTTTTACATTAGAAGTGATTAAAGATACATTCCAAGCAGCAATGATTCTTGGAATCATACTTGTTATTGAAATGTTGACAACATTGATATCAGGATTTTAATATCCTGCTTGATAATTCAACTTCTGCTTGGCACAGATTTCCTCTGGATCTGCTCTATGAGATCCAGATATTACTTTTGAGTTACTGAAGAGAATTATATTCATGTACTGGTCAGTGAAAGATTGACATTAGTGCTTTTGTCTTGGTAATGTTTCACAAAGCTGAGCCTAAAGTGACAAAAAGCAGCTGCCAGCTGAGGAGAAAAATTCAGGTTCTCTAGTCTTTGCATCTTCCGGCTTGTCTTCAGTTTCAGGGTAGAATGCTTCAGGGTGCTCTGTGCTGCCAGATTTTCATTTAACAGTGTTGGGGAGGAGGGGGGAAGGGAGGTAGTTAGTCTAAGGAAAAGAAAGAAGATTCATAAAAGAAAACAACATCAAAGAATGATGAACTCCTTGCAGATGTCAGTGTAGTATGGCACATTTTACATGAATTATTGGTGTTGTCAGCTCTTCTTGTGGAGTGTAGAGAAGAATAGGCTCTGCTTCAGTTCACTCCTTAATTCTTCATTTCCTTTAAAATAAATGAAATGAAAGACAGGTTATTAAAGAGGAGGCATTGTTTGTATGTTTGGAGAGTGCCATAAAGTGATAACTTCTATTTTACTGTTTTTCTAATATTTGTTATTTTTTCAGACTTTTAAATTAAAATACCTTTAGTGTGGCTTTCTAGGGGAAGAAGGGTTAGTAACACACTGCATGTGTTTGCATAGCTTTCCAAATCTTCTTCTGGAAAAGTTTGTTGACAAAATATCCATCCAATGAAACAAAAGGGGAAGTGCTCTAAAGAAAAATAATTTTGAAGAAAGTATACAGCCAAGCTGAAAAGAAAGGCCCTGCAATATCCTAATTGAAAGAAAACTGCAGAGAGAATTCAGACACCAGGTAATCCATATGCAATAGAAAAAGTAGTGGCTATCCTGGTTTTTGAAAACACATCATTTGTCGCTCACACTTTGTTAGATACCGGAGATGGAATTCATATAAGATAATACTACATATCTACGACATGGACAGCTACACCTGAACCATTCTCACTGGAGTTCCTTCGCAATCAGTAAATACACGAATAATTAATAGCTTTCTTTTTTTAGGATAAGAAGAAAGATGTTCAATAAGGGTCTTATTGAGAGTTTCTAGGAAGCTGATGCCCTCAAAAGTCAAATTGAAAGGACACAGATATGGCACAGGCATTGCCATATCTGGCAGGGATATCTTGTATATTCCAGAGCATATCACATGGCACTAAATGCCTCTGCTTGAGCATCTAAGTTGAACCCTACTAGTCTTAAACTTGGTCAGTGCCTCCTGGGATTATATGCATCCTTTTATGCCATTTTTCGAATGCTTATGATCAAGTACAAGATGCTTCCCCTAAATTGCTTCACTTGATGTGCTTCTTCTGGGGATTACCCAAAGTATTTTGCCTGAGTATTGAGTCCAAGAAACCGACTTAACAGCATGATACTGTTAAGAAAGCATTCCTTTATTACAGTATTGGGGCTGTGGAGGGGTGTCCCTCCATGGTATGTCCACCTCAACAGTTTTCTCATGAGTTTATATATCCTTCACATTATGAGACTCCCTGCATTCCCCCTCCAAGTCCTGCTCACTCAGTATGTCATCCACATGTACTGTGCATTGTCCAGAACCACACCTCCTTTTGGGGGTCATTTCTGTGATGTGGCTCTTAATGTGCTCATTGTTCACATGTGCTGACGTAAGGGTCTCCTATTGTTATGAGGCCCTGGCATTCCTCTTTAGGTAGGCACTGTCCCATCTCCCTCTTATCTAAGCAGTTCCTCCTGTTCTTCCTTGATTTAGTGTTCTAGAGGGGTATGGGTCTTGGTAACTGGACCTCAGATAAGTACTTTTCCCTTATCTGCAATGCCCCTTGTTGTCTTTGTCCTCGAGCAGTTTCCTGTTGCAGCGTAGTACTTAAACAGCTAAGAAAAAATGTTGAACGTATATTTACAAACTTACAGAGTTTAAGCAGAACTCCAAAATTAGGCATAACTACAAAATTCTTTGTCTAGCACCTTCAGTATTTCCCCTGCCTCTTATGCCCAGTACAACCCTTCTTTTGGCAGCAGCAAAGGCCACACTCTGTTATGTAAAACTTTTAAAACATACTAACTCAAGTTCTATTCAGAATCCTTTTGAAGCACAGTGGGTGAGATATTGAATAAATGTCTCAGACAGAACTTTAGTGGAGAAGGAAGAATAAAAAGAAATCAACTCTATTATGGGAATCTGAATGGCTGATGACAGGGAAGATGACCAGAATCTTTGCTCTTTTTCCTCACTCTGCTGGAGAGCTGTGCTGCTTGGTGTGCTCAGCACCAACTGCATTCACCCTTAGTTGTGCCACCTAATGTTCCTCACCAGCTTCTCCATTCTTGTTCACTGTTCTGTTCTTTCTCAATGTTCTCTGTCTGAATGTTCTATTTTTTCTCAAACATAAGTCCACACCCAGAAATGAGACAAGATACCTAATTCCCATTGGTTTCCAATTGGTTTCAGTGCAAGTTGGACACACAGACAGAAATTAGATTCTCAAGTACCTTCCATGAATGTGGATCTTCCTATTCTCGAAAGACCAAGCTGAGGAGAACAGAAAACAGAAAGGAATAATAAGGGTTTTTTGCAACATGACCTTATTTTCTTAGATGTTTTCCAGGTTATTTTGAAATACATTTTGAGGCATTTCAGTCTCTGCATAAGGAAATATTCTAAGAGGCTAGTGCAAGTTCTGTTATTCCAGTCATAGATGGGAGAGGCAGTATGGAAAAAGCTGTGCCTTTCATAATTTAAATCTTAGTGTCATGTTCCTAGGGATTTAGGAGTGGCTGGGTTTAATCTTGAAATGGGAGGTTCTAATGTTCTGTGTGTAGATATCATAGGTAATTTATAAAGATCTATATTTTTAATTGATTGCTAAATTGGGGCTTTATAGAACAGTTTTGCCATTATTGTTCGGAGTGACATTGAATAATTATGTAATTTTGATTTCAGAAGGACAAAGTCTTCTTTTTCTTTTGATAACAGCATATTTAACAGGTGTATTGTAGACTATTAATTCTTCCACAAAGTATGCCTTATAGCTTTATCTAGTAGTTTTTCTGTCAAGCTGAAAATGAGTGACTAAAACTTGAAAGGGGTGAAGGAGAATGTTCATAATTATGCAAATACAACTTTGCAATGAAAGGAGGAGATTTTGCTCTCTAGTGGGATCTGACAGGAGTTTATGTAGCAGAGGTTTATAAGACTGTGTAGATAAATGACAATGATATACATCCTTCAATATTTAAATCTGCAGCTCATCCACTTTAACAGGACTCTTCGGATAGAGAACTCTTTTCAGATCTTTGTTTAGAGAGCAAAAAGTTGAACATCTGATTGAGCCAAGGTGTCCCTCTGAGCTACAGACAGGCCAGTTTTCTGTGACTGGCAGCAAACCAAAACCAGTATGGCTATTGCCACATGCAGCTACCTGTGATGGCTCAGGTCTATTAACTTTGTACGATTTATACCTTCATAGAGCAGGAGTTTACTTCATCATGAGTGTGATAAGAGGTCTGAACTCTTGCTTATTGGTCTGTAATAAAAACAGTTAAATTGCATTGTCGCAATATCTTCTTGCTTTGGGGTTAATGTGTAACTGTATGTTTATTCTGCGTATGCAATATTATCAATGTACACATTGATAATTTTTATGTACCATGGTCTTTCTTGAAAAGACCATGTGTCATGATGTAGGAATCCTGGAAGGTTCTGTGTTATCATAAAATTAAAAATTATTGTGGTCAATGAGGACCACAGATTCTAATGTTTAAGTTGTTGGTATATGTGAATGTATATTATTGCAAAAAGTTTGATGGCCACTAAAAAGAAGGACAAATCCAGTCTTTTGAGGAAGACTGATAGGAATGGTGTATCTAGAGAAGAGTTAGTGAACTGAGTTTAAAGCTGTCAATGTATAAGATCTTCCCAGTGGACTTTATTAAATATTTTGACAGGATTCAGAGTCAGGATTAACACTTCCACTTTTTTGCAAAAGGAAAGCAGAGAATCAGATTCTTCGGGCTGCTCTGGCAGCTTTGCACTGTGTCAGCAACGCAAAGCAATAACAAAGCTTGTTTAACAGGCCTGTTTAACCTGGTTTGCAGCTGCTTTGCATCACCGGAGTGGTACGAAGCAGCCGGCATCCACCGGTGAATCTGGCTCCACACACTTAGCAGTCTGTTGCTAATGCTGGTAGCAGCAAGATGGCTGTGAATGGCCCCAGCATGAACTGCATGAGTGATGTTTGGTAATGGTAAGTTTGGACTCCTGGCATGAAAGCCAGAAAGGTGTCAAAAGGCAGAGAAAACCTTTTCTGGTACTAGAGCTAAACTGACTTAGAGTGAAAATTCAAGTAATTTTTTTCTCCTAATTTTTCTTATGTACAGTGTTTCTCTGCTTCACAGAGCCCTTTTCTAGGAATCCCTTTGGAACAAAATGCTTTTGAGATGGAGGGTTTTTCAATAAAAGGAGAAAGCCTCTGTAGTGCCTCTGCCTTACTTTCATTGCTTCACTGGTTTGAAGTGGCTGACACAGCATCACTGTGGGCATCAGTCCTTATCGAAGTTCTGTTTTGTTCTTCTGTGGCATTTTCCTGACCTGAAATCACAGGCATGCCAAAGCCATGTGTGACTTGCAGGCAAACCCGTGGATTTGACTTGTGATGAGGACAGGTCACCTTGTATGCCTGCCCTGGAGATTTTTTTTCTGAAAATATTTGCTTCCTAATATAAGCCTATAGGGTCTGCGTTTTTGAATTTTTGTGCAGTGTATGTGTCCTCCTTACAGGCAGGGTTGGAGACAAGACCTTTAAGCTCAGGATGCTGAACCTCTCTCATGAATTTTTCAAACTGCTTTGTTAAATTTACCATTGTTAAATGTAAAATAATGGCTTCAGTGGGTTCCCCTGGGTGGAGGGTGCTGGCAGTTGGAGGCTCTGCCCCAGGCTAGAGGCTGGTAACACCTTTGAAAATCTTTTGCAGGGATGTCCTGTCCCAGAAAGTGCATTGGTTTGTTTACAGACTGGATGAAATGCAATGAATTTAACATCCACAAATGCTGTCAACCTTTGGCTATTTGCCTGCTCAGTAATGAGGCAGCAAAAAAGTTACTTTCAGAAGAAAGTAAGTCTCTGAGGTCTTAGAAATCGTCTTTTGGCTGAGCAGTGACTGCTTCAACTAAACTGAGCTAAAATGGAGAGAGAAGGCACTGGAAATCTACCTGTGACCTTGTTTCTTGTCCTCTGAAACTCCCATTCATCAAAGTACATACCATCTTTCTGGCCTCCTTGCTAAGCTGGGACAACCAGGAAATGACAGTGTTTAAAATTGCCTTTTCTCACCTCCAGCTTCTCAAGAAACAACCCTTCTTGTCAAGCAAAGAGCTATCCACAGCAAATACTGAATGAGCACATTCGTCACAGCGAGCCATTTGTCAGCTCCAGTTGGGATTACTGTATAATGTTCTTCCTGCTGGTACCCAATTTGGCTTAGGCTACCCCAGACTCCAGTTCCCATAGTGATTGCTGGACTCCTGGTGACTGTTTGGTGGGCTGGTTCACTCTTCAGAGCTACCAGTGCAACAAACCTTGGTTATTTTAATGGGTCTTTTCCAGTATGATTTTTTAACTGTCCTAACTGTCATGACCAAGAAATAAGGACAAGGTCTAAAAGTACCTGAATCAAAATTTTCTCTGCTGAAAAACAAACAAATAAATAAGCTATTAAACCAAATTTTAGAACAGAATAGGTGAATTAGGCATCCTGCTGCTCCCATTATGTGGCCACTTAATGGTCTTCTCTTTAACATGATGAGAATGATGCTCTCAACCTCTAAGCACCAGCAGTTCTTTTTATTGCAAATCCACTCAAACAAGAGAAAAGAAAATATGGCAAGAAAAAAAAATCCAGCACAAAAAACAACTTACAAGGATACTCTTAACAGCATTTTGACAATGGAAACAGAAAAATTGTTGACTAGCTTACAAAGTCACCTGGATACCTTAGGCATAGATACAGAGCACAAGATAATTAGACACAGTGATGATGGGTAGCATACAGTGCAATAGGTTAAAAATTCTGGTATCTCTTTTGTGATTTTCCTGCAATGGTCTCTCCTGACTGTTAGGATCTTTGTGTGGGTATATACATGGGTAAGAAAGAAAGAGAACAGAGTAAAGTGAGCGGCCAAATCTCTCACATTAGAACAAGTTTGCTGACAAGGCACAGAAATGTGTGAAAAGCCCTGCAGCAAATATTCAGAATGCTCTGTTTTTCACCAGAGGACAGCTGGTACACAGATGGCCTGGTATCAGAGGAGTACAAAGCTGATTTAAGCCATGCATGTTTCCCCTCGTGAGTCGGCATATACACATTGTAGCTGTAAGCAAAGTTTTCTCCTGCCATCCCAGCCCAAACAGGTGGGACAAGGCAGATTATGAGGAAAGGATTGGATTTCTGCCTAAAAGTCTTTTTGACCTTCTTGGTTAATTATATCAGGTCTTGGAATACAGTTTCATCTTGGAAAGTCGGTTTGGGCTATCAGCATTTCAGAAGAGTTTTGTCTTCTGCAGTGCAGTGCTTTCTGAAATAGGTTGAAATGCAAATGGTTTTGCTTACTATATATTTTTTCTAAAAATCTGAAATGCAAAACCAATATTTCAGGTGAAGGGTCCTAGCTGAATAAAGCTGGCAGCAGTCTGACTCTTCAAATTTTCTTCCGAAAGAAAAGGACTCTGTTTTCCTTGTCCGTAAATGTGGCACAGTCTTTGTATTTTGAGATTCTCTGCGGAGACCACTAATCCTGAGAGACTGCAATGAGAGGGAGCAGGTTTCCACATCCTATTTGTGTGCAAAAGATGGATAAGGCTAAGCAGTTTTCTCTGTCTTAGGTTTTCTTGTAGGGACACATTGACCTGACATACAGTAAAGTTTGTAGGGTAGCATGTCCTGTTCAGTTCTAACTTTACCTGAAAATGAATAGCCTTCCTGGTTCTTTGTCCTTTCTTGTTATCGTCCTTGCATATTTGGGTGGTTTATATTTTTTTAGTGATTAGATGCAATGGAGGGTGGAGGGATGGTAAGTAGTCAGAAGGGTGCCTCTGAGCAGGGCTCATTGACTCAGTGTGGTAACAGGCTTTCACATCCATGAGTTGAAAGGCTTATGAGTTTTACAGGGGATAATGATGGCCAGTGATGCAATCCAGATTCCCATCATAAAATCCCATGCTTTGTGCTTCTAGTTTTGTTTCATATGTTGCTTTCTACTGGGCTCTGTATTCCAAGGAATGTGTACAGACAATCCTGACCCTAAGTATAAAATAGCTGAAGTGCCATTTTCCATGTACTCAAAACCCCAAATGAATGCAATGGTACTTGCTGTGGGTAACAGCTGATTTTTATCAAATAACCTTGTATTACTGAACAGTGTGTTCCTTACATACATGAGAAACACTAAAAAATTGCAACCTTCATCTGAAATTAATATTTTTTTCCAAAATGCTGCTGTGGAAAACAGATTATCTGGGTTCTGTTTCACAGATTTATTATCCAAGCCACAAAAGAAAAATTTTTCACATTTTGCTTGTTTACTTGTTTATTTTTTTTTTCAAAATATTTGTGAGTTATTTCCAAAAGAGAGGAAAAGAGTCTCTCTGATCTTAATTCTTTGTTTATAGTGAGTCAGGCACCACTCTGGAGAGTCACAATTGTTTAGATGAAAAATGTGTGTAGAATGCACATTTGTATAATTAATTCAGTGCATCTCTCCCAATTAATGAAAATATTAATAATCTCATAATTATGTTCCTGTCTTTCTTTTTAAAGCATTCAAGAATTTTTCTGCTATTATTCCTAGCAGCCAAAGTGTACTGGAGTCACAGTTTGCTTTACAAGTGTCACTAAGTGAATGAACTGGAGCAGTCTTTGGAGTGATTCATATCAACTGCTTTGTGCTTTGATCAGCCTTTTTTGGTTCATTTCTCTATAAGGTACCTCTAAGGTCATAAACCACTTGATATTTAAACAGCTAAGGATATAGTTGCATGTATTTTTATGACAATTCTGTCCGAAATTATGGTAAATATATTTTCCATTGTAGGCAGAAGTAATATTTCATACAAAAAGAGCCCTACTCATACCTGGAGGAATGTAGTTGTGTAACCTTACTTTGAATAATGTATCTCTAGCACATTTATAGCTTTTACAGTTTATAGTACAACAGGAGTCTCTTAGCTGATTAGAGTAGCTATGGTGATTGAAATGTGCAGAAGTGAAAGTGAAGCAACAATTCTAACCTTGTAAAAAATTTAACCAAAAGGAAAATCATCCGTCAGACTGCAGACTGAGATGTGGCTATATATTACCAAAATCACAGCAAGCTTTGTTTCCCTGCTTCCTGGAATAAACTTGTAAATGAAGTAGTTTATATCTTCATTTTGTGCCCCTAGAATTTTAAAAGGATCTGCAGGTTTTAATTTATAGTTCACCTTCCCTTACTGAAGACAGAAGCCTTTCTCTTACTTTTGTTCTCTGCTTCTAAAACTAATAATTCATCTATGGATAAGACCTATCAGAAATATTCCTATCACTGACTAATTTAGTCAGTTTCAGCCAAAATTTTGTTAATAAAAAGAGGAGTGTTTAAAGTAATACTGGGGAAACAAGTGTTAAACTTGAGTTATAGTAAGTGTTTGAATGGAATCACTCTTGCCTAAATGCAGATGTCTACCCTAGAAATGTTTGTTCCAAGTGGTCCATGGAGAGTAATGAATATTTCTGGGGTATATTTTAGCTAAACTAGTTTAGATTTCTTAGAGTCTTCCCTTGAAATGAATTTCAATCCAAATATTGTTTCACACTGAAAAGGAGTCTGATCTACAGGATTGGAAGTGAATGAATGCCAGGCAGTTGCATTGAATACGTTTGCATTTGGGGGCAGAAGTCCAGCTCTACCTCACACATTTTACTCCCATTTTGAGTACCCATCCTGTTACATAATTCTGTGTTATATTGCACAAACTATGACTTTAATCAAGCCAAGTAGTGGGAATACTTGTCATGTTTTAGGTAAGGCTGAACATGTAACTATAATATCGGGGTTGATTGTCAGAGCTGTGTACAGCCTTTTAAAAGATACTGCCATTAAAAAGATCTTTTCTAAAAAAATTTTTTTTCAGAAATATACCTATATGTGTAAAATTGGCATTTAAACATTTAGGAAGCAAAAAGTAAGGCTTTGGTTGTTTATATCCATGGGCCATTAACCTTAGAATCAATAACACTGATTTCTCACAGAGTCCGCAAAACAAACTCAGGCTGTAAACTGCAACATAATAACTGAGTTCTGGAGTGGTAGACGTGAGCATTTTTGTGTAGAACGTTCCCTTAACTGTGACATCATTTGAGATATTCTTATTACCTTCGTTAAGCTTGGCAGACACTGCTGACTACAACGATTTAATGAGCCAACGAGTATTTAATTGTGGCCTACTGTCAAAGCATGTGTGATGAAGTCCACAAAAATTAATGGCCATATACAATCTCTGAATCAGTGCAATAGAGAATAGCTGTGATAAGCGGAATATTAAAGACTAATGTCAAAGTTTTGGTAAGGGAAAATAAGGCGAAACCTGACTAGATTTTAGATGGGTCTGAAAGTAAAATTTTTTATTCGTTCCCTCTCTCATAAACAACATATTCTTTTAATCCCTGTGCCACATTTCAAAATGAAAAGTTCAGGAAAAAGTTATGTAGATGCCTTACTGAATGTTATCAGATTTTGATAGCACTGAATCCTATGGAAACTATTCTTACATTGTTGTAACGTGTCTGGTATGTAAAAGCATTGAGCTTTTGTCTCTTGTCAAGAAGAAATATATTGTTCTTGGAGAAGTAATCCTTAAAGTTTTGCTTTCTCAGGAAAATGAGAAAATTTCTGTCCAACTAATTAGAAGAGCTGTTTCATTTTTTATGCTTTCCTTCTTGTAGTAGAGTTTCCTCATCAGAAAAAAAGAGGGGTGTGCCAGGTAAGTATGATAAATGAAGCGCATATGGAATAAAAAGCAGAAAGGCAAAAATCAGAATGTTAAACAATCTGTCTAGAAAATGAAGGGACAGAATATATACTTCATCAAATATGAGAAAACAGGTAACAAATGTGAGAAAACTGGAAAAAACATTAAGTGAAAAATTACATTACATAAAAATTTATTTTTTCAATCTAAAGAAGTCCAAGATGACACCAGAAACAAGTTCATAAGTGGCTGAACCACAGGTTTACAACACTAACCAGCCTACAGATTTCTTGTTCATATTCTTGAATGTGAAACTGATGTCCAATTTCATGTTAAATTATTCCAAGTTGTTTCATTAATTGAGATATTGCTCTGATAATGCTTCCATCATTCAACTTGAATTTCCCCAGAATGGTAATTTACTTGATTAAATTGGAGATGATACCAGAAAAAAAGGCTATTAAATAACTATTTATAAAATGGTAGCTTGAGCTGACAAGAATAAATCTGATTGTGTATGTTTTTCTTAAACCTGAGTGTCTGTATTTTCTGTCACTAATGAATTCTGGTTTTGACACAGGAGTACTGCTTTTTATATTGGGCAGTAAATAATGAATGCTAAATCCTCTTGTAAGGAGAAGCCAATTTACCTTCTTGATTTAAATTCAATGATAAGATTTAATTGTTAGAAGAATTTGGATTAATGTAAAAAAATTCAGAAAATGCACCATAAGGATGATAAAGAGGTAGACTTACTGCAACACAATTATGTTGTCCGAATGTAGCCATGTCTTACCGACCTTTTTTTTTCAGTGCCTGTATAGAAAATATCATAGAATAACAGTATGATTTTTGTTGTAAGAATTCCCTCATGGACTTGAAGTTCAATCATGTCTCAAAGCAGGCCTAAATTCAAATCCAGATCAGGATGCTCTGGGCCAATCCAGTAGAGGTTTAAAAATCTCCAGGGATGGCAGTTCCATAGGCTGTCTGATCAACCTATTCCAGAGGCTTAGCCCTTCCCATGTTAAAGAGTATTTTCCTAAGTGTAATCAGAATTTCCCTTGTTGCAGCTTCTAACCATTGCCTCTCGTCCTTTAGCTGTGCACCACAGTGGAATTTTATGTGTCTTCTCTGTAACACTCTTTTATGTTGTAATTGACTGCAACTAGATTTCTCTTTCCGCTGTTTCTTCTCAAGGCTTAACAAAACCTGATTTTATAAAGTGTTCCAGAAATTTTGATCTACAGGAAATTATATGGAATTCAGTTTTATATAAAGTACCCTCAGAAAAATCTCTGCAGTGACCCTCTGAATTCATGGGAGTGTAGACACGCAGTAGACATCCTCTTTTGACCCCACCCCTGTGCATCTGCATTTGCCCCATGACACAGGTTGTGCCTGGTTGCTTCATTCCAGGAATTCATTCTAGGTCATTCACCAAGTGCTCTTGTGAAGGAGGATTTCTGATGTGTGAGAGATGCAGTATCTTTGATTGGAGAGGCTGATAAAGGACTCCTGTTGTTAGCGTTGAAACACATAATCACAGCATGATTATATGCAAGTGCTTTTATTGAAGAGCTCTGGGAATCAGGGGTACAGACCCAAATCTGACTCCGACTTGGGTTTGGGAAAGATACATTTTATACCCTTTCCTTATGTAACTGTTATACAATCACATGTTGATCATTAACTTTCTATTGTTCTATTGATTCTACCCGAGCATGAATTTTAAGTCCCCTTCCCACAGCATTTCCATTGTTGTTGTCCCTTTCTCGTGATTCTTTGTTACAACTGAATAATTATTTATGATTACTAAGTAATCATCGCATTTGTTATCTACCGTACAGGTGGGAACACAGGTGCAGGTTCCCATGATTTAGCTAAGACAATGCCCACTCCCCTTCCCAAGGCCTATTTTAGCTATCACGATTTTAGAAGCATTTTAACCCTATGCTATCACTGTCTAAGCACACATAACATTCACTTACAGGTTATTAACTGTGAGAAAATGTAGCTGTATCATTGTTCACAGCACAGTAATCGAGGCTGGAAAGGACCTCTGGAGCTATCTGGTCCAGTGCCTGGTATAACACAGCCCACACTATCCTGTTAAAACTAGGCTTGATCAAGGCCCGTTGGGCTCTTCTTGGGATTAGAGCACCCTGGAGAGTCCAAGTCTGTCCCCGCTTGCATCCAGGGTGGCTTTGACCCACAAATCTTCCTGTGGACAGGTCTACAATGACCAGGCTATGGGCGACAGAGACACAGGGTCACCCTCTTGTGTGGAAACTATGCTGCTGGGAAAAAGGAATCAAGCTGCATATTTTGTATAAGTGGATTAAACAGCTCCATGAAATGCTGCCAGGTGTTGGAAAGTCAGTGTTTACTCTTAAATCCCCTAAACGGGCAACTGTGTGGCTTTGACCTCCTGTTTTCCTGAACAGTTCTCCTGCTTAATTTGGGAACAAATGCAGACCAGGGACCTATTCCAGCTGTCAGTTTGCATGTGGCCGTCTCATTTTGGAAGTTAGAAAAGTTTAGAGGTGTTGTTCTATGCCACATGACCTCAGGGCTGGGCACTGCCCACGAACACATCTAGTTTGCTTACATACTGTCTTAGAGAAGGATGGTGTGCATGAGAAGCATGATTCAGTCCTGGGGCTCACTGTTAGGATTGTTCTGGACTCTTGTCTCTCTCTCTCTCTCTCCTGAGTGGTTCCTACCTTTTACATTAAATGGCTGGTTGTTAAAGTGTAGCAATAGAAGTGTGACCACTGACACAGGTGTGCTAGTCCAGGCTAAATGCCATAAACTCTGGGTTACAAAGTCAAACATTTGCCATTGCCATTGCTTCCTCTGTCTCTAATTCTGTAAAGTTTCAGTTCGTCCACAATAGGATCTATATTCACATTCATAAATGCTTAGAATTGATAGTTTGAGTGTTTTCCTGTAAGTGGTAATTGCCTTATCTCTTAAACAGAGAAGCTTATTGAACCCTTGCTTCCCCACTGCCAAGATGAGCACAGGAGCAAGTAGGAGTCTATATGAAAGCAACAAATGGTGTATCCTTCTCTGTGGCATTTTAAAGGAGAAACACTCCACTTGGTGTGCTGGAAATATGTGCTAGATGACTTATCAAAGGGACTTAAATAGAGAGATGACAGTCATCTGAACCAAACCAGCTGTAGATAATGAAGTTATCTGCTGCTCAGCTCTACAGGCTTGCTGGTCTGCACAAAGTTACAAGTCCAGGCAGATGGCTGGGTGTCTGTCAGCTGAATGTGGAGTTATTGTCTGTTTGGGCACCGACACTTATGCAGGCGTGTCTCTGGTTCTCTGTTCTTAAGTATTTCCCCAACCCACTCCTGCCAAAGAAAGAACACCTGTGTACCTTCTGTGTCCAGGATGGTACGTGTGCCTGGCGTGGTGTCTGGCTTGTGCATGACACAGCCTGCAGTGTCTAATCTTGTGGCTGGAAGACTATATGGCAATTCCGTCAGCCATGAAGCTAGCCAGGGTTTGGAACTTCAGGTTCTTAAAAAGTAAGGTGGCTATATCTACATCGTTATCTAGTAACCAGAAAATCTATTTGATTTTAAAGCATTTGTTTAGCCCCTCGCAAATGGAAATGGTTGCCTAACTCTTTTTAGGATTTTACTTTTTAAAATCTTGGCTGGAGTCCCAAATACATGTGAAAGAGCAAACTGAGCCTTCTAAACATGGCAATCAGCCATTACCAGTTGCTGAGAACCCATGTGACAAAAACAGTGCCAAGTCCTGGGCTGTGAAACAGTTCAGCTCAGTAGCAGTCATCACCTGCAGCTGCTTGTTAACTTGTTGAACCTAATGTGATAATGAGAAATGCATTGGTCTTGACATTAAATACTTGTGCAGATATCCAGAGAGAGGATGTTTAAGAAGTTTTGGGATCAGAAAACAGAGATGAGGGATGGAAGCTTGTGTTCTTTGTCCTCATGGCAAACTTCAGTGAAATGTAAGGAACAGACAAGGTAACGGTTGAGTGACAAATGATAATGAGTCTATTTGGTATTACTGATCCAAACAGGCTAAAAAAATTAATATTTTCATTTGAGAGAGAGATGTGACTTCAAAGGAGTGTTGAAAAGTATCACTCTTTGGCATGCAGACCAAGTTGTGCTATTGAAACAGAAGTTTTTGTAATCCAGATCTAGCACTCTCCCCTTAGGAATATATGAAATATGGTGGCATCTGTTTGAGACCTTTTGATTTAAACTACCGTCCAATCAACTAAGATAAAATGATAGAACATTATTGATAAATATTTAGGTTTTTTCACCAACAGAACATCTTTTCTGAATTTTGTATTTCTTGAAGTCACACTGTTGTGTAGTTAAATTTTCTTTCTGAATGAATAAAATAATTTAAGTAAATTCTGTCAGTGCAGGGTGATAACAAAAATTGATACTTTTGGGCAGAAAGCTCTCATTCATTTTTGAATAATAATAAAGTGTAGCATCAACTCTTCATATATAAACACGTGTACTGACACTTCTCTGTCTAGTTTAAAAGGAACTGGAAAATACAGTAATTTTCCAAGTTTCATTTTTAATGTTATTACAGTCAAGCAAAACCAGCTGGTACTGCACTATTTCTGCTTTTCAGGATGGTGAAAATCTTTGAAAATGTTTGTTGTGAGATTTCCAAAGTTCATGCCACAAAGAGCAAGAAATCTTATAAGATTTACTAAAGAGGTTTTGAACATAGATATGATGGACTGGATTCTCTCTCACCCACAGAAAATGGCATACACGAGTAGAAATAACACATACTTATCTTTGAACACACTCCTGTGTGGCTGAAACCTACTTCTGATGAAATTTCTAACAGAAAGATTTTTCGCATTGACATTCTAAAACTTTTCATAACACTTTCTCACTAGACACCTGTATACACCTCTTTTTAGTCTCTTTATTGTGCACCTAATAGCTTTATTTTTCAGATCTTCTATTTCTTTGTCCGAAAGCCACAGATTGTAGCTTGTTAACAATATCTTGGATTGTAGCTTGTTAACAACATCATGGTTGCTAAACACTGTTTAGTCTGTCTAGTCTATCCTCATAGTATTGAATTTAATTGCTTTGGGTTTATATTAAATAATTAAGCAAGAATTAAAATGATTTGTTTTTTTGTACATTTTATGGATGTTCTATGAATTCACAAAACTATTATAGATACTGCATATACTGTAGATACTAGATTTTAGATGTTGTGTAGCTGGATTATTAGTGCCAATAACATAATTTTTACTATTTATTTTCTGGAGGTGTTCATAATATGCTGTTAGTTTGAAAGCAGAATAAGAAAAGCAGCAGTTGCAGATACAGCCCTTGAAAATTTCTTACTCTCAGGCTGTTGCTAACAAGCTACAATTCTAACTGGTGGAAATAAAAAAGCACGTTTGCTATTTGGTGTGAGAGAGATCCAAAACTAACAGGTAATTTATTGGCTTCTGTTCACATAGGTTCATACTCTGGCATTTCTGAATTGCTTGGGATTTAAACAAATCTCCATATGCAAACTAAAATTCCATTGGATCCATAATGTTGTTTTAAAATGTGTTTTCAAGTCCTTGAAGCTTTTGATCTGCATTCATGTGAAATTTGAGCCAACTTTGACATGTGGCTTCCAAACCCTTGGGTGAACATGAGCTTACGTTCTGGAACCTGATAGCAGAGCTGCAGCACTATGAAAACTTGCTTGGGACTATTTCACAACAGATAAAATTAAGTATGGCTTGAGGCCAAGGTGCACTGCAGTTAATTTCATCAACAAATTCTTCTGAGTTTATTTTTTTTTTTTAATTTTACTGTTTAGGGGAGAGCACTAAAACATTGGACTAAATGGGTTGTCTCAAAAATAACCAAACTTATCAATTGTCTGAAACAGGAGTTGAATAGTCAGTTTCATCTACTCCAGTTTGGAACTGGATAAAGCTTTTGTTCATAAGCCCTACCAACAGACAAGAAAAAAATTACATCACAGGAAAATAAAAAGGAGATTTAAAGAAAATGTGAAGGAAGGCAGTTTCCTAACTGTACTGTAGCTATTCAGTTTACCTCCAAGCCCTGTTAGTTCACCCTAAATCAACTACTAAACATATGGTATGCACAGATGGTTCATGCAGCTGCTCAGGCCTAGAATCCAGGTGGGTGTTTCTCTGCAGTTTTATCATATTTTGTTTCAAAATTGTGTCCCAGTTTTTAATGAGAAAGTTTGTGAGAATGCAGCAGTAAAAAATGTCTCATGTTAGGAGTGCTGGGAATAGACAGTATCCTCATTTGGGGCTAACTTGCATTATGCCTTGGTGTCAGGCCCTGGATCTGAAATAGGGACCCTCAGAGCACTTTTCTCAATTGGTATTTCAGCATTTGCTTAATGTACATCCTGTTCATGGGTGCCGAGGTTCCTATACCAACTCACCACCACACAAGAAACAACACTAGATTTATTTCACTAAAAGAGAAGATAACAGTGAGGAAGGACTCCCAATAGAGCAGGTGGCCAGTGGGAGTTACTGGAATCAGATAAAAGTTATTTAGAGAGTTCGTAATTGCTAAGTGTTCATACCAAGACTAAGTGATGCTTCTGGGTAGTGTTTTTTCCCTCTGTAGAGCAGCAGACTGAATCAAATATGTCCTAAGGAGCACATGATCATACTGGATTATCTTGTCCTTTCTCTGTTGTTGATTCTATTCTATTCTCAGCCAGTAAATTACTCAATATAAATTGTGGATATTAGGAGAATTTAGTACTGATATGTCCTGTCTCAACACCCTTACTTGATCCTTGCCTCCTCTGCAGGGCTCTCTTTCACATTTAGAAATACATCAGAAGGAGATCTGCAATTGTTCTCTCTCTAGATCCTTGCATCTTTCTCACTTCATTGGTGTTGCCTATTTTATTACCCTTCCTTGTCTTATGTGAAAGAGTCACTTGTGCTGTGCTGTCTGAAAGATCAATCTCACAGAGATTGCAGGAACCAAGGTGCTCTGCATACAGTGGATTCCAGCAGACCTGTCTGGAGGGTGCTGCATCCCAGTTCACTGGGACACTGTGGTTTTAGAGAGGTGGCTGGCTAAAGGCTTCAGAAACATAATTAGATTAAATATAATTTCTGATATTATCATTATTGAAATAAAATTGCAGCTTTACTGACCATGAGATTATATTTTGTTCTTAAGATTAAATAATCAAAGTCCAAAAATTGCAGTCCTCAGGATCTCACTAATCAGCTGCCTAACTCCAGAGCTGTCTGAATAACCTACACAAAGTTACTAGTAAAAATGTGTAATACGGCTAGTTAAACAACGATTTTCACCCTTCTCTCCAGACTTGAGAATCTTGATCAAAGGAAGGTTTCTTCCAGAAGTTCAGAAAACGATGAGCCAAGCAGAATTGATCTAATTATTTGGTGAAATAAAAGGGATCATTCTGCTTCTCCTTCCCTCACTTGCTCTATGTGCACCCTCCAAACTGTACCTTGCACTAGTTCTGGAGTTTGTCAAAGCATGGATTCATTTCCCAGAATTTTAACCTAGCAATAAAACAAGTATTTTCCCAATTTCAGCAGATCACTGGGGGACCATATAACTGTCAGAATTGGAAGAAAGGAGAAGAGGAAGGGGAGGAGGGTTAGGACCATCATTCACAGGAGCAGCTGCCAAATAAATCTGAGGTTGGTTCAACTGCCTCACTAAAGCTCATCTTACAGAGATGATATCTCATAGATGGTTGGCATGAGGACCTGTGCCTTAGTAAGATGTTTCTCTATTAGTTGACTTGGATTACTTCACATTTTGTTTTTAAACAGTTAACTCTGAGGTGCTTTTCTCCCTCTGCTCTTTGATTGTACATAGGACTGTGAATTTTAGCATTTAAGTTACAGCTAGGCAATATGTTGCTCAACTTTGTGGTTCTCAACTCCATCCCAGAACTACGCCTACCTTTTCTGTGGGGGTTGACATTGAAATAATCTTTGGGCTTTTGTGAGGCAAAATTCATGTAGATTAAAATTCAACTCATGCTTTTTCTGTACAAAAAGGGCAGACAAAACAGAGAGGTGATTGCTTGATACAAATTAAAAAAAAAAAAGCTAAAAGCAATGAAATTATTCACCAGCTGATGAACTTGTCTGGTTTTTTTTTTGTTTTCATTTTTGGCTCAAATGATTCCGTTTGGGATTTTTATTTTACCTGTATTTAAGCAGGCTTATCTCCACTGCAATTTAAAAATTTTTTTGTATTGAGAACTGAAGGAGAACCTCTAGATCTGGTCTTTTTTAAATTTAATATAAGTTCTTTCAGATGAAATTGCTTCAAGATATGATTCCTTTCTGCTCTTCGATAAAATTTCATTAAGTGGCTCAATCTAAAATATTGGATGGATTTATCTCAGAGTAAATGTTTTTATTAATCCCTTCAAAATAAAACACTTCTCTCAGAAAAAGATGGAAAGATTGCTTTCTACTGATAAGACTACAGTGCAATAATAATTGAGACAACTCCTAAATTCTTTGTCAGGAATGGCATTTTTCTGCCTGGAATGTTTCATGTAAATACATCATCAGTGCTGTAACAGAAACCCTCCCCAGTCTAACCAAGTTCATCAGAAACCAGGGGAATACGCATTATAGGAAATCTAAACCTGGATTTGTTAGTTGTGAAAGAAGTAAAAGATACAGGGAGGCACTTCAGGTGAAATGTTTTGCTGCAGAATAATAAAATCTAGATTCTTTTGAGCATGTAAGATGGAAGATCATAAGTGGTCTTGTTAAATTGGAAAATATAAATTTTATTGTTTGTTTTTACAATAATATTGTAATGTGTCTTGGTGCAATATTGATCACAAAATTTTATCTCAAGCAAATATTGTCCTTATTGGTTTACTTCTATTTACACCACTCTATTTTTTTTTGTTTCTTTTTAAAGTTGAATTGACAGTTTTTCATGAATTTGTCTGTGAAAATTTGGGTCGGACTAGGAAGCTGCTGTTTGTAGGAGAAATTAGGGGCATGTTTATATTAAGCATTTATGTACCCATGATGAGATGAAAGGATACTAAAGTTATGTAGAACTTCATAACCCAAGAATTATTTTTTCTTCTTGTTTCCTCAGTTCCTAATTCACATTTTAGGATTATTAAAGAAGTAACTTTCAGTACAAGATTCATATACACTTTAATGTCTAACATTGCATCTGAGATACATTCAGATTTTTTCATCTTCTTTGTACAGATTTGAGGAGAAAAACCCATAAGTATTAGTTCAAAGGATCATAAATATGTCCATGTGATAGTGCTTTCAGTGTTTGTTAATGAAGCACCTAATGCATACTGAATTTCAGGTCAGAATATCTCAAAACATACCAATACCGAACATGAAATAAAAGCTTTCATCTCAAAAGTAAGTTCAATTCTTTTCGAACTTTTGCAAGAACTTGGCTGACTTCTCCTCATTATGTTTGCCTTTCTATATATCTGCTTTTGGGCTATTTCCAAACAGCTAGAAGTAGAAAATACAATACCTTCTCTCCTGAGATTTTCAGTCCAAATTTTCTCACTTCAGAGTATAACAGACTTGATTTTTGAGATGAATAATAGTTTAGATGAGAAAAATGTTCTTGTGTGCCTATACAAACCAAATTTTAGCTTAGTTTAGGACACTAAACACATTTATTCATCCAGAGTATGGCCAGAATATAAAGTGGTGATTGTACAAAAGCTTCAGGAATCAGTGATTCTAGGCACACCAGTGGATTTAGACTAGCTTTTTAATCTCTCAGCTCTGATTTAACAATAAACCACAAAGAAACAATTATATATTAATTTTTAATTTTCTGTATGCCATTTAGTTGCATTTTATATGTTAATGGTGGTTTCAAAGCCCTGTGCAAAGCTGCAGACCTTTTGGATTTACTCCCCAGAAATCAGTTATTGAGCTGCGGTGGCAGTGAATGGCTCAGCATTTTGGTTTTTTATGGTCAGCGAATGAAACCTGATGAAACTTTGCAAATAGGAGTATATGACAAGAGGGTGCAGAGGAACAGTCAGCATTAGTGCCAAAGCTTGGATGCTGCCATACACTTGCATAAAAGCAACACTTCCAAGTGCTGCTGTTGGGTACAAAGGAATTTCTAATCCCATCTGAAGTTCATCCAGAGCCTTGCAGTAGAATAACAAAGTAACCTTCTAGTAAAATTGCTAATCACCTTTGGGACAACAAAATGTAAACAAAGAAATGATCTTAAAAATGTTGACTGAAGCCCATAGCATTTTAACGACTTGGCAGCTATGACAGTATTGCTTTACAAACAAACAGAAACCAATACCAATTTGTCTCTTGGGCAGGGAAGTAATTGTATAATGGCTCAGATTAAGTCCTTTGCTTTTAATACAGATCTCATGACTGCATAATAAGGTATACTTAGAATCATAGAGTTTAAGTTGGAAAAGGCCTCTTAGCTCATACAGTGCAACCAATAAACCAGGACTGCCAAGTCCATCACTAAACCATGTCCCTAAGTGCAGGGGTGGTGACTCAACCACTTCCCTGGCAGCCTGTTTCAATGCTTGACAGCCCTTTCCATGAAGAAATTTTTCCTAATATCCAATCTAACTCAAGCTGCAGTGCAGCTGCAGTGGAACAGTTTTTTGAGTCACTTTGCTGTAGAGTTAATGAGCAGGCAGGTTATCCTCCATGCAGAAAACCATTATGTTTTCTACCTCACTAGTTACTTCAGACCCTCTGATGTCTGAAAAAGTATTAGGAAATGAGTAGAGGCTTATTAAACAGGAAACACACTGGAGTGAAGGATAATATTACTGAATTCCCTATTTCTGCCATGAGAGAGACATAAATTGAATGGTTCTCTAAAATTTGAGGTTGCCTCCTATAAAATACATATAAGCAAATAAAATTCTTTTAGGCTCTCATGCACATCTGTTGATTTCTCCAGTGGAGTTAATTTTAGATCCTGTGACTGGAGGAAGAGACAAAAAATTCCAGCTGAATGCAGAAGGAAGATGCCTGGCATCAAATGCCAATTTCCTCATTCTGGCTTTGAATCAGATATGCCTTAATCCAAAGAAGGACTTGGAGCATCATAGGTTTCTAGGAGCATAGGAAAAGATACTGGGGTAAGAGGGAAGTGGAAACACAGAAGAGCTGGGTGAGCATGTGTATTAAAAGTGAAGAAAATAATTCTCCGGAGAATTTGGAGGCAATTTTGTGGCAAATTTGTATAGCATTGAACAGTACTTTCAGAAACATAATAAAGACCTTCAGGAATTACACAAAATACTCACTGAATGTTTCTCTCTTGTACTGTCTTTCAAGTCTTTCATAAAATTCCTTAGTGACAACATCAGACCAAGACCTATCAAGTTAATGGGGTTAAGGTGTGCTTGTTTCTCATCACGTGTAAAAGAATAGATGGCATGATGTCTGGCCACCTTTGATTCCTTAGCTCAGCAAGCCAGTGCACACTTGCTTCCTTGAAGACAGCCCTTTGCAGGAATTCGGAGCAGGTCTTGGACCTGTGCTGCAGTTTCTTAGTGAGACTTTTTGACCATTTTACTCTACCAGTTGCCTGATTTTTGAACACATAAATTATAGTAAAATTATATAGAAATGCATGGATTACAAAGATGCATGTATGTATGCATGTGTAATCCTAACATGCAGTATACACAGAGTTGATATCCTTCCCCCAGTATTCTAGAAGGTGTCTCTGTAAAAGAATAGCTATTTCAAATTTGTGGTCATGGTGGGATTCAGAAGGCAGCCAAACCAATGGAGGATGTACTGCATACAGTATCGGGGCTCTGCTGCAGGGAAATACTAAGCATAGCATGAGTAATTAGTTACTATTAAACTCCTGTCCAGTCTAATGATCAGGTTTGGAACAGAAAAATACATGGCAGGAAACTGCTGCTCTTGGGAGGGGAAAAAGGCAGTAGAGCATCAGACAGCCTTCATTTTTCGGAATGCTTTAGAGAGCAATGCTAAAACAATGTTCGGAATAAATGACTTTGGAAAAATTGCTTTTAAAGTCAAATAATAAACATTTTTTATGCTTGAAATAAGATGGAGATCTGTGACCTGCTTCCTGAAGTGGCTTAGATGTAATTTACGCTTAAGAAACGCAAGTTACATGCAGAATTGTAGGATTTTTGATTAACATCATTAAGTGCGTAAAATTCCTTAGGGAGACACTTTCATCATTAGAGAGGTAGGAGTGTAGCCACTTTCATGTGAGCCTAGTTGCATTTCTGGGTGAGAGGCTGCTCAGGTAAGTTTGATGATATAAAGGAGAACAAAGTTTTAATGTAGGCATGAGAACCTACTTTCACCCTACTTTCAAAGGATGAATTGAAATACACTCAAAAAGTTGAACTGTGACATCTTATTTTCAAAAAATAATTTAACTCTTACATGAGCTGAATCATTTCCATGTTCCTGTGATGTCCAGATGTGCTAGATGTCTAACCACTACAGATAAATGCCTAAACCAACATGGATTATGTCTAGACCCTCTTCACAGAAAGGTCCAGCCCTAACCTGTGTAGGTTTGCTGACAGTTTGGCTAACATTCCTCTGTAACTTGTTCCTGCTTATCATGGACCACCTTCCCAGAGTACCGAAAGACACAGATATTGGATAAATATTTGACACAGAAGGTAAATGGCTCAGAGTTCCCTCAGAGTATGCAAAAAATTTGACTTCTATTACATTCATCTTGCTACAGCTGACACCAGCTATCTGTTCCTTGAATCCCCAGTGATTCTTTCCTTTCATGTTAGACTTTTAAGAATTGCTACAAAAGCCAAATTTTTAGAAACTGACTTGTATTAAAAGGAAATCTAGACTTTAGACATTTTCTGTGTCCTCAGTGGTTATACAGTGTGGAACTCAAAGACCAACTCTGCGTGTCTCAGCTGCTTGCACATGCAGCAGTTATGTAGGACAAATGTGGCGTTATGTGGGACAAATCCTCTGTGCTTTGAGCTGAAGGAGCAGTTTGTTTCATTTTATTTAAGTTAGTGATCTCATGAAGCCTTTCCACTTGATGAAATGACTGATTGATTAATAGTCTTTTATTTTTAATAAAACTATTGTTTAATAAAGTCAGTTTAACCTGGAATCATGAAGTAGGTAAACTAGAATAGTTAAGGCAAAGAAAGAGAATACATTATTCTGTTAAACTACGCTGGTATTACGTCAATCAATTTCCCTAACTTGACATGTTTTAATGGCCAGATTCTATGAGACTGGAAACGTATCCTGCAAATTTTACTTGCAGCAGTTCATATGAATTTACTTTTTAAAATTGCTTTTGTATTTATTTGCTTCATTACTTGCCAGATGATAGAGATTTCTGGACATGGACAGTAATATTCTGTGCTTACACCTCTCCTCTATGTATTCTGCTCTCAAAAGCAAATTTTAGGGATAATAAAATCTGCAGCAAAATTACTCAATCTAGACCTCAATTTTTAAAGCTGAATTCAGCTTAGTAAAGTTATGAACCTTTCTCGATGTGCCATGATAATGGAATAGAAAGCATACTCTTGAAGCAGAATGAACTTTGGTGACAGGTGTGTTAGCAATGACTTACGGATTCCTTTAGAATCTGGCTTAAAAAGTCTTTATTTTCCTGTTATAATCAGAGGAGTGTGTGTGTACCTTTTTTTCTGATTGCTACTGGGATTTTCCATTAAGAATGAAAACAAGCATCTGCCTCGTAGGGCCTTATTAACCACAATCCCAGGTGACACGTTGGTGGAAGGCAGCGTGTCTGCAGATCTATTGGACCTGCCAGTTCCCTCTTGGTACCTCTTGTGTCAGATGCAGGAGATCAGAGGCACCGAGATGCTGTTGTTTGAAGCCACCCTTTTTCTGCCTTGGAAAGCTGATGTCACGTTACTTGGGAGATGTAGTTCCCCTTTCCCAAATGGCTAGGACTTAAAACCTTCTGTCAAATGCAGCTGGAATTGCCCAACATTTCAAAAGCTGTGGGTGGAAGCTGAAGCAGGTGGGGTCTGACAGGTGGCCAGAGTGACTGACAGGTGACCACACACGGACTCCGTGCTCCCTCTTCACCTGAAAGCAGCATGAGTGTCTTCCCTCACCAGTTGGGAATGAAGGAAGAGGCACTTTGCAGGCTTGGAGTGACCCTATGGTTCCTCTTGCCTCCTCCAGCAGTTGACACAAGGTGCTTTTAGCCCTGAGGGAACGTGGGTATTAAATGCTAAACTTTACAAGGACATAACAAGTTCTGACAATTTTTTTCCTGCTTGTGGTTTTCCTTAAAACTAATTACTGTCACTGAAAATGCCCCTTTTATTAATGTTTTTCTCCTGCTTGTCTCTGGATCTTGGCTAACAAACCCTTGGCGTCTCAGCTAAAAGTCTTCTCGGACCTCTCAGAGATGGATTTTCACACTGTTTTTCGTCTCTGGAGTATTTGCTCAGGGTCCATGAAAAAATAATTATAGTAAAGGTAATTGGGTTACTATAGATTTATATGGTGTAGAAAATACAGTCACCTTTTATTTCCCAGGTTTCACTTTTTTATAATCTGTTGGGGCATGATGAACCTTAGTCACCGATCCAGAGCACATTCATTCTGTCTCTGGCCTTGCTTGTGTTAGACAGTTTTTCTTAAAAGAAATATTAGTTTGCTGTCAAAACAAAGTCAAGTCAGTGAAAAGTGGGAACGAGATACGAAAAAAGTCAGAATCAGTAGAAAAAACAACTTTAAGTGAACTTGGAGTCACTCGTAGAAGCTTTGTTTTTCACTGTATTTGCCAAGGCACCTCTATAAGCGGCTATGATCCCCTAGCTCCTGGTAACTGGGGAAGCTGCAAGCAGAAAGAAACTGTTTGGGATTGTAATGAGAATATGTTTGTTCAGGGCTTTTTTGGGTTTTTTTTCTCCTTTTGTATTAGTCAGCTTTACTGGTCCCTATTCTATGCCCAGGAATTTGTGTTTTTTTCCAGAACTCCTGAGTCTGTGATGTAGAGAGCATCCTCAGTTTCTGTAGAATCTGAAGGGAACTGAAGGGCTCTCCAGGCCAGCAGCCATACCATGGGTTTACATCCTGTATTTCCTTTTTCCTTCACCCAAGAGCAGTGAAGAAGTCATCCAAAGTGGCTGCATGTTTGGTGCTGTGGGCAATACCGTGTCTCTAAAAGCTTCTGAAAGCATAAGAGTAAATATGATAACTTCTGGGCATGTTCCAAGACTGAAAAAAACCCCCTTCTGCATCTCTTCAATCTCCTTCTGTTTGTAGACATGAACACTGTCAACAGCATTTGCTTCACTCAGGGGAGCATATGCATCGCAATATGGCCTTTAATTACTCAGTCGTAAACTATTCCTCAAGTAATATAGAATTGTATCCATATTGCTCTGTAACCTCAGATCACTGTTTGCTGCTCTGCATGGGCCCCTTGTGTGATAAGTACGTGGAATTGCAGATACTATGTCATAAAATATTTACACATTTTAATGCTATCTGTAGTCAGTGTTAATTTTTAGTTTTAGAAAAGCTTACTTCTGCGAGGCTGCTGTTTGCAGTGTACCCACAAACTCAGTGCAACTTTGGTTGGCCTTGGAGGACAGATCCTCACTGACCTCCCAAGCTACAGCTGGTGTTACGTGACCTGAGAAAGGCTCTGGGGAGCAGCCGTGAATATGAATACGTTTTTCAATTGTGATGAACATACACTTCATTGTGGGTTTATGATGAAAAACTGCAAACCTTAGCTTAAGATTAACTTCTTCTGGAATTCCTAATGATTGAAGTTTCTATTTGTCTGTTGGTTTTAGTGATATTGTTTGAAACACAGGCCTTAATTCTTCCACCTAAACATGCTTCCACAGATGTACTTAGGTAGAATCCTGAAGGACTTAAATCTTACACTGCAATAGGCTTTGGTTTTTTCTTTCTTTTTTTTTTCTTATTTTTTCTTTTTTTTTTTTTTCTTTCTTAATGCCTACTCTGTAAGTTCGGAATAGACACATTTAAATTTTTCAGAATCAAATGCATGACCTAACATTTCATGCAGAGTGTCAAGACATTGCAGAGTGTAATTTTAAGGATGAAATGGATATTGGTAAAAGGAAATGCTGATGTATCCAAAGCTCTGCAGTCCCAAAAGATACCACTGTGATGTAATTTGCTAGAGATTAAAGCAAGAGGGGAAGGGTCTCTACTGCCTGCCATACTGCACTAACAACAAACACAGCACATTTAAAAATGATTAATGATGAGAGGATAAAAAACCTATTAATTATAACAGATGTTAATAAACAGTATTTAATAAGAAGGCTGTACATGATGTCTGATATATATTTATGTCTAGTCAGGGGTACAAAAAGAGAAGAGTATAAATTATTCCTGACATCTCCATTCTCAACAGAATACTATTTCATGTAGAAAAGCTATGCAGTATCTTTAGTTTATTATAAGCTATGTGACCTGTGTGTGTGGTTATGAAATGAAGTGTTGACAATTGCTTTCCTCTAAGCAGAAACAGTGCTGTCAGTCTGGAAATGTGGAATTGTTGTGCTTCAGCTAGCACTAACTTTTGGGCTCTGTTCTGTCATTTTGAGGTGTTGGCTGTAATGTACAAAATGCAGGTTTAAAGAGAGATGCTTTTGTCAAACCTGGGAGTAGGGCACTGGAAATAGTGTGCATGGCTGAGGATAAAGAAAGGAGGTAAGAAAGGCAGGGAGGGAGTGGTTATGACACAGTTTTTCCTTTAGAACCTTTGTGCTGCTGTGGAAAAGGAATGGTTTCCCAAGAAAGAAACCAGTTAAATAGAAAAACTAAAAATATCAGGACTCCATTATACGTGAACACAAGGAGAAATGCTGCAAATGAATCTCTGCATATAAAAGGAGAAGAAACCAGATCCTTAGTGATGTAAGTCTACACAGCCCTGTGTGAATCAATGAATAAATACTGAAGGAACACCGTGAGGGAGGAAGGTGCCTGGTTGGGCAGCATACACTCAGAACTCTATGCAGAGACAGGGAGGGTGCTGCATGCATTGAGGTTGTGGGTGTGGAAAGAAGGGACAGAACCAAAGAAAAGCGGTTAACGCATTGAAATTCCCTCTTTCCCCTGCCTTGTGTGTACAAGACGCTTGCTGCTAGATTTAAGGAGCAGACCTGGCTGCAGAGCTGTGGTCTGGAGTCTGGCCTGTTGACTGCACAGAGCAAGGTACTGCTCAGTGGGAATCTGGTACTGAATAGGTAATTTTTAGATGCTTCATTCTTGCTGCCCTCCATAGTTGCTATAGAAGGAAGCTTTGATTTTCTTAGCTCAAGTACCTCTTGCCAATTGACTTCTTTATGATTTGAACTTATTTGCAATAAATCTCCCACTCACAATAAATATGCAATCCTTGTCAAACAGCTGGCATGTTCGGTGCAAAGACATGACGCATATTAATGGAATGAAGAGAATGGCACATTCCACTGCATTATTAACACCTGAACTTGCTGTGAGAAGTAAAATATATATATTAAGTAGCAAAAGCAGGAAGAGACTGAGATGGGGACCAAGGGAGTACAGGGCAGGGGTCCTAAGGAGGAGAAGCCCTATATAATACCAGACAGGCTACTGAAGGTTCCTAGAGTGGCTATTTCCCTATTATAGGATGGGTTTCTGGGAAAAAGCACCTAAGGAGGAAGATGTTCTGTTACGTCCCACTCTTAAGATTAAAACACCTCCGGCACTTCCTAATGCAGACAGAGGCCCAAGTTGTTATCCTTGCTGTCTCAAAAATTAAGTCTAGTTTCCACTACAGTTTCACCACAATTCTTCTATAAGCTGCTCTCAAACTTTCACTACTCTTTTCTCTCCAGAACTGTGGTCTTTTCCTCAATAATCTATCTCAGAGCACCTTATCTCCTCCTGCTCCTTCCTGATTCTTCATGGTGCTCCTATTGCCCCCAAACATCCTCCTACTGAAGCCCTTTTGTCCTTTTTTTTCTCACAGACTTCTCACTCCAGGCACTCTATCACTGCCACTGTGGTGGCTGGCACCTCCTGCTGCCACACCTGTAGCTGGTACTGTGGGTTTTTTGGGGGAAAGGAATAAGGACTTAAAATCCCCCTCTTCTTCCAACCCAGAGGCAGACAGCAATTATTAAAACAGAAAGAATCCTATAGCAGAGACCTCAGGGATACATTTAGGGAAGAGTAGACATACTATAGTCTCAGATGCATCTGTGAAGTCCACAGATCTTGCCAAAGTGCACTGAAGCCTGATGGCAGAACAGTTCTTGGAGAGAGGAGGATGGTAACAGGAGGGTAACTGATGTGAGGACCACCTTCTTACCCACTTCTCTCACTGTTAGCAGCTGAGCTTGCTTGAGTGAATGACAGTCCTGTTAAAAATGTTAGGATCTTAGGCTTGCTTGCTTTTAATTTGTCAGGAAAGAAAAATTTCAAAGATTGGTCCAGCACTCATGCAAAGGAACAGCTCATAACACTTGAGTTGGTTTGCTGTTGCAGTCTTACAGTATTCATTCAAGTTCCAAAAGAAACCTTTTTTTTAAAATTTCTCCTTGTCTTTTCCTCTATGACAAGGGAGAGCATATATAATGCAGTCCATCTGTTAAATGACTCAACTTACCTCAGTTCCTTAGTTGTCCCTCAGTTGTCTATGGGAAGGAAAATAGCTGGAACCAAACTGCAGCTGCCCAAACTAGAGAGAAGGCCAGCTCNTAAAGAAAAAATAAAAAAAAAAAAAAAAAAAAAATTGATCAGTATTTAGGTTTAGGTTTTACTTCCTGTGGATAGCCCTTCAGTCCTCGGTATTGTCTCAGGCACCCCAGCTTAATATCCCAGCACTAACAGGGCTCAGAGAGGATGACTCCTTTTTTTTTCAAATCCGAGAGCAGCCTGGTACTCTGTTAGACACACTTCCCAAACCCTTTTTATTCCATGCAGATTTTGAAGTGTCTATGAAAGTTCCCTGGTACCTTGCTCCTGAGCAAAGCTCTAAGCTGAGCTTGGGGACAAGGCATATGCCATTCATTAGTCATGAGCTACATTTGCATAGCAGAGTATTCTAAAATTCTCTTGGAATAGCAAGGAACAGACAATCACTACTAGCCTGGGGTCAGAGAGAAACTTCCTCTCAAGGGTATGTCATTCTATGTTTGTCTTGTATTTTCCTCCAAAGCAGGTGGTGAAGCACTGTTAGAGCAGGATATCAGATTAGACAGCCCAGGGCGATGTGTGCTCCTTTGTTCTCCTTCTTTCTGCCTCTGAGGCAGCTGCAGGTGGAGTACCTGTTTTCTATTCTCTCTGAGAGTCCAGGAAAGGTCTATAGCACATAGAATATTGTTTTTCACTGTAGTAGGGTTCCTTATTTCTGTTGCACAACACAAAAACAGTTGAGACAGAACTTTTGAGGAAGGGGGATACTGTTTTGATAGGACAAGGACAGACATCATGGTCTCCCAGGTGGGAAGGGGAAGGGTGGGCAGCAAGAGTGCACTGTGCTTCTGCAAAAAATTTAACATTTAGGCTTTCATCTTCACGTATGTCTGAACATGTGGATGGTCTTCCAGCCAAATACGTGAACTTCCCAGCTGCCAGAACTTGTGTGGCCATCCTCAAAGAGGCCAGTGCTGGGTGCTGATGCCATGTCACTGGGGTCCTGTACAGAACAAGGCCATCAGATCTGAGGCCACACGCAAATTTTGTCTGTAATTCCCTCCAGAGTACAAAACGGCATTACTGAGTCTTAATTCTATTTTCACTTATCATCTCCAGCTGTTTCAGCCTGCAGTACTAGGTCTTTTATTAGTAACAGCTGTACCAAATTTCAGAGGCAATGCTCTTGTTAATTTTGCCTGAAGCAGATTCTGAATGTCTTGAAATATCCCTAATCTAATTGTGCATTTAATATTCAGCAGCAAATGTGAAGACCAGAGTAATACCCAAATACAGAAAAAGAAAATATTATTAAGTGAGTAGGCTACCTCTAGCTTTTATCTTTCTGCTACTATATTTGTTTTGGGGTTTATGAACATAATAAATTTCAGGGACTAAGTGGAGTCTATTCAGTCTATTAAGGCTCATTTTCTTTTAATACTCTAATCCCCTCAGGATACTATTTGCCCTAATTGTTTCTTGAATGATCCTCCAGTGTTTAAGCTTCAGCCTCTGACTCATAAGCTATTCTGCATACACTTGTGGCTCTGTGCTAAGAAAAATGGGACACACGACATCTGTTTCAAATTTGTTTTTCTTTACTTTGCAATTATGCCCCTTGTCCTCTTATCTGTCTCCCAGAAAAAAAAGGCTAAGTGCATTTGACATTAACAATGCTGTTTAAGATTTTATATACCAAAATTAAATCTCCTCAGATTGCTTTTTCATAGCCTATAAATTCAGATTTGATGGTCTCTTCTCATACCTTTTTGTCCTCATATCAATTGGGCTGCTCTTCTGAACTTTACAAGCATTACAAACGTTAGGCAGGCCCATGGAGCTGTGTGGGCTGGAAGGATAGATGGCATTGAAGGGAGAGTGCAGCCAGACTGCACTTCTCTCACTCACAGCTGGTTTGGACTTGTGACTTAAATTTTCACATTGTTTAAAAAAAAAATTATTTTAAAATTCTTTTTCATTATTTGGATTGACCTCATTCACGAGGAAATATTTATTTTTAACTTCAATATTTTTAGACCAATACCTATTATTCTCAACATTTTAATGTTATTTCTGTAGAAGTCTTACCGAAAAGTGACAACAGATCTTTTAAAAAAGTCCATTCTATGGTCCTGGTAAAGCAGCTTATTTCTGTACATTTTCTAAGTGTTTTGCCCATCCTGGTTTGAAGAGTCTCCAAGTTCTGTGATTTTGCTTGGAAACTATTTTAGTCTTACAGAACTTCATTTCAGGAAGGATATTTGTCTGACATTCAGTCTGAATTTCCTGTTCTTATATTCATGTCATTGTCGATACATGTATTTTCATGTATTGTACTAAAGGATGACTCACAACCCATAGCAAGAGCCCCTTCCCTTGCCCTTTAATCCTGTGCTATGCCAAGCTACACACACTCAGGTCTTTTAATTTCCATTTAATTCAGCCCCACTGTGCCCTGAGCATTCCTGTATCTGCTTTCTGAGATTCCCCCAGCTGCTCCTGGGGGACTGAGCACTCCCAACTGAGCGTGTCCTGCAGCCGTGCCAGCTGCCAGTGAAAAAGGCAATGGAGCCATCACAATTTACCTTAACTATAGATTTGCTCCCATGCCTCATCTTGTGCATCCCTGGTATTGTTTTGCAATGTGATGCCTTCACTTAGGCAATCTAAAACTGCTCAAGTATTTTCTGTAGTTACATCTCCTTCCTTGCAAGTAGGTCTTACAAACACTTTGTCACTCACATTTCTGATATAGCATTGACACTTCTCGTATTTCTCACTGACATTATTTCATGTATAAGATTAATGTCCACTCAACGGACATACAAGCCTCTGTTTATTTTTAATGTATCTACTTATGGGAATTTTAAAATATATTTCTATGATTTCCAGATCTGTTCTGTGTTATTTCCCTACCACAACCAGTTTCTGATGCACTTTCCAGGTTACTAAAAGCAAATATTACGCAATATTATGTATAATACTCATTTTCTATATGTTTAAGATAGATATCATATTTATACTTCACATTTCAATGTAATGCTGTCTTAATCTTTACATTTCCTTAACTTAAATTTCTTTCCTATTCTAGATGATTGTTAAAATCTTTACCTGGTTGTGAACTGTTGTTTTTATCACCAGTTTGCATTTTTTGGTGCAGAAATTCTAGATTACGGTAGGCTTTTATATTCAAGCTCCTGATTTTAATCTAGATAAGCCTTAGTCAAACACAGTATTTACTGTGGCAAATATAGAATGCAAACTTTAAAATGTAATCAAAAACTTTTCTAAAATGACATAAAAATTCATATGTTCTATTTTTTTTTCCCCAGAAGAAGAAGGGAGAGCATTAAATGATGAGTGGTGGAGGAAATAGTCTGTCATCAGTTTATATTTTCTTATTTAAGAGAAATAGAAAAATAGGAAAAAGGCAGAGTATTTGGAAAGCACATCTCTTTTATTCTTTCTTCTTTTCCTGATAAAGAAATGAGGAAAATGAGGAGAAAATAAGAACGGTAAATTTTTCTATTTTTTAAAAACCCATTTCAGATTTTTCATATTAAAATAGGAGGATTTAAAATGTTGTTCGTTCTTACTGATGATATTTTGAGGGCAGTATGGAAAATGGATGAATTTTCAGTAGCTCCTACTGAAACCATGTGTCAAACACTACGTTAGATCTTGGGGTATTTATGTGAAGTATATCAGTGTGTCTGGGTTGGGCCTTTCTCAGGTTCTTTTCTACTCCCCACCCTCTTTTCCTGAAATGTCACTGTGACTGTTGATGCCTGTAATCCTTCATTGACATAGTTACCAGCAAAAGGAGAAGTTCTGTGCCTGTTTGCACAGGGAGGGCTGGTCAAGTGCTGTGTGTCAGCCTGCAAGCCGTGCAACAACCATGGATGTTCCATCAATGGAATATACAGCAGAGAGTTAGCGGAGTGGAAAATATGGTAGTAGGTTCCGGGACATTGCTTTTGCAGCCACACACCTTAGTCTTGAATCATTCTGTTTGCCGAGTCTATGGGGACGTCTCCAGCTTCAGGATGTATAATTTTCTCCCTGGTGCTTTTCGTTGACGAATGTCTCTGGTGGCAAGTGTATGAAACCTGATAGACTGATTGGCCTTAACGGGAATGCTCTGCTGCCTAGAGACTGCTCCTGGACTTTCCAGCAACTGCAGCAGCATGCTTCAGCTGAGCACTACACTTTGCTCCGTGTCTCTCACTCTGCCAAAGGGCAGGATTCAACCAAAGCTCATGTCTCAGAATCCCTAAGTCTTTTTCTCTATTACACTAGAGAAAATTGATTGTAGTCGTGCAAAAATGTAGGTCATGAAGGTATGTCCTCTTTCCCTCTCCTTGAAATGAAAAATTTAGATGATTAATCTCTATGCAATCTATTTCCAGCTTTGGCTTCCAAGCAGAGACTGTCAGGGAAAGTGGTACATATATTCTTTACACTAAGTGGCATGAGGCAGAAGATGGAGAAAATATCTTCTATGTTCAGAACTCTAAGTAACAATAATTGTATTACAATGAGAGGTCTGTGAGCTCACATGGATTAAACTATAGTGAGTAAATATGAGCAAATGCTGTGAAAGCTTTGTGAATAACGGGAAGAGATTTTCTGTTTGTATGTACAAAATTAATGTCAGCCCTTTGTGGCATGTATGTGCCTTGTTATGGAGGGCTGTGGGGGAGCATAGATAAAGAAAATAGAGTGCACCTAAGTGATAGGGAAAGGTCATTTGCAGACATTCTGATGAAGGTAAACTAGTGAAAGAAGACCAGAGAGCTGAAAAAAGCCTTTTTCTCATCAAAAGGCAATGATCAAAGAAGGAAAACAGCTGGTCAGGGGGAGGGCAATATCACTGGTGATCAATTGCTTTACAAAAGAGAGTTTAACCATCACATACTGGGGTGTTTAGTATATTAGGAGAGGATAGCTGGTGAGTGAAAGCACCTCAGAGATATCCAACATTTTATCCCAGCTGCTGTAAAGCCTGAGAACTCTCCACCCTTTGACTGCTGTGCAGTTATGCGGGGAACTTGAAATCCAAGCCTACTCAGGAATTTTCAGACTACTCCTTGGAAATTCAATGAGACCATAAAAGTTTCTTTTCAGAAGCAGCTTTCCCAAGACACTAATGGGATTAAATGCTCAACTCCTATTGACTCTTAATGTAAGTTAGGCATCTGACTTCCCTTTATGCCTTTGAAAAACTCCTTGTTAATCTTCACAGTTTACAATTTGCCCTCTGAGACTGCTCTCTCTTAAAATAAATAGACTCTGATCCTCCTGAGAGTTTGAAGGGCTGTACATATTGAAAAATTCTCCCAGGAATGCGGTATACGTGGTGAGGGAGAAGTCTTGTTCATTATTTTACCCAGAATCATTTATGCAGTTTCATGCGCAAATAAGAGAACCTAAACATCCACCACTTCAACTAATAAATGAAAATAAAGGTACAGAGAAAAGTATCTCAGTCTTGTGGTGCAGAGTTGTAAGAGCAAAGCTAAATCACTGTGGTAGTATATGATACATGATTAATAAAGTCTGAAGTTATTTAATGGTACTACCCAGACAGGAAATCTGCACCATGTCCTACAAACTGAACATCTCTCTGAGTCCTGGCTTAAGGAGAAGGTAATCAGAGAGGTATCCTTGCCCAGACGTCATATACCATGAAGTAACTCTTCCATTGCCTCTTTCTAGACTCACAAAGCCACAAAAGCTTCTACGGTTTTGAAATAGCCTGCGCTACTTGAGCTAAAGCTCTGAAAGTATCATCTGCAAACAACTTTGCCGCTTTAATAATTCATGTGGTTTTATGTTCTCCAAGGTGTATTATTCATGACTTGATTAGCGGCCATATCACATCCTGAACTAGCATCATCCTTCACTAAATTGTAAACAGACGTTTGTGGCACTACCACACTTAGTAGATATTTCTCTGTTGACATTCCTAAAAAGAGCAAGTGCAAGATACATGCAGTGTATGGGAGCAGAATGGAGAACATGGAAGCACCAATCAGGAAAAGACATGGAAAAGTAAGTGTGTATTCCCTGTGTCAATCAAACACCAGCTGAACCACAGGTAATCTGAGCTTCTAAACTTAATGATCTCTGAAGCCAGTGAAGCAAGGTTAGATAGATAATCTCTACAAAGTGTGAGTGATAGCAAAAAGCAGTGAAGCCACAAACATTCCAGATTCAGTCAAAGAGATTCACTGTGACTGTCCTCAGGTTTGGCAAACCTTGATACAGACAGAACAAGTCTGAGATGAGATTAAGGATGTCTTTTTACAAAACATAATGAAACTGATAACTAAACAGAAAGAGCAGGTGCACCTTGGAGGAAAAGAGCAATGTCTCTTCCCAAAGACAGCACTTACTGAGATCCTCAGCAAGAAATTGATTAAAGTCCTCATATTTTATTTAAAATCAAACACTTATATTTCTCTTTTTCAGAATTTAGAAACAGAAAATATTTTACGGTGACTGAGATCGTGTCACTTAGACTTATGTAGATTTTGTGAGAGAAGATAATTTGAGAGACAGTCCTCTTGCTGGTAGACCAGAACTGTCAGCCTCTCATAGCCTGAAATTGACACCTGAGAAGTGAGTTATTCATTGGAAACCAAATTTACATTTGTAACTTGCTTGAATTTCCATGGAAATCTGAACTAAATGGATCTTGCACAATTTTGCATAAAGGTTTAGCAAGATTCCTTAACTGTGATTATTCTTCTGCATGTCATATTAAAAAAACAACTTTACAAACACTGTCCAATTTATATAATTATTTCTATTTCTGATTAGTTAGTCCACAATGAAGGTGAGGCCTTCACTGCACACTTCTGAAGTTATGAATCTGTCTGAGCAATCAGTGCTGTTTTGCTTTCAAGCATGTGGCTGAGTCCCTGGGGTGATGATTTCTGGCTTGTGCGTCTGCCAGCCTAACAACAAAAGCAATTGTTTTCAGAAAAAGAAGACACTCTGCATATTTAGCTATATTTAGCACAACCACAAGATTTGCAAGCCTTTTCATTACTTGTGAAATAATTATTCCTGTGTCATCTCTCATACATTAATGGATGGTTTTGGCAAACCAGATTAAAAAAATGTAGTGCAGTGCACAATGCCGAGATACTTGAGCTAATTCTGAACTTGTTATTTGGGGTCCTATATGCTGTGTAGGTACTTCAGAACTTGGCTTTATGTGGTTTTCCCAGCAAATCCAGCATCCTGCAAGGTGTGCATACACTACACTGTTTCTCACAGCGCAGTAACTCCATGTGTCCTGGATGGATAAATATCCCTCTATGCCTGCACAGCTCAAGCTGGTGAGATGAGTTTGCTTATCCTTATGAAACAGCATTGCTACGGCAAAATTTTTGAAACAGATGTGGTATTCTCAATGGCAGCTGGTTTCCACCACTGAAGCAACAATTGGTCTGCATGAGATCTGGAAAATGTACAGCAATAATGGGTTCTTCCTACAGTGGTTGCCATCAAAAAAGGCATCATCTATTTGCCACTCCGCCAGAGCAAGGCAACTAGAGTGCCTGACTCTGTGGGCTGTAGCAATAGTGACTGTAATAGCTGCTCTGCTGCATGGTTAATTTAATATAATCTCTAGCACTGAATACATCTGACTAGCTGTGAAGTTGTAGCAAACTTCGCTAAAGTGAAGAAATAGAGGAGAGCGGAGAAATATTTTACTGCAGTGGGATAGGAAAGGACAATGTATGCCAGGGAAACATCTTTCAACTAATTATTCTCACCCTTGCTAGTTCATTTTTGCCCTTCAAGAGAAGTGTTACTGATGTTTATTTTGGCTTTAAATGTTACTAGGAAGTGTTAATGGCTTCTCAAAGTGCTTGCTGCAGTATTGCTAAGCTGCAGTTAGAATGAAGATTGAAAATTGATTCGGTCAAAGAAGGGAAGGATCTTTCTTTTGCTTTCTGAGATATATGCTGAGTGTATGGTTACTAGCTTACTGCAATTTATGTTTCATTTAACAGCTGGACTCGGATACTTTCTGCCAATAGTTGTTTTCATAGGGCCCAGACATGGGGTTCAGATCACCATGGAGACTTTATTGTACCTTTCTCTTTGCACACTCACAGCCTCATTTTACTCCTCAGCAAGGAAGACTTTATTTTGGATTAGGGTCCCATGTGATATTTCAAAAGCCTCAAACTTGGGGTTCTAGCTTACACAAAGAACACAAAATAATACTGATGGAGAGTGATAGTGTACTCAAATTATCAAACATCCACTACTACACAATTTACATAAAATGTATTTTACCAAAATGAAATTCTTTCCTCATTAAATCTGTTCTCCTTAAACAGTGCATATCTTTTATGGCTTTCTTGAAAACCTTTGAGAAATGCATGTATACCATTTGCCTCAGTGTAGGTGTTCTGTTAACTTTTAAAATTAACTCTGTTAATTTTATTGTGTGTTAAGAGAACCAGTGATGACCATCATATCTGTGTTTAAGGACATGCAGACTAAAAGGATTAACTAATTTCCATCAGAGGACGTATTATAATATTTTACAAAATACTGTACACAAGCAGAAAATACTAGAAAACATAGTGTACAGTACAATTACCACATGACTGTAGGTAATTTCCAGCACTGTTTTTTCTGGGAAATTAATCTACTGACATATAAAGTTCCATATATTTAAATTGACTTTAGAAGGCCTGGCAACAAAAAAATACGACTCTTGAAAGAAAGATTGCCTGACATAACTCAGAATGAAGCCTCTAATGGCTCTTCATGAACTGTAGGTAACTTACCAACAATTTCCGTTATAATTTCAGTTTCAAGATTGATAGTCCAGAGGCAGATGTTTCCTTGTGCTAAATACAAAGTATTTCCTCTACTGAAGGGCACTTTCAGAGAGCAGGAAGTGTCAGGGGAGGTTTAGGTTGGATGTCAGAAAAAGGTTCTTCCCCCAGAGGGTGGTTGAGCACTGGAACAGCTCCCCAGGGAAGTGGTCACAGCACCACGCCTGACAGAATTCAAGAAGTGTTTGGACAATGCTGTGATGCACGTGGTGTGACTCCTGGCATGGTGCTGTGCAGAGCTGGGAGTTGGACTCAGTGATCCTTGTGGGTCCCTTCCAACTCAGAATATTCCGTGCTTCTATGAATATTATGAATTACTGCCACATTAGTACTCATTTTCTACTAATATTTCCAGTGTATCACATTCCATATATTTTGAGTTTTTAATTAAAAAAAATTTCATTACACTTTGTTATTTCTTTTATGTAGACTTCTCCCTCTCACAGATCTGTCTGAGATGCAGCTCCTCCCCCACGGTTGCCTCAGAAAGCCTTAGGTCCTTGTGTGTGCTTTTCAGCCTTGCAGCAGCCATGGCGGTACCTAAACCCAACCACTTAGCATAAGGTGAAACAAAAGGAAAATATTCCATCCCAGCAGGATCTGGACTCTGAAGTTGCCCTATACCTGAGCTCAGCAGTCTTTGGAATTCCAGTCTATGTTAATTCCCAGAATCAGGAAGTGAGTCTATATCAGTGTTTCAGTTTTGATAAAAAATGATCTTCTGTAATTTGTCCCCCACTGAGCCCTCTAAGAGTCCCTCTGAGACTTAGCTTCCTGAAGTCTATGAGATGGTGCAGCCGGGAGCACGTTGGCCCGATTTGTTCCAAGATGAATGAAGGCTGGATGATGATTTGATGCATGGAGGTGGGATTTTTCCCCTTCTGGGCATCTGCAACATCTGTAAACTCAGAATTGTCACAGAAGGATTCACACTGGGTTCCAGCAAACAGTGGAGTACTTATCCCTTGAAAGCTGGTATGTGTCTGTCTTAAGAGGTACAAGTGAGCAAATAGAGCGACAAAACGGGAAGGTAAATATCCTTCTTGATGCTTTTGCTCTTTAAATACTGCCAGTGGCACATAGCCTTTTAAAAGGAAACTATTGCTTGGTTGGAACCAAAGACTGACTGAGAAGTCATATGATAAGCTACTAATCTATCTGTATGATTTGTCTCCTTCCAAGGCTTAATTTTTTTTTTTTTTTTTAGTTCAGAGAAAGCCTCTGTTCCTCCCCATTCTTCACTCTTGGCAGCTTTTGGTCTGCTTTATTTCACCATCCCTCTCTTTTGAACACTATTTTGAGTACTTTTAGTGTCTCTCTCTTTGTAAGATTGTCTCTAGAAATTTGGAATGGGATGGGATGCTTATGGACAAGAGTTTTAGCTTTCATCATTCAGGTTGTATGCTGATTATTTATATGTGAGAAAATGTTGCCTTATCTTATTTTTTGCGCTTCCTAAAGCTGTCACAAATAAACAATGGTAGGGCATATAGGAAATATTGCTGTGTAAATAATAGCTAAGCAGATTTCTTAATTTATTGAATCGGAAGTAGTCCTATCTGCTACTGCATTATCCTGTGAAATATGAATTAAACTCTCGAAAAAGGAAAAAGAACAGATGTATAATGTTTATCTATGCTATTCCATTTTAGCTTCTTTATTTAAGATGTTGGATTATCATTCCACAGACAATTTGAAATGTGAATTTAATTAGTTAGTTTACAGTAATTGTAGCCTGGTAGTAATTTTTGTTGAATGTGATACAGCATAAAGCAATGACAGCTGGGCACTGTATAGAAAACAGGATGTGCAGTACTCTGTTATTAGGATCTGTTGTTCATTATTTCCAACAGTATTTCCTGACTTGATTGTACATAGTCTCTTTGGCATATAGGATTCTTTGACCTGGTCTTCCTTGGTTTTTCGGTTTTTTTCTTTTAATTGAAAAGTTTTATATTTAGACATACTTTGAGGCCAGGGCTCTGCGACAAAATGCTGGAGGTGAGGCACCTGTTTCCTCACGTCATGTTCCCAAAATGGGTGCATTTCCCTCAGGTGTCACGTGGTGAATGTATAGACTTGAGTCATTCCTGAGACCACAAAGCAGGCATGTAGCACCTGCTACACATGTAGCACATGCCAGGATGAGACTTCCTCTTCTCCAAGATTTTATTGAAACCACATTTAGGAAAATGAAAACAATGCAATGAGGCATTCCTGTGAAATGATATTCTGCAGCTGAGATAACTGAGAAAAATTTGTAAGTACTCCTAGAATATCCACCCTAAACATGCTTTCTGGAACCTAAAGGTGTGGAGCTGTATTTAATGAGTCGGTGAAAATCTTGACACCTTTGCTGGGTAGCATTGAACACTTCAGCCTGTATGCAAAGCCCTGATGTTTTGTTGTTATCTTGGAATCTGAAGGTCTCAGTTCTATTCCTTAAACATAGCAGTGACTAGTGTATCCTTGAAATGCCACAAAGACCTGAAATCTCGGTTTGTGGTGAGGAGGTAACATACCTTTGGATGACTTTCAGTGTCTATATTTGGGCAACAGGATCGAGTTTGGAATGCCTCTTGCTCAGCTGCCTGGTCTCAAAGCACAGCAGTAGCAGAGTCTTCCCAAAACAGCAGAAACAAGATGAGATGGAATGGCATAAGAAATCTGGACTGAACCAAATAGAATAGGAGAGACTATACCGGTTGGAAGGGACCTACAGCGACCATCTGGTCCAACTGCCTGACTGATTCAGGGCTGACCCAAGGTAAAGCACTTTGTTAAGAGCATTGTCCAAATTCCTCTTAGACAGACCGGTGCAACTTTGAACCATTCCCACGTGTCCTATCACTTGATACCAGGGAGAAGAGATCAGCTCCTTCCTGTCTGCTTCCCCTCCTTGGGAAGCTGTAGAGAGCAATGAGGTCACCCCTCATACTCCTTTTCTCCAAATCAGACAAGCCCAAAGTCCTCACTGCTCCTCATAGGACTTTCCTCCCAGCCCTTTCACCAGGTTTGTTGCCCTCCTCTGGACATGTAGAAGGACTTCCACATTCTTCTTGTATTGTGGAGCCCAGGACCGCACACAGGGCTCAAGCTGAGGCCACACCATCACTGAATACAGAAGGATAATCACCTATTTTAACACACTGGTTATCTTTGATGCACTCTAGGATGAGGTTTGCCCTCTGGATGCCAGGGCATGATGATACAAGCAAACTAAGAATAAAGGAATAATCAAACAACTTCTCTCCTCATATTCTTATCCTTAGAAGAGAAGGCGGCCAGAAGTAGCATCAATGGCGTAAGGATAATGGATGTCTATTGCCCATTTAAACTCTTGCATCAGCATTATGCTTTCTGACTTTTGCTTTCATTTAAGGAGGTATATCTCAGCAGCTTGTCTAGAATAGTTTGGCTCTATTAATATCAAAAAGAACAAAGAATAAATTAATTACAGAAAATGGCATATAATAAGAAACTTTATAGATCTGGTTGCAGGATGTAATGCTACGTATTCATAAACTAAACAGCAGCAGGCAATACTCTGGGGCAGCAGGATTCTGTTGTCTATACTAGTAAACTCCTAGTGTGGTCTCATGTATGGTTGTGGTTATTCTGAAAGGTGGTTTGGATGAAGACATTTATCTGTAGGGTGGAAACTTTACCCGGGTCTCCAAAGCTATTCTGCTTTGGCTGGTCTGGGTGCCAGAGAAAAAATCCTGGCCATGTGTAATTTGCTAACATAGACATAGCCTAAGAGATGTCAAAACTATCAAATTCCAGCCCATTTTCTTGATGTTATCTCTTTGACAAAATAGATGATCCCATGTTAAGTGGTAAAATTCTTTACAGAATTTAATAAAGCCTGCAACCTTAAACTCATCAACTACCTCCCTTACCACCAGGAAGACAATCTAGTAGATTTAATGCTAAAGCTTTGTTAAATTTTTTAACAATTGCTCTTTTTGTGGTTGCATTTTCAATATGGAGAAAAACAAGAAGAGAGATCATGTTTATTTTTAATAGAAACTTCAGTTGCAAAAAAAAAAAAAAAAATCAATCTTTGCCAGCACTGTTGGAGATGAGTGGAAAATGAAATGAATGACAGGTCCTGTGGTATCATCCCATAGAAAAGCTCTAACCGTTATTTTTAATATAATTTTCATTTCAAATCAGCTTAATTATAGAGTCATCAATATGTTTCATCAAAGACCTATAGTATTTCTGACCCAACAATAAATTTGGGATGTGATAACTCATTGGCTTGCCTCCATTTGCAAAATATGACATTATACATTAAATTACAGCATTATCTATACTTAACCTTGTGTACACAAGCACACACATACACATTTTGCTTAGTTAGTCTCACAAAATATAATTTATAATTATCAAAATGATTTTTCTTTCTAGTTAATAAAGTGATACTCTGATTTTACCAAATTATGCCTCATATAAATATGAAAACCGAATAATTAATAAACAAACGCACTTCATATGAATGCTAAATTATAATTCCCTCTATTCATTAGCAGCTCATGGTTCATTAGGCCATTAAATTTTTAAACTTCAGTCCTTATCTCTTTCAACAAAACCACTAAAATTAATCTTTAGATGAGTGCCACAGCTCTCCCCTTTGAAATCAGTAGTATAATTATGAATAGTCATTACCTGGTTAATTTCTAGTACACAAAATCTTTGCATTTCACTAGTAGTCTAAGATGGAAATATAGAAATGTCTGCTTTTAAAATTCAAGGATAGTTGCTTCAAGCAAAATTTAATAGTCATATTTAATTTTTAAAATCAGAAACAGGGAAATATTTGTTTAAGCAGTTGCATTAGATTTAGAGGGAAAAAAATTAAAGTGGCTTAAACTGCAGCCATGGGAAAATGTTACAATACTAGAACCCACAGGGTACTGCATCTTTCTGTTGGCTATAGCCCCACCATCAGAGTCTGTTGAGCAATGTGGTGACCTTCACTGCATGTGTGACAAATGAAGGTGAGCAAGATGGTTGTTGGTGTCTACAAAAATTTACATATACTTTGTAATGGAAGTGCTGACAAAAGGTCAACTGTATTAGTATTAAGCTTATGCACACATGTTATTAAAGCTCTCTGATTTTATTCCAATAGAAATTCCTAGGTTCCTCTGGTGCTCTTTTCTTGTTGTGTCAAAGTACTGAATGATTTGCTGTGGTCATGGCATGTATACTCTGTCCCAGGCTGATGGATTTCTGCTTGAGATTTTATAAAGGAGCCAGAAATGAAAGCAGTAACCACCTCCCATAAGCACCTCAGAATATTACAGACACTGGGGATTGCCTGAAAGTGTTCTCAGATTAATGAGACGACTTCAGCAAAAATCTTGGCATGGGCTCAGTTTTGGCTTGGAGAAGTGGCAGAACCAATGATTAACTGTCTATTATAAAAAACACCTGGAACAGTATTGTGAAGAACAGGAAAGGTATAAGTTTCTGTAGAGTCCAGACTTAAGGAGCATTTTTGAAAGTCGTGTTTGCTTGCAATAATACCATGTCTTGGCAACTCTTGTAGCATAGCTTCCAGCACATCTGGGAATTGTGCATGTGTGATGCACAGTTAGTGAGCCCCAGGCAGTGTACATGCCCCTCAGCCAGAATCCTGTCACTTCTTCTTGAATAATTTCTCCCTACATGCTACCTCAAATACAGGTCTTCAAAATGGTAGGAGAAGAGGGACTACTGAGGAGGAGCACTCTGTGGTGTCAAAAAACTGTGTTTCTGTTACCAAAGAGGGTGTTGTGGTCTAATGTCCGTGACAGACACAGAGCACTTTTATGTATTAGGCCTCAGAAAGCCAAAAGTTGTGCTATCATTGGGCAGAGATCATTCTTGTGAATGCTAAATAGTAGGAAAGGTATAAGCAGAGGGCACATTATAAACCCCCTTTATTACTAACCCATGGTAGTACCAAGTTTGCAGTCATGATACAAGTAGCCTTACTCTCTGGCTCTAAGGGTGAGTAAAGGAAAAGTTTGGTTGGCAGTAACTAGCAACAGATATTGAGATGGGTATGATAGGAATGGTTGCCCTTCTTAGCCACCAAATCCAGGTAACAATCTTGTCTTTAGCATCACCTGTATTACAAAATATAGAATGATTCACCTCTTGGTTCATTATCAATTTGGAGTGACATAGCTGGTGATAAGATCTTTTTCAGTGCATTTACGCTCAGCTGAGCATGCCTGTGTGTTACTGCCAGTATTCCTCTCAGCTTTGTTTCCTCTGATCAAGTCATGGGTGTGGAGACTTGCTTTCTTTAAAGGCTCAGTCTTCTGTGGAACACCATTTCTGTCTTACCTTGTGGCTAAGGACAAGAACGCCAATATATCACAGTTCAGCCACAACCCATATGTTTTATATACTCCCATGGTATTCCTACTGCTAAAGAGCAACTACTGTACAGGTTTTTGGTTCTGTTGTAGACTTTTTTTGTTATCCAAGAGCATCAACTTGCCTATGTTCACAGCCGGAGAAGACTTCATGATGTGGGTGGAAATAGTTTCTCATGAGGGAATGAAGAAATGATCCAGAGAAGTGGGATTATTGGCACTGGGGAGCACCAGTGCAATTTTAAGACTCGGTGCCACTGAACTCAGATCCTGGTGTTTCAGGTAGAGCAGGCCTTCTAGAGTGCATTAGGCTGTGATGCACAAGGATGCACTGCCAGCTGGTCTGGAGTTACCCATCTATCCAGTTTATGTCACTTAAAGGAGTAACTTCTAACAACTTCTTCCTGTTTTATTGATTAGACAGTGTAAATTCATTTTGTTTTGGTGAGCAAGTCTAAAATATTGGACTGATGTGTTGACTTAGGCAAAAACTATCCAGTGTGCCTAAAACCTTAAAAATGGCTCTAGATGAAATAAATTCCATCTGTCTCATATCAACAGAAAACCAAAAGACTGAACATTCCACCTCCACCACGATCCTGGGACATGTAGGAGTGCAATTTTCCTCACTCCCTGGGAGTGCTGATTCCTGGATGAAGGTGTGGAGCTCCCAAGACTGTGCTACCCTGGGAGAGGAGAGGTGGGCAGCTTGTTTTCCAGACAAACCAGGAATCAGAGGGCAACCAGAGGAGTGAAAGGGTAATTCTGAAGTGTACTGTCCTCTTGTACTGTCCTTACCCCTTCCATTACAGCAAAATCTGTGAGTAAAACTAAGCCGAGAGAGCTGTGGGGATTTTGTAGCAACTAGAGTACAAGTAACTTGAAAAAGTGTGAGCCTTTTTTTGTAAATTAGAAAATGTTCAGGCACTTGGTGACAAGGACATGCAAAAACAAATGGCCCGGGAAAACGAAGAAGTGGTGAAAGGCTTCTTCTTATTAAAAAAGAATAAAAATAGCAATAGTGGAAAGGACGTATAAAAGCATGGAAGATTTTCAATTTAATGAGAATGGTAAGAATATGAAACAGGATGTGTTCAAGATGTGCAGTAGTATTTTATATGTATATTATCAGAGACAGTAGAAAGTGAAGATCTTTCCCTCAATTCTAGTGGAAAAAATGACATTTATGTCATGAGGAGATTTAAATTTTCTTCAGACACTGGGTGAATTTCACTATAAAGATTTAGCAGAAACCTTATGGGTAAAAGGTTGGCTTTATTTTATAAGAGAACTAAGAGAAAAGTGAGAGACTCTAGCCATCTTTAACAAATCCCAGGAGCTCCTTTCCCTGTTGAGTTGGTTTCTGAGGAAAAAGTGAGAAAATATTTTGCTCAGTCATTGTGAGAGCCTGAGGGCAGATAGCTGGTCAACTAAGGAACAAGCTGCACTATTTGATTTGAAATAAAAGCCCACTTTTCACATTTTGAAAAAGTTTTCTTTACCTTTCATTATACAGGAAGAAAGACTATCTGTCAGTATAGAAGAGATAGTAATTTATAAATTGTGAAAGTTATATGTTTATTTAGGGACTTTGTGTTTTAAGCTCCTTAATAAGTGTCAGTCTGAATCTGATAAAAAAATGATCTGTTGAATACAGTAATGCTGAGGAAAAAACTTTAAACATGGAGATTAGACTATTTATTGCACTTTAAGGGAGCCTTTCTCCATCTGAGGCAGACATGACAGGTGTGAGGATTGTACCTTCGATTTAAACACTGTCTTAAAACAGTACATTATACTTTGTTTTCATCATCATATTAAGTGTCAAAAGAGATTCTGCACTATGGTTATATGACTTTTAATATGTTAAGATGCTGGTTGAGTTAGAATATTTTGTACTTTGGAAACAAACAATAATATCCTTAAAATATTTTTTCGGCAGTATATTGACTGCATTTGAATCGCCTGTATTTACAGAGATATCTTGACCATACTTGAACACCATACTTGAATGAATTATTTAGGAACCACCAAATAGGTTAGAGCCTGTTTCTTCTCACCTGAGATTGCTTAATTGAGTTTGAGGTGGCCAAGCACAATCCACTTTTTAAGTACTTCAGTTGCTGAGGTGAGCTGAGACATAGCCTTTTTCTGCTTATGAGTTACCTGAACAGATTATTTCACATAAAGGTCCTCAGTCCGTTCCTGAAGAGTTTCACATACTACTAAGGAGAAATTAAGTAAAGTACACTCCAGCTATTGCTTATGAGCTAACAATATCAGATAGGTTATCAGAATGCTTTTGCAGACATTTTCAAAGGGCTCTAGGGAGAAAAAAGGTAAGTCAATTATCTGCCATACAGAAAATTACATCAAAGTTATTTCCCAAATATCAGATATGAATTAGGTTTGATTTATTGGGTTGTGTTTTAGCAAAGCATCCAAGAAAACAGTGGAGTGGATGTATTTTCAAAGCCTGAGTACACATGCCTTGACTACGAGTCAGCTCAGGGAAGGATATTTTGTGGGGGGATGTTGCAGTCTGTATTTTCTGCAGCAGGATTACAACGGGAAAACCATGTACTTCAACACAGAAACTTCTAGAAAGGGAAAAGATTTGCCAGTACTGAGGAAATTTTTAGAAAGGGAAAAATGAGGTACATATATTGTCATAGAAACATGGGGCAAATATTCACATTTTCATCTGGAGGACAGTAAAGATACTCCTGGACCAGGCATCTATGTTCATAATGGTGTAAAATGCCTTCAAGTTCAATTATACAAATAATTAGAAAATTTAATTGTACATAGCTACCTCAGTGCTATTTTAGTATAATTATACAAAGTATATGTAATTCATATATACACAGTGGGTAAATACAGTAGACATGAAACACACTACTTCAGTGGTTTTAATTTTCATGCTTGGCGTCACTGTTGCAGAAGGAGCCACTCAGTGAGGAAACCCTGTTACAATGAACACCAGAGGAGAAACACCCTACTGCCTCCAAGGACCTGACATTTGTTCTTCCTTACCTGGCTGCTTCACTTCATCTAGAATGAATATTATCCTGAACTATGGCATATGACATTCCCTCAGTATATGAACTGTAGCCCATCCCATTGACAATCTTATAAGTGAAGCAGTCATCACTTTACTTGTGAGAATTTTCAGAACCTATAAAATGAGTTTGCTTTGGGAAATAGCTGAGTTTCGTTTTTCATTAAGGACCAGTCACAAAGGAAATCAGAGGCATCAGTATGTCATCTCCAGTTTTAAAAAGGGTTGAGCAGACAACATTTGATATCAAAAAAAAAAAAAAGGCATATCTTAAACTGGAAGACTTAAGTGTCATCCTTTTGGTTTTTACCTTGAAGTGGTAGGAATCATATCTTCCAAAGACTAACCCAAGCTTGCAGCAGGCAAACGAGTGAGGTAGAGTGCTAGAGGTCTTTTGTTATTGTTATTAGTGGCACCTTACATTTTCTGTAACATCTTTTGTCCATCTCCAAGATTGATCTGTGCTATTACTGAACATGATTTGCTTTCTTTAATTCTGTATTTGTGAAGCTTGCTTGGATACTAAGCTATGGCAAAGATAAATTACATTTAATGATTTTGCTAAACAAATTTTCAAATCTGTCACACAACAAGCACAAGAAGCTAAGAAGCATTTTAAAGCTCTAGATTAATTTATTCTAAAACATGGTCATGTCTTACATTGGGCTAAGTACATTGTATTGACTGACTTGTAAGATTTTCTAAACCAAGGGGAAAGGGGTTTAAAATGATAAGAGTTAGGAATAAAAGAAAATTATAGCTTTGCACTCCAGATTGCTGTGTATGAGACCCTTTGTAACAGAGATATGAGCACCAAATCATTTAATGCACCCGGTTGAAGGAAATGAGCCTTGCCTGCTGAGTTCATGGGACAGATCCTCCCTAGCACAAGAACAGGAGGATCTGATGCCTTTGCAGGGACTTTTCTTACAGATGAACCCTGTGATACCTACACTGGCATGCTTTAATGGCCACAATTCTCAGAAACAGAGAAAATTTTCAGACCAGCCGCTGGATCTTGGGAGTAGAAAGAAACGCTTTATCTCTTATATGACAACATCAAAATTGGATCAGAAAGTAAGTAAAAACTCATAGATAAAGAATTATCCTTAACAAGGATAAGTATAGCCTGAAAGAGTTTTTGTCTTTGTAGTATCATAGAAATCAGAGGTGTGGAACTTGATTCCTGCTTGCAACTTTCCTCTCCATGACAGATCCCAGATTTGCTATTCTCGAGACAGCATTTCTCTAACTGCTATTATGGAGGATGCTGTGTCTTGAAAGGCTCTTGGAGGAGTGTGTTGTAACTAAATTCCCATGTGTCCAATCTCTTGTTTGGCCTTTCACACAAGAGGCACAGCCTGGCACAGGAGAGGTCTCACGTGGTGGTGGTAAGACCGATGGTATGCAAACAGGCAAGTTTTTTCCTATGTATAAGCATATTATTGTGGTATTGACAGACATTATAAATGTTTCCATTTGAGTCTATCAGTGTATTGAATCAGGGTCTGAGCTATCAAAATTGCTGATTGCTAGTACTGAAAATGAAATATTGTAGAATTACCTTGAATTAGGGAAACAAGTCTTGAGCAGGGAGGAAATCCAAAAAAGAATGTTTGCACTGAAGTCCTGGATCTGAGATTTCTCCTCAAAGTTTGAAAGTTCTTGTTGGAGTTATATGTAAGGTGTTTGTTTTAGAAACCTGCTGTGGGATATTGGATGCTGACAGCTGCCTGAAGCTGGTAATTTATAGTGGACAAGTGAAGAGCTCCACAGTCCTAAGTGTGCTTATGATCTACTCACAGCGTCATCTCGGGCCTTCCTCACCAGCCATTGCCCCACAGCAGTGACCCATTCTTCTCCTGGAGGTGATAATTTACTATCAACACCAGATATTGTCTCACCTAAGAAACATGAGTAACTCCAAAATTTCTCTGTGTGTCTATATTTTATGGCTTTATGAAGCTGTATCTGATCCTTGCTCTAAGAATAAGAAAATTTCTTCACTAAAATTTTTTGCTTATCATGCTTTCCATGTTCCATTTTTATAGCTGGGAGTTCAAGACAGTGCCATAAATTAAAAAACTGAAGTTGAACATTGTTTCAATTTACTCTGGCTATTTTGATAGGTAATATGAGCAAGGGGTGATAGCACTTTATTTCCAACAAAACCAGAATATTTAAGAGGATAGCAGAGAAATTCTAGATTAACCAATTGTGTCAGCAGGTTTAAAGCTTCACTGATAAAAACAATTCGAAGTGCCACTTTATGGATAGATTCATTGTAGGAATCCACAGGGTTAGTCATGGGACTAAACTTGGTGTTAAGAAACTCCAGTCCAGAACAGATTGTATTTCAGTCTGTACTGTCATGCTAAATTAGGGTTCCAGTTTGCACTTTCATCCGTATGTCTGATTGTCTACATTGCTTGATTATTGATTTATACTCCAACTAATATCTGGAGAAAACCAGCCAATTTACCAGGTGGAATAACAGAAAATTGAATCTTGCCTATTCAGGCTGGGGCAACTCCAGTCTCTCAAGGCACAGGGCATAAGATGTGGGTTATTCTTTGTCATAATTAAATAAATACAGATTAGAAGAACATAAAAAAACCCCCTGTAAATCCCCACTGAGTGGGTCTGGTATTGTGATTTCTCCTGGAACCATATCAGAACAAAACTCCTTTTTTTCTTTTCATTCTTTCTCTGCACACAAATGCTTCTGATTTTTACCAAGACAGCAAAAAGTGACAGAACAGAAAAGAAATGAGTCTGAAATGTTGCCTTGCTTAACTTCTTTAGAGTGCTCAGGATTATGCAGGAGACAAAAAAAAGCAACCCTCAGGAATTTTAAAACCAGTGTTGATTTCTTTCCAGACGTTTCTAAGATCATAACATCTGATTCTAAACAGAGCCTGAGGTCAGCAGGGCTTTTTTCACTTCAACTAATTTCCTGTATTCCAGTAATTTTGCTTCTTATTCCAGTTAATGCCAGAAAATACAATTGCACAATCTGAAAACATGAATTGAACCCTACAGTAGAGTTTCTCAGTCAAGTACAGGAATATTTTGTCACATAGGTCGATGGGCCCTGGAGACAATTTTTTCCAGCTTTCACAGAAAACTGTCCCTTTCTTTTGCATCTCCAAAGTAATCAATGCCTTTTATTTCAGATTGCCATGGAATTATTGATTTTCTAATTCACAGTCTCTTATTAAACTCATTATACCTTCACTCTTACTAAACCATGGGGACTGAGAAATGCTTGAAGTGCAGCCCTGTTTCCCAACAATTGCTCAGTTGGAGATGATGTTAACAGGACAGGGTGACAAATGGCTAAAACTGCCCAGATTATGTATTGTATCCAAAAGAATTAAGGGCTAGAACGACTTCTATTTGCATAGTTATTAAAAAATTTTTCTACAAATATGTTTGCAAGAAATTTTCTGTTCACTGACAATAAAAATATTTTCCAGGCATTATGTGGTTTTGGTTTTGTTTTTGTGTATAACCCATTTATTAAGGGATTCTATCCCTGAAAATATGTAAAATGAAACAAGCTCTGTGAATGTGTAAGATACGACTAGAGATTTATTTCTTTTAGATTTGAAGTCGGTTCTCCCTGACCTTTCAACAGGAATGAGTTACTCATAATGCATATATGACTCCAGAGTCTAAAAATACAACTGTAATGTAGATCTGAATTGCAGAATATATGATGTCAAAGAGAAAGGTATTGTCCCCTTCAGACTCCATTCTGGGAATAATAACTGGGTAAGAGTTCTTTAATATCCTTGTTAGAAATCTCTGTTTTTACCACAGCTTTTTTCCCCCCTAGGAATAAAGTTCTCTCAGTGGAAGAAAGGGAGCATGATCCTGTGTTCTTTAAAAACTCACCTCTTCTAAATATTTTAAAATTTAGTTAATTCAGAAAAATATGGACGCATTCTCGTATTTATGGAAATGATTGTTTTGAGAGTGGAAGAACACTGTTTTCAGCTTCTCTTGTCCTGAGAAAATACGGAAGTGAGAAAGTAACTTCCATTTCTTAGAGTGATACTTTTCACAAAATAACTTTCTCTTTAATTGGAGAAAGCTTCAGATATTTTTCCTATCTGAAAATTGAAAAATAAATATATATTGAATTTAATCTGGATTTTTTCTCCTTACTTACTACTGGAAGTCAGATTTTTAAAGAGAATCAGGTGAGAACACACTCCCAGAAAACCGAAATATGCTTGGGGTTTTTTTCCAATTACATTATAATTTGTTTGGACTAAAAAATTTGGTGCATATTTCTGTGGGGAAAATTTCCATTTTCAATTCAAATTCTAAATGTGTATATTTACATTATAACTTTAGACCTATTTTAGAAGTCATTGAACACTGAAAAAACCACATTATTTCAAAATGACAGATTCAAATGGGTAAATTCAGCCTTAGGTCCTGCTCCAACTATCTCTCCTCTTTTGAAAAGCAGCTGAAGTTTAGTGTCAGCCAGCAGCAACCACCGGGAATGAAACACCTGTATTGATATCAATCAGCTGATGTGGGATTGAAAAATCGTAGGAGAAGGGCGCAGGTGGAAATGGTCTGGGCAAAGTCACTCCTGGTTCTGAGTGGGAGCCTAGAATCAAGGAAGAGAGGATCTGAAACTTTTATGTCATCAGCTAAACCGAAGTTATTTACTATTCTAAGAACAAGAAAAATGTTTACATGAAAATTACATTTGAAGCTTTAGAAATTATTTTTATAACCTGAAATCTTTTTGTTTTCTAGGGCTATAGTTTTCCAGAATATTTTCAAAATATTTTGAATTTGCATGAGTATTAAATCTTTCTATGGATTGTGTATTCCAATGTTATAAATTGTATTTCAATTAAACAACAATCTTTAATGCCAATGGTCTTCTTTCATCATTATCTCTAAAAATAAAATGCAACAAATGACTCTTGACTTTGTGCCGGTTAGTCCAATATGTCTAATATATTTTGTATTCTAGATCTATTGAGCTGTTCTTGTCTATTTGTATTGTAAGTTACATTAAAACCTTGCTTTCTGTTGTGAATACTGATTTATTAAAATGTGTTAGTTCAGAAACATCCAAAAGGATAAACCACCTAATTTTGTGATTATTTTTAGAACTAGAGTTGAAAGAGCATTGAATGCTTCTTTGAATTATATCTGCTTAAAAACTGTAGGAGTTAAAAACCTTCTCATGCTCTTTGTAGTGAAATTTTAAGTCAGTAATTTAAACTGAAGGGATTAAGCTGAGTTCAAAGCACCGGAATTGCAGAAGTGCTCAGGATAAGTAAACCTCAGTTGTTGAGCAAGAAAGCAAAAAGCAGATCAGGAGAGAAGAGATAGGAACAGGAATAAATTAAAAAATATTTTTCTTTGTTTGGTTTGTTTCTTTTTACCTGAAAATAAGTCTCTGTTTCAAAGGCTCTTACAGTCAGAAAAAATAACTTTTCACCCCCACAGTTATCAGTAGGTTTTTAATTTCATGTGCCCCCATGAACCCAAGGTGCTGGAGTGCAAGCTGTGGGGTGCTGGGATCTTATGGGTATTTATGTTAGGGCTACAGCTGGGAATCCTGGATGTGCCTTTTGGACTTTCCTTCTGTTTGCCTCATGCTCAGTCAGGTAAAAGCACGTGCCAAGGTCAGTGCTTGGCTCAAGGTGGAATGACCAAAAAGTTGTCTTCATTGTTTAGGTAATCCTCTGTATGGCAAATTCTGCAAACAATAGCTCTGATCATGTTGCAGCTGGCAGCGTAAGTTCCTTAATCTTTTGTATAATAACCTCAACTAGGCTTCTGTGGAAGCAGCCAAGACACTGAGGTGTGAGCTGGGGTGGAGAAGAGGAGCATGGCAAGCCGGTCATCCAGCAGCAGACACGGTGCCGGGAGGCAAGGGCAGGAGATCTGTGCTGAGCCATGGCCCTCGTACCAAAGCTTTTTATGACTATTGTGATCTGCTCATCGCCACAACTCTGTCATCTCAGTGCTTTGGGGAGGTGAAATGTGTAAGTGGTGTTCGAGCAGAAGTAATGGTGACCCCTGAGCCAGCCCTGGATTGGGTTTCTGAGCTCCCAAGAGGAGCCAGAGCTCAGCCACGTCCTGCTGGATGGAGCAGGGTTTGGACCATCCCTTGTGTAGTACCAGATTTTTTCCGGGAGTCTATAGAAACATCAGTTCCTGGCTTTTGGTTTTGGCTTCTTACCCCAAACCATAGGAATATTAAAAAAACCCCAAAGCCCCCAGAAAGCGAATACACTGTCTAGGGGCCAGACTATGGGCTCAGCAAACTCCTGGGCTTTGGATTCAGGATGCCTTGGCTCAGTCTGCCCATACTGCTGGCATGGCATAGCGATACTGTTAGGTGGTTACACAGCAAAGATAATATTACTGTGAGCCACTATGTTTGTAAATCACAATGACAGAACACATTTGTTTAAAAAAAGAATTGATGAAAGGGATAAAAGAAAACTTTGTAAAGAGCTGCTGATTTGATTAATATTTTCGTGAGGAGGGCGGAGAATCCCTGCTTTATCAGCACTAGACAAGTCTATCAAGACAGCTTGATTAATGGGAACAAATATTACTTGACTGTAGAATTGCAGAAATAAGATTAGTGTTTATAATTCTGGAGTTTTATGAAATGCCAACTAGAAGATTCAAAATACACGGTATTAGTTTCTTTCAAAAAATTCTATAGAAGTAAGATTTAGAGTAAGTCATTTCAGTTCTGAGCAGGATGAGAGTAAAATTAAGATACAGTCATGTAATATCAGATTTGGGAAAGATAACATATTTTTACCATGCATACAATGTCTTAAACAGCGTGTAAGTCTGTACACAATTCAGTGGGAATTAATGATAAATTACCTTGTTTGATAAAATTTATCTTCTGTGACTAAGGTAAATTCTCATTTCTTACTTATTACTTCCTGCTTAAAGAGACCTCATTAAATAGCAAAAAATATAGGAAGCATGACATAGCAGGAACATTTTCATACTTTTACGGTGCAAAACCTTTCTACTGGATTTCTTGGTTTATCTGGGCTTGGTTCTATGTTAAAAAATATAAAATAAAAATTCATTAGCTAAACTTACAAGATTATGGGGCTCATCTGGCTTTATTTCCATGAACAAATGGCAAATTTGGAAGTGAAATATTTCATGACGTTTTGAAGTGGATGATTTCTGTTCTGGGCATAAGAAATTTTACAATATAACAATTATTTTTGCTTGCTATTAAATAAAGAAAATACGGGGAGGTGTTAACTACTTTAAATATTGCTTTATAACAATAAAGCTGTGCAATATCAGTCTATATCCAGATAATGAATTATGACACGATCCTGGGTTTTTAGCTCCCACATCTGTTTGCTGGTGCCATGGATTGCACACCATCTGCATACTTAGTGATTTCCAGCTCCTAAACTTAGTTTCAGTATGAGATGAGGCACAAAGAGAAACATGTGCACTGTCAATAGCAACTGAGACAGATGGGAAAGCTGCACATCAAATGCTGTAAAAAACATGCATAATTTGGTGTTAGTGTAACAGTTTGGGGGAAAATGAATACATTTATTAACTCTTTTGAGAAGTTCATCAATAAGGTGGTCAACACACCTGGAGGAGACTAATGGGCTCGCACCTGCACCTGAGGCTGGTGATCTTGAAATAATTCTGTTTATAGGTATCCAAAACCTATAAAAACTTTCCCTGTCATGGGTCTAGCTTGACTCTTTCAGCTGTCACTGCAGATCTTGCTTAACTGTCCCACAGCCACTGAGACTATCCCAGGCATACGCCTGGTGTGACCAGAGGTTGCCTTTCCCTGTCTTTCATGGGATGCCTGGAATACTGCTGTGGCTTGGCATATAGTAGAGAGAGCCTTCCACAACCCCCTGCCAAACACACATGGTCTGAGCTTAAAAGTCTCACTCATATTGCAGCCATATTGCTATGATAGTACAGAGTATTCTTAAGGAATCTTGATAACTACGTAAATTTGGTTTTACAAATGTAAGCTGTGTAGATGAACTGGCTGGATACTTTAGGATGCACATTGCATGGCCAACACTTTTATTCGCTTAGCACTCTGTACCTTTTTTCTGGGTTGTTTTGTCACAGGACAAACTGTCAGGTTTAATCACCTTGTAAGTTTCAGGGAGGATATTCAAGAATTTTAGAGTAATATGTTTGCAAAATAAGTGTCCTGAGTGGAAAGATTTTTTTTTTTTTAGGCTTGCATACTATGGCTAAAAATGGGAAATATTTTTACCAGAAAATACTTCCACTTAAAAAAGAGCCTGAGCTCTATTTAGAAAAATTGAGTGTCTAAATTTGTAGAAATCTCTGTTTGAGTCCAAATCTCACAGTTCGAACCAGTCACAACTAATTGCAGGAAAAATTTCACCACCTTCAACCGCTTTCATGTGCTGTGTGACGCCTGGGTAGGTGTTTCTTTTACATTTTCCCTGCTTGCTTTTGACATAGCTATGAAAGGCATGACAGGTATTTCAGAAGTATGGGAGTATTTTGGTTTTTTATATAATAAAAAATATTTTTATGTGATTTCTATGGTGGATGTGTATGATAGAGGGCTGAGCAGTGATAAACAGCCTGTGAATGCAGCCTGTAAGGGATGTTCAGACTTAAGCCAACAAGAGCTCCCTGGTGAAGAAAAACATGGCTGGAAAGCAGGGGAGAAACAGAAAGCATTTGCAGCCTCTCACTCTTTTGGGAATGGTGTGTGTGTATCCGAAACCACAGCTTGGTCTGCTCTTTGAAAAGGCTGCTCGGGGTTAAGTTCTGCCATATGATTTTGGCATCTGGCTATGATTGGAGTCAGTGGGGGTTCTCTGTATGCATCTGAGGGCACAGTATGACCCCTCCTGCTTGTTTTCACTTGCTATATTTTTGTGCTATGGCACCTCTGAGCAGGGACAATCTCAACTGCTCATTCACTTCAAAGGCCCTCTGTAAGGAAAGTTATTCTTGTTTCCTTTCATTCTCTGAGCAGTCCTTAGCCTTCTTTCATTACTTCCTTTCTTGTTGATTTATTAAGCTACTAATGTTCAGATCCTGGTCTATAAAAATTAAAACTTCAGTCTGAAAGAAAAAAACCCCAAGTAGATAATGTAAGTACAAGATAATAGCACAAGCAGCTACGAGCAGACAGAGCGTATTTCATTTTCAGACATCTTCTAAAAGATAAAGAGCAGTTCAATGAAATTAAAAATATGGAGAAATTTTCCTTCAAGCCACATTGAGCAATCAAGTCTAAAAAACAAGCCATACTGTGCTCCTGAAGCAGATAATAGTATCAGTGATGAGGTATTACTATTAGGAGTAAATGGCTCCTGTAAAATAATAAACTGATTTAATGAGCCAAATGATGATAAGGTACTTTTCATGGATATACCAGAGGCAGAAATTTTTTTCACGGGGATTGGTGTCCTAACTTGATATTCTGACTGCAAAGCTCTAGCAGGCTTGAGACTTATGGTAGTGTTGTGATTACCATGATGGAAATTGAAGTGGGACACCAGGATTTGTTGCACAATAGAGGAAGAATTAGACACCTTGGAAAAGTTATCCATAGGAAGCATGTTTTTGCCTGCAGGTAGCCTACAGGGAATGATAAACAGAAAAGGAGTATCTGTCCACCTCTGTCTTTGGAGCATGCATCAAAGGTTGAGGAGCCAGGGAAGGACCTTCGTATAAGAGGACAGAGAGAAAGAATGAAGGTCCTGGAATGGAGAAAGACTTTCTGTATTCAAGATTCTCTGCTACCTTGTGGACAAATGAGGCTGGTCTTGGTGACCTGTGTACTCTTTAATCTTGTACTGCTTGTTCCTATATACAGTGGGATGGATTCCTGATTTCCAGGAGGCAGGAGGCTATCTGCTCTGAAGAATCTGAACCTCTTGTTGTCTCCAAAATCCCGTGATTTCCCCATAGCTGGAACTGCCACAGGAGTTTCTTGTCTTTTTTCCCAAATGGAAAATGCTCTAAATAGAGTTACCTTAACACTTTGATGGTCTGCTAGAGTGAGACACTGGAGAAAGTCACAGTTTGTAGAGGGAATTGCTGAACAGCCTGGTCTGACCTTGTAGACGATCCTGTTCTGAAGAGGAGGTTGGACTAGAGACCTTCAGACGTCCCTTCCAGCTTGAACTATTCCATGATTTTATGAGAAGAGGATTCTAAGCACCTTTTCACCTAACTAAGCTTTCAAGCAGATTCGGGAAAAGTCATCATGTGACTGTTATGACAGTAATTTTTTTTAGAGAGAGCTCAAATTATCATATAACTGAAAGTCTTTTTTTTTTGTTTAATTTCAGTAAATAGATAAAAAGATCCCATCTTTACAGTGAGCTTTTATAGTATTGTATTTTACTATTATCTGTATCACAGTACTGAACAGAATTGAGTTCTGTTTCCTCTGTCTCCATGTCTGACAGGTAGAAGTTCATATCAAGAAGATGAAACAAATTTGGAAGTTTTCTAATTATATGGAGCCACTTTATGTTGGCTTTGGTTGTTTTTTGGTTTTTTTTTTCTATAGAAGTAAAAGAAGGAAATAGTCCCAGTAGAAAATTTCCCTAGTAATATTTTAAAGGAAACTTGCCTCTCAGGATACAATGCTCGGATTCTAAATGACACCAATGACACTTTCTATTTGTTGGGTCCCCAATGTACATGAAACATGAAGCAGACTTTGGTTCAAAAATTATATGGTCCTTGTGAGTTTTGCCTTTTCCTGGAATTCCCCAGTAGCTGATGATTTGAACGTAACATTGATTTTAAGTAAAAATGTCATGTCAAAACAACTCTGATGCCAGGCTAAGAAAAAGAAATAAAGCACTAAATAAGTGTAAATACATATTTTTCCCATAGAGCTTATTCTGCAGATTGGAGTTTTGGACCTTTTTTGTTTTGTTTTTATTATTTTTCAGCTGTAGAAACATTTTAAAACTGTTTCTAGAGCCTTGATGAATATAGCAGAATACTTATGAACATTTTTTCTTGGGGGAAATGTAAATATTTTAGTTGCCAAGTGTTTGTTTATGCAGAGATATCCCTGAGTTCAGCAATAATTCAAATAAAATGTTTTAATGTCCTAGGAATTTTTAGTGAAGATTCTTCTGAAACTTTTAAAAAATGTCCTTAAATGTCATACTATAAGAGTAATGAATTTGTGGAAGAAAAAGAAGAGACAAAAAAATACTGTTCAAGGGATTTGGAGAGTTCAAAATAGGTATAAAGGATAAATCTGCCTTCCATGTATTAGTGTGAGAGAGAGAAAGAAAAAATGATTTACTCCCAGTTTCCAAAATATGAGATCCAAAGTGTAAAACTGCAAAGAACTTAAAGAAGAATAACCTCACCTTTTAATCTTTAGTTTTATTTTCTCAGTACACATTTTTCAACGAAAAAAATTACCCAAGAGATAGGTAAAAAGCAGTTCCTGACACTTATACTAGCAATTTATTGTCTCATGGGAGATGTACTATGCATTTGTTATTAAGTTCTCTTTACAAGGTGTTGTGGGTTTTTTGGTTGTTGTTTAGGTCTATATATTTGAAGTGATTTCCTTGGTTTTGGTCTGTTGTTTCTGCCTTTTTGTTTAGAGAAACATATCACAAAGATACGTACTCTCCCACAAGAACATGAAAAGTGTTGGTTGGATAAAAGCTTCATTATCGATAACATTCAGAGTATTATGTCATCTGAGAATATCTGATCTTTGCCTTTTTGGAGTCACATTTCTGATATGTTTCTGTTAACAGTTTCCTGAACGTTTGTGCAGGGCTGTGCATTTACTATGAAACTGGCCAGGCACAATGTATTTTCCTTGCAAGTCACCTTCGAAAAACTTATCACTGCTTAGCGGTTTTGTGATGGGCTCATTTATGTCTCACTGGCAGTGTTAAACGTGTGTATAACATAATGTTATCGGTAAAAGCTATCTCTTTAGGCAAGGGCACGAGGGAACCATCAAATGCTGTATTCTGACAAACAGATGTCAGTCAAAATGGCTCATATCCCAGCAGCTGTTGGGAGTATTACATGGAGGACTAAGGTACAGGAGAAAGATACAGCCTTTGCTTGGTTAACCGTTGCTTGGAGCAAGAGAGACTCCTTTTCTTCGGAGATTGCAGTGTCTGAAGCTTATGCTAACTGTTTAATCTGTTTTGACAAAAACCTGATTAAATAATGGAACAAGAGAGAAAACGTACGTTTGGTGAATATTTATTAAGCTGAGTATATGGTCCAGTGGATCTCTAGTCTAGTAAAACCCCTCCATCTGCTTTTCTCTGCATAGTTGCAATTCTTGATCAGTGATTGTGATGAGCTTTCAGTTCAGAGGCCTACAGGGCTTCTAGGAGAGAGTAGAAACACAGAATGTCTCCTTGGTACAGAGAAATGCATTCTACCTTTGAAGTTAACACTTCAGAAGCATCCTTGGATTCAGTGTGTTCAAGTGTGGGGGTTGGTAATTTTTTCTCCCTGTATGTCTGAGGTCTTCAGAGATGACCTGTTATGTGCTTTCGCCAGGTAATTTTTGAATATCTGTATCTGATTCCCCTGCCCAGATTATCAGAAAAAAAACCCCAAAAACCAACATCCTAATAACCTTTTTTCCGTAGACCCACTGCCAATGTTGCCACAAGAGCAAGTGTATATTTTAGTGCTGTAAATACTTTTCCAGTGATCACTACATCTGACAGCATAGCAATATGATTTCCTTTACATGTTTGCAATTTTTGTTGTTCCATTACCACTGATAATAGTTATCTCTGCATAGATAAACGGAATTCCCTACCCCTAATTAATATATTGTTCAAACAAATGATATGTGTGTTTCTACCTTTTAAAATTACTTGAACTAAAAGAAGACATTTATTGTTCAAATAGGTAGTCAGATATCTTTCTGTGGTTTTTTTTCCCCATTGATTCATCTCCAGTGGGTATTTTGAATGATACAACTTGAAAACTTGTATTTGAAAGGCATATGTAAAGGAAACTTCCCAATCTGACCATTCACAAGACTCTCCGGCAGTATTGTGAAGTCTGTAGCAAACTGCTACAATTCATGAATGGAAATAACATTATTTTTAGATGACAATGCAATGCAGTCAATTTTGATTCTTGACACGGTCAGTGAGTTTGTTTTTACACTTCCCCCCCATGATTCTACAGTTAGAAATTGCAATTAGAATGTGCAATTGAAATTGCAGATAAAAAGTGCAATTATTCCATTAGGAGATTCAGAAAATAAAACATCTGATTTTTCTGAACACTAGTTCTTCAGTGTTAGCATCTATTTGTTGATTTGAATAAGAAAGGATGCAGTCTTTTGCAAGAGTTTCATCCCAGCACATTTAATGGGAACTCTTTCATGAGCAGAAATGGGAGCAGCAGCAAGGTTTTGCAACACTCCCCGCATACAAATTGCCTAAATTTTTTTGAAAAAAGATGAGGACAGGCAATTTTTAGAATCAAAAGTGGCAGTAAGGAACAACAATTTTACTATTAATAGAAATTCCTTCCATGTTCCTTCCTTGGATTTGGCTGTGGGGATGAAAGTTTCCTCGCACTCTGCTATGTTTATAGCAGAGATGGGAGTTCTGCTTTAACTGACATTGTCCAATTCCCTTTTACGAGACAGTTAACAAGTGCTTAGAGATTTTGCCAAAAAGTTACTCAATTAGGTTGATATATTCCATGTCAGATATCTGCACGAGCCAAAACACCTCTGTGTCAAGCAGCGGGGCTGAGAAAATACATTGTTTTGCCACGTTGCCTGTGAAGCTGGAGATCCAAAAATGAACAGGAATTTAAATATATTCCTTTTCATTACCTCCATACCTCCATAAGGAGAAGAGGACTGAATTTCTGCTATAGCTTGTCCACTTTCCCCCCACGTCCCCAGTATAATGCAGAGTAGGTTGATTTTGATTTTATTGATATAAATACTAGATTTCTATACTTCAGCCGGTAACCTGATAATATGGCCCTGCACTTTGCAGAAATATGAATTCCTTTAGAACAGGAAAAAGATTTTTCTTTCCTAAACTTTTCTTTTTTCTCATCAATAATTTGTCATTTCTTAAATGTAAAGAAATTAAAATAAACCACAATAGTGAAAAGCAATTCTGGGCCTATAAAAATTACTGCAGTAGCTTTAGGAAAATACTAAATGGACCACCTATTGAAGGGAACCTGCATTTGAAAGGTGGATACTTCTTTTGCCCAATGATTGATCTTGTCACCAAGTTATCTTGGTGAGGCTGGCTGTGCAGGGAGGTTTCATCTCTGGGGATGACAATAGAAAGAAGGGGCAGGATCTCAGGACCACCATTTCCACAGTTCAGGGACTTTGGCTCAGTGGAGTTTCAGCGAGTTAAGATTGTGGGCTGGTAGGAAGTTAAACTTGTTTACAAAAACCCTATAAAAGATGTGTCCAAACTGGTTTTTTTCCCCCCAAAGGTACTCTATTTTCAACAAAATAACAAATTCTAAAGGAAAATATTTTGTTGGATTTTTTTCCCCGACTAACTCTAGAATATGAAATTACAATATGAAGGCTGGATAGAAGATGATGCAATCATGAGGAGTACCAATTTATTTTTTAGGGGATAGAATTAACATTAAATATTGAAAATTATTTAAGATACTCTGGGTGCTCTTCTGGTATGCAGAACCTGGTTAGCACTGACCAGAAAGTTATTTATGGGTTCAGACCATTTAGATCCACAAAAATGAATGAATTGGTGCTGGTTTTGCTGAATGGGTTTCACTAAATTAATATTAAGAAAATTTATTGCCTTCAGTATGATCGATGTTGTGGCACGGAGAAAGGATGAGAAATTTATGGAGTAATTTGCTTTCACTTGCGGAAAAAACAGCTGCATTGAAAATCTATCAGGAGAAAATTAAAGTAAGGCTGAAATAAGCAGCCATGTTAGTCTTCAGTGGCAATGCTGAAACTGAAAAAGTGAAGGCTTTGAAAATTTGAAATGCTAATGAGCAGCAGAAAAGAATAGCCAGTTTAATTTAATTTTGATACTGTATACAAAATTATGTTCTATCTTAATAGAACAGAGCATGTGACAAAACTTCTCTTTCTGTTTGTATCACAAGATCGCTTCCTTTCGCTTCACCGAAGAGTGCTGTTTTGTTACACCTTAGTAACCATCCTTACTGAGATGCAAACATTGATCTCTATCCTGTTTCATGTATATTTTAATGAATTTCATAGGTTTTGATTTCAGGTCTTAATTACCTTCATATATAATATTCTGCATACAAGAAGGGGGGAAATTTGAGTGAACTGCCACAGTAATTCTACTGCATAAATCTGCTACCCTGGAAGATCTAAATAGATTGTATTTTTAGTTTACCATGAAGTAAAGATGAAAACTACATATAAAAATAATTTTTATTTATTTGGAGACTAATATTAAAAAAATTAAAGGCTTTAATTTCTCATGAAAAGGCAATGATGGCTGATTTTGGTATGAAAATGAATAGAAAATTGTTCTTCAGTAAGTTTAATTATTTTTATTTGAAATTATATAAATTAACAGGCCTTATCAAGCACATGGAAGTCTGCCTGTTTCTACGCTAAAGAAAATGGATATTTAAATATGAGAGCACAGTGCTGAATTTCTGAAAGAAATAGGGACTGGATGCAGTAAAACTGATGAACTGGATCTGCAGAGAGTGGGGTGTGAGAAGACTGGGGCTGCTTAACCCACTCTTCAAGCAGCCGCCCTGTAAATGAAAACTGCATGCTGTTCCAAGGTTCCCTGTTACAACACTTAGGAAAACACATGTACCTCAGAAGGAGATACAAACTCATCATCCTGTTTGGATGGGAAGCTGCTGGGATCTGTGCAGAGGTGCTTCAAGCCACGCAAAATGGTAACACTGCTCTCAGGTATGTTTCTGCAATGCTATCTTCTTCCTCCATATGGATGCCTCTGGTCCCTTCAAATCCAAATGACAGATGTCCACTTGAAGACAGGTATCCCTAATTTTTCTTCCAAAGGAGGGAATTCTGCTTACAGGAGGGTAAGTTAGTTATTTCTACAGCTGCATATTTCTTCTGGCCATGCATCTTAGAGCAGTTTCTCCATTGGTGCTTCAGACTACAGAGATTCAAACTCACATCTCTTCTAGGCTCTTTTGGAGGGTGAGGACACTTCAACATGCCTTAGGAGAGGGAAAGAGAGAAGGAAAAAGTAACTACAGACCTGTGGACTAATGTGTATCACTCTCATCTCAGACAGCAATGTACAGGTTTTCAGGCTGTTTTCTGACATGAATCCCTCATTATAAAGTTCTGGGCGCAAGTGCTGTCAAGTGTGAGGATATTTGCAGGAAGAAATCTTCATAGGCAAACCAAGGAACCATCCAGTTCCCCCATGAGTTCCATAAAGACTGACTGTCTGCACAAAAGAACAAGTTACAAGCTGTAGGGAACCACCTCCAGTGGAATAGCAGACATGACTAGTTTGAGTTTGGAAAATAACATTTTGAGCCTAAAAGTTCCCGTTTTTCATGCTTTTTTTCATTACAGAAAGACCAGTAAGCTTTGAGATTGGGTTGTGGGAGTTCTGATAGAAATTCTAGATAACACTACAGTAATTTTATCAATAAAATGTTATTATACAAAATGTGATTACAAAAAAGAATTGGAAAAAGCAGGAAAAACTCTTAGAAAAATGTTTAATAATATAATTCTTGGTAACCAAATAATAGAAATTCTTGTCCCCGGCAAATCATGTTGAGGTACCTGCATAAAACGGATCAGACTTCACAGCAAAACTTGCCTGGACCCAAGAGGGCAGTATGAAGCTGTGTCATGGGAGGCTTAGGTTGGATATTAAGAAAATGTTCTTCACCCAGAGGGTGGTTGGGCCCTGGAACAGGCTCCCCATGGAGGTGGTCACAGCACCAAGCCTTACAGAGTACAAGAACTGTTTGTAAAATGCTTGCAGGCATATGGTGTGATGCTTCGGGCTGTCCTGTGCGGGGCCAGGAGCTGGACTTTGATGATCCTTGTATATCTCTTCCAGCTCAAGATATTCTGTGATTTTGTGAACTAGCCCTTTTTTCTAATTTTCCTGTGGACAATGGCTGATCAGTTTCTGAAGCTGCTGATCTAGACCTGTAGTGCCAATCGGTAAGGACCTCAGCTGTACCAATATGTAATTAGACAGAAAAGAAACAATCCTACCTCTTACAGGGAGATTTAAAAACTTTCTCAAAGATACCATATTTCAGAAGAAATTTAAGTGTGTCTTGAACTTGAGGCATCCAGTGGAGAGGTGAGAGATGATTTTCAAGACTTCTCGTATCTGTACTATTAGGTGAGTTGAGCAGTAATTTGTTTATGAGTCAGGGAAATTTCATCAGTGATTTTGTGTGAATCAAATGACATTTGGGCAGTCATCCATCTGACAGAGACCATTTGATCCCAAAGGCTAACTGATAAGGTGCAGCTCACAACTATAGAGCTAAATTATTTTAGTCTTAACTCACCTATTTTTGGTATTAACTTGTAGTTTGTGTCTAGGAGCTTTTTTGAGACAGTTCTAAATGGTAGGAGTTGAAAATACAGAGGGGACTATGGTGAGGATGGTGATAAGACAGTGGCTATAGGTTTCCTTTGACACAGTTTTTTTACTACAGAATACAAAAGGTATTGCAGCGAAACCCAAAGCTTCAGCTGAACACTACCCCACAGGCAAGTTTCTTTGTTCTCTTGTCTGAGTTCTAATCTGATCCATGCTATACAACAGAATAGGAGGTAGACATTTTGTGGGTCAGGCTGATTTATGTATTTCTTAACCACTCCTTTTCTGCTCAGCAAGAAAGTTTCTAAACAGTTCATGCAGTGAATTCTCTTGTAATTGAGCAGATCCTGTGTCAGTGTACTTGATTGGCATTTAATGATTTGGAGGAGTGTCCCCTAAATGCTGAATTCCTAAAATAGCTGTTCTTTAATGCCTGGAGCTCTAAATTTTCACCCTCACTCAAACTTGAGTGCTATATCTACCCCTGATAATTTCAAGTCTTATCCTTCAAAAAACGTGATACATTTGCCGCTGCAAACACAGTCCTATTAACTCACGGCATCTTGCAGAATTTAGCAATATAATGAAATACACAGCCGCTTCTGTCCATAGCATTACATTAATCCTAGCCATATATTTTCTCTGATTAGTATTCTTACTATTGTGTAAATTTCCCAGTCCAAATCAGTTTAATCAACCTGTCTGAGAGCTCATTATGAAGCCCTGTAGACCTTGCTGTCTGAAGTAGTATAAAGAGATTTCTATCCAGATTCAAGAAGCATGTTATACCAGAGGTGAAATTCATGTATTAAGTTAGGCAGATGTCATAGTGATGGTGTAATGCTTAAGTTTGGGGTTACCTTAATCTTGCAGTGTGGGGAAAAGTAAATACCAATTGGCTTTCTGGTGTGTCTTTAATGCATGTTTAATCTAGGAAGATAGGTGATCAGTCAGGATAGTGGGTAAAAATGAGAGGTAGAGGAGGGGTTTGGAGGAGAAGGACTGTAGAACTTTATTAATTCCCAAATTCTTCAACTCTGACAACATCAGGAAAAGGGCTGTTGCTGCCAGAAGCTTAAGATCTCATTGTACTGATGAGATTGGAAAATCCTACATAACTAAAATGCAATGCTTACAGAAATACATGAGCAGAAATATTCTGTTTAACTTCAGATAATGATGTTTTTGTAATGATTAAGACCAGCTTTAGCATTGGCAAGAGAGTCAAGATTCAGAAAAACTGCATCTGAGGAATTGGCTTACGGCTCTTTTCTGCAGAGGCAACAAAGCTGAGGTAAGTGTGGTAGAGATAGAGACCAGTGCTCTCCAATGAAGAGGGTGGGGTTTTGTCATCATACTCAAAGTGCAGGATGATCATGAAAATATGAGAATGAAGAATCTTTTCTTTCCAGTTTGAGGACTCCATCCTTTCTGAAGTTGTCTGTCTTTGTTCTGATTGCATTTTAGCACAGGAATTCTGTCACTCCAAGAGGGAATACTTCTGCACAAAGATTTGCTGTTTCAAAGTTAGCTGTAACTTAACACGCACTAATTTATCACAAAATATACTCCTAAGGTGGAAAGAGGAAAATAATGGCAATGTAAGTGGTTCTGTTGTAAGATTGAATTCCATTTCAGTGGGAACTGGAGTCACTGAATGTCTTGCGGGATCAGTAATTTAATATCTGTAAATGGGTTAGAAGTGAGCCACGTAAAGTATATCCTGTTTATAGGGGAATTGCAGCCACAGTGAGCACTTCTAGGATGACAACTGTGTTTTTACAGGAGAAGGAAGTCAGTCCTATTGCTGAACTGTTTTACACAAGGCTGGGCAAAACCTTCCTGAGAGCAAGAATCCTGCAACAAAGGAAATGGGAAATGTTTCTTACCTTTCTCCTGCCTCCCAAGGAATGAAATATTGTCTGCTGGGTAAACGACATGTCAGTGACATTAGTGTGTGAAAGCTGCACAAGAAGGAAAGTACAGAAATGAAACTTGGCAAAGTTCTTTGGCCTGATCCTGCTGTTTGCATAAAAGAAAGATTCCCAGAGTAATATGAGCTCCTGGTTTTTGACTGAAAGCTCCACAGATCCATATATTTCTCACACAGATTTATTATTAAACTGCTTATTTATATGGTTTTATTTATAAGCAAATAGTTGATAATACATTCATAAAGAGATGAATAATTTAACTATTATTACATGGTTTGGTATGTTTTACTTCTTGAAAGAACCTGTTTCACATGAGGTACTGAATGTATGAGATGGGAGTTACACTGTCACTAACTTTGTGCTCTTCCAAGCTGCATAATTCTGAAGTGCGAAAAGGCTAATCTGATATGCACTCCAGTTATTTCTAATGTGAGCATTACAAATCTCTCAGAGGAAAGCCATTATACAGTATTTATGCAAAGCTATGTGAATACTCTGTTATCCCCCTGCAAGCTTTGCTTCCTCGTGCTGGACATTACGTGGTGACAATAACCAGGCAGCACTCACTTGTGGAATTTACAGAGAGATTATGTAGTCCCTAAATTGAGTGGACCACAGGCAAGGCTTGGATGCTGCTAGGGAAATAAAGCAAAAAAATGCTTTCTCTTTTGTTCCCTCAGTAGTTGTTTAATATAAAATGCATTACTTTTGGTATTTAAAGAAATTAACTGACAGCTGTAAGAGATCAGTTTTATAACATTCAGCAAGGTATTTGATATTTGCAAACATAGAGGTCTTAGTAAAATATCCATTAAAAACCTGAAAAAAGAAGGAATGGGGTACTTTGCAATCTGGGTTAAACAAGGTTCATGAGGAGATGTAGAACCTTTTACTAGACCTGCTGGTATAATTAGAAAAACCAGACAACTTTAAAGGCATGAAAACCTTTCAGCTTTTGAAATATGAGGCATCAACCTTCAAAACTCAGCACTAGTTAAGAATGATTGCTCAGAACTCAACTAGAGACTGAGACAAAAGCTGATTAGTATCAATAGAGTAAGGTGTTCCAAGGGAATCACAACAAGTGAAGAGCCCAGGTGGAGCTGAGAGGGGAAGAAGAATGAAATAATTTTTGATGATAAGTTTGACTAGTTAGAAGTTTAAAGGGGGGGAGGGGGGGAAGGTAAATCACAGATTGACAGAAAAGCAGAATCTTTTTTGTGTTTTTGATTTTTAATGTTCAGGGCAGGTACAAATTTGAATTTCTGTAGGGTACAACTGCACTGTAATACAGTGACCCTTTTCCTGTGCAACAATATATGCAATGTGTATATATATATAGCTACAGAGGCATTTTTAAAAATCAGAAAGAGCTGTCATCTATGGTATGGTTAAGGAAACAAGTTTAGCACGTGTCACATTATGTACTCCTGGAGGCTATGGCCTTTTGGCATAGGCATTTCTACAGCCTAGGGGAATCAATGACACAGATCACCAGGTTAAAAAAATATTTGTCCATCAATGTTATTAAAAAGCTGTGCATAGGATTCATGCCAGACAGAGTATAGCTTTCCCTAGAATCACTGAAAAAAGTTTTTGCAAAGTGTAGATACTATCTAAAGGAATTACAGACTCTTGAAAAGATTTTTTTTTCCTCTGGGTAACTCATCAATGACCATCAGATTTTGTATATGAGAAAAATAATAATCCTATAAGTATTAAATTCAAAAGTGGTCTCTGTTTCCAACCAGAAGTAATTTTCAACTGAACTGAAATTTTGAACTGCTCTTTGTGACATGAGGTAAAGAAACCAATAGCTCAGAATGCCAGGTCAAAAACCTACAATGACTAGAAGGGGGCTATTTTTTATTTCATGTATTGACATTGGTGTAGACAGTAAAAAAGAGGTTTCTTTGCCCACCCCCTCCCCAGTTTCTTTTTCCAAGTCTACAAATAAAAGAAATGTTAGCTTGTGTGTATATGTCGTTGTCTTCTGTACAACCACAACACTGTTTTGCATTTTTATATCTATGCAAGAAGAGGGTGCAGATGTTGTTTCATGTGGGCATGGAAGAAGGCTCAGCAGAAAGCTGTGTGTTTAAAGGAAGAAAGGATCAGTCCTGAGGGACTGGCTCAGAAAGAAAGGATTTAAGCCTTAATCATGTCCACATTCTCCTCCTACGGAACCAATATTTTTTTCTGATGTATTGAAGTTAGAGTTTTCAGGAGAAAGGAGCAACAGCTGAGAACTGTCTGAATTTTAAGCTCAGTTGAATAATTCCTTCTAAGTCTCTAGCAATGGAATGCTAAGCACAGATGGAGTGGTGATATACAGGGCCGCGGGAGCTGCCCAGACTGTTTGTTGTTCCAAGTATTTGATTTTGTGAATAGCAATAAAGCCTTTTTCATTGACCTCTGAAGGATTAATTTCTTAATTTAGCACTCAGAGGCAAAGAAGCCTAGAGAAAAAAAAAATGCATATCCATATAATGAATTGCAGTGTTTATAGTTTGTACAAGGTACAAACCCCATAACCTGCTGATTGCAGTTGAATTTGAGAAGTGCTAATTCATGAGCTTTGACATTCCAATTATTTTGTTATTAATACATTCTGCATCCACCCTGTGCTGCTGTTTTAGCATCACTTCAATAGCTCCGCTAAACAACACTAAAGACAGACAATGGGAAAAACCATATAACTGTGTTTTCCTAAAGGAGAGTGTGGGAAATTTAATGAGACTTTTATTTGATTTAAGGTGGCTGCTTTTCAAAGCAGAAATACAGGCTGTTGTTAAATCATGCTGACAAAGGAAGATAGAAAGTGAGCAGAAATTCAATTCCACTGAAATTTCAGACTTGTTCGAAAAATAATTTTTGTGCTTGACATGTTTATCGGTGGTCTCATGCAAATGGCTTAATATTTCTCAGAAGTGTTGCATTCATTTTTAGTTATAAATTGTTATTCTTCCTATTCTCTCTGTTGGATGGATTAAGCTACAATGATAATTATCCAAGTCACACTGCCCTATAATTAAAGCATGTAAGAAGTGAAACAAATATAAAGGAATACAGATGATTACCTGAAAGTGCTTTGCAAGGAGTAAATTATTCCTGATGACAATGGAATTAGTACAGAAATAAAACAGTGATATGACTTTAATGTTGTGACGTACAGATTGTGTAATATGATAATTCCAGGCCGTCTTTCTTAGGCTGACTAAAGAAGCCAACACATTTAAAACTAGATAGGAGTTAAGACCACAAAATTGCCTGGATTTGCATATGGTGGGGCAGTCAAAGAGAATACCTAATTCTCTTATGTGATACTAAAAGCCCTTCTGGTGGTGTGATTCAGCCAATCTGCCTGTGTCGTGCTGGGGACCTGATGCTCCCAGGCCCCGGAACGCTGCTCTGTGGCACTAGAATGTACCAGGAGCAGGACATGACCCTCCTCTAATATGTCTGCAACCGCTTAGGCAGGATTTTTTAATCCTGAATATGACCTTACTGAATTTAGGTATTCTTTTCTCTGCTAGACAAACCTAGGAAAAGAAGAGATGATTTTTAAACCACCCCTAACTTGCCCCATTTCGCTATCTGGCACATGAAGAAACAAATGGAGAACACCACATTATACACCTAAGGGCAACATCAGAGGCCCTGAAGATCCAAATTTTCCCCTCTGACCAAAATGATGGAAGATATGAAACTCCAACAACAAATGATATCATTTTTAGTACTGCTGATAATTCCCTTTGGTAGCATCAAAGATGCACTATTTGTGGAAATTTCTATTCTGAACACCTCAGAGTTCAAGGTGTATACATGAACTAGCCAAGTGGTAATAACCTAGAGTCCCCACTTATGTTACCTTAATAACAACATTCTTAAGCAATTTAGTGGCACATTTTAAGTTGTTGTTAGTAATGAAATCAAGTGCTTACTTTATTCCGGGGATGTTTTCTTAGTGCATACAATGGTTACACAATTTTTCTGGGGTTAGTTCTCAAGAAAGTGATTTGATTTTTCTTCCATATTTAATGTAACATTAAAATAGTTTAATTTTAGTGGTGAAAGAATGTTCACATGCACAAGTATTTTCATTAATGGGGATAAAAAATAGACTTTTTAAAGGCCATTGTAATGTGTTTAGTGAACACCTCAATGATTGCTTGGGTTTTATTTTTGTTTTGCCAAATAAAAATCTCCTTCTTGGAGAACTTTGCTAATAAATTTTATTGCAAAGATGGATGACCCCCTTTAGAGGAAGAAAAGAACTTTTTGTCTCTGGACATAATAATGTAGTAGGAATCAAATCATTGATATCAACATTCATGCATTTGCTGCCGGCCTATTCTGCCTGTGAGTGACTGCAATAACCTCTTTTCTGGCATTTATGTGCATATTATATTGGAAACACATTTTAGAATTCATTTGACTTCTTCAGGAGCGGAAATGGGGAAAGTAATTTTCACAGCTTTTTGAAAAACAGCTTTTTTCTGCAGCTTCTCAGCCTGGGAATACTTCTCAAGTTGATAACAATTTTAGCCTTAGTCTGAAAAAACCACGGAGCCTCACAATTAGCCAGAATTAATGCTAAATAGAAAACATAGTGGAAAAATGTCATTTAGGAATATTTTCTAGTCAACAAATCATAAAATTTTCTTGAAATACTTGTAAGTATTAGCTGTGAGCTTCTGTGGCATTTTAAAATAAGTAGAATGATGAATATTTCCTGATTATATGGAAATTAGCTATTATTAAATACAAGAAATTAATATTTTCTGATCTCAATTTTGGAAACTACGGGACAAGATATTATTCAGTTGTACCAATTTTGATAAGTGCCATCCAAATTGAAAAAAAAAAAAAGTGGAACCACCCATGCATTACAGAACTTCCAATCAATAGCAGAAGATAAATTGATACAAATTATGATAAGTCAATAGTTAAATGCTTCTGTACAGATGATACAGTTTAAAAAAATTATTAAACCACCTTGTGGTTTAGGCAGCCCAGTGAGAGCACACTCTCCCTTAGCCAGCTGAAGTATCCCCTGTTCCCCATCAACTGCAAAGCCCTCGGCAGGACACTTTTTGTGCAGCCCAGGCACCCCCTGGCGCCAGGGGCCGATGCACTCACAGGAGGCAGAGGACAGGTGTGAATTGGCACCAGTGCTCCCCCAGCACATGGAACTGGGGCGGCTTAACATTGCCTGCTGTTTCTGGGGGAGGATGCGGCTTCCTCCTTGCTCTTCTGCTCCCATTCCCCCCAGCACTTGAGAAAGATAAACCTTTTCTAGCACGGCAGGATTCTTACAGGGTTTCAGTGAACTGCACCCTGGTTAAGTTTAGCATATTTTCGACAAAGGGTGCAGTCATTTTAAACTCTTGCTACAGATAATTACAAGAAATAGTTATGCCTTTGATGGCAATTTTCACCTGTTCAGCACCTGCTGAACTGTCTTCTCCACTGAATAGAAGATCTTGACTTTAAAAAGACTGAGAGAAAGTTGAGTCGAGTCGGGTTTTGTTCTGACTTTCCAGCTCTCTTGAGCGGTATACCTGGAGAGAGAGTTGCTGAGTTTCAAACCTCCACTTATGGGTGAACAAGAAACTTAGAATAGCACTGGAGGAAAAATACTATAACTAAGGAGAAATTAAGAAAAACTTTTAATTAGTTTTATAAGTTGTCAAGCCTGTTAAATGCAGTTTAGAAGATGAAATAAAATGCTGTCTGTTAATGTTCAAATGACAGCATGGAATCTGTTAGAAGAAAGACTTGCAAAGCATTAGTCACAGTAGAAATGATAATGTTTTGTACATTTAAAAAAAAAAAAAGCTACCCAGGCTCCTTTCAAACTAATTCTTAGCTAGACCAAGATGTACTTTTTCATCATTAAAATGAAGGAATATAGTTTAATGGAAATGAGTTTTTAAAAGAAATTGAATATACATTTGTACAAAATAAGTTTCCTCTGTGGATTATGTTGTTAATTATGAGTCTCAAAGCTGCTAGATACAAAAGTTACAAACTAAGGATTAGCTATACACTTGGTAAATAGCAGGCCTACAATCATCCAAAGCAAAAGACATTTTCTGGGAAAATTTTGCATTTGTTGGGTTGGTTGAGATATGCAGACTTAAACCCACAAGCTTGTCTGACGTTCCCCGGATCCCAGTTCTTCAAACAGGTTTGTACTGTAGGAAATTTCCCTAAAGTCTCATATTGTAAAAGCTGTATTTCAGTCTAGAAATGCTCAGGATAAAGTGCTAGTTTGCTGAAAGTCAATGCCAAAGCTTCAATGGCTGTCAAGTGGCCTGGATTTTAACAAAGTTTCGTTAATAATTCCTGTTTTTTCATAAATCATCACCACCAAATATATATGAAGACTGGGAATTTTAGTAGGAAACAACGCAAAGTTGTTGTGTTCCAGGAGAATGAAAGAGAAAGTCACTTAGAACTTTGATATGATTAGGCAGAAAACCAAAATATACTTCAAGCCACAGTAAATCTGCCATTTTCTATGTATTTTCTTCTTGGGAAATGGGGTGGAGAGGTTGGTGGGTGGGCAATTGCATTTTTACTTCTTGTTTAATGAAATTAAGACCTGCACATTTGTGTGTATCCTGTTCTTTGATAGACAACCAATTAGAGGCCCGCCAGGCTCCTGTTGAGCTATGTAAAGTAGGAAAACAACCTCCCCATTTTTTTAACTTATTGAAAAAGAAGGTCTCTAGTATGTAAAGCGAAGGCAGAAAAAACCTTGAAGCTCAAAGAAATTAAGAAATGACAAATAACATGCCAGTTGCACCTAGTTCCCTGAGCTGACGGTTTCTGTCCAGTAAGTTGCAGTTCTCTTCAAACAGGAATTTTTCCATTTTGGAAATGCAGTTCAGAAGTGGCTACTGAGAATATGCTGGTAATAATGGGAGTTTGAGGTACTGAGTTTTTCTGTGTCTTGAGATCTATTTGGGGAAAACTCTTGCAAAAAAAGCCCTTCATTATGCACTATGCTATCTTTTACCAAGACTCACTGACTGAGATAAATAGGGAAATTGAGATTGACAGCATTTGCTACCAGCAGACTTGAGCCAACTTCTAGCGTCTGGAATAGAAAATCAATCTGAGGATTGGGAAGAGAAAATGAAGCAATTAATGGGTAAATTGATTCCAACTGATCTACTTGGAAAAGTGGCTATCTCTTCTCAGACTTGGGAAGGGCTATGTTGTTGCAGTTCACAATTTACATTGTCTGATGTATTTATTTGCCGTATTAATAAGAAAAGAAAGTATGTAAATCTCATATGAAAGAAGAAGAAAGTAATTCTATTTTATTTTTTTTTAATTTGTTATTTTTTGCACTTTTTTACATGATAAGTGCAAGAAATTCCAACTGTCAGTGGTGCAAAAATATCCGTGCACTTGCCCTAAAAAGAAGGTTGCTGTGGTTTTATTCTGCACTGATGTGGAAACTCACAGAAACACCATACAATGAGCTTGATAAGGAACAACTCAAAATCAAATATTTTTTAGAAATACATATTTTTGACAATTTGAGATCTAATCTATTGTATTTAATTTTGGTGCCCCTCTAACAGTAAGTGTTTATTTTCTGTAAACTCTTGTTTCACTAAAATAAATAAGCCTGAGAATTTCCTGCAGCTTCTCTTCTGTAGAATTAAAAATGCTTTCATGGTAACTCACAATGAGTCTCAATTAAAAATTCCTCTGGGGGAAAAAAAGGAATTTCTTGTCAGCTTATGTTGATTTGTGAATGTCCATCTTGAGATCCAAATCAAGTCCAAGCTGTCTAGAGTCCGTAATTAAGTCTATCAGAGTCTGATGAAGATTCGATAATGTCAATTGTCCCCAATAGCTCGTATGAGTTATGGCATTGCTGAATCTACATGTTCACAAATCTACATATTCATCTGTAGAAAAAGGTTAACAAGAACACTTTGTGATTGAAAGTCAATTCTTTGATCTTCCCTGCCATAACCTTCCCTGCTATATATAAAAATCTGCTGCATTTGGCGATGATGGTTTTAGAAGTGAAAGGGTAGAAAAGATGGCTATAATAATCATATATATTTCATATCATTTTTAGTTATGAGTTTGCAATGAGGGAAAGGGATGTCTTCACTGAGCCTGCTTATAGCAGAAAAGCCTGTCAAATATGTTACAAAGGGTGTGTTGATTTTGTATTTTTTAAAAAAACCTGTGATATGGAAGATCATTGTCATTGCATCTTTAATGCTGTAGGAATGACTGCCCTTTATGTGCTAGAGCAATCCTGCAGTAACTGCTGGACCCATTGAGAAAGGCTTTAATGTAAATGGATATATTTTTTTTTTCTTGCTTTTTATTTTTTCATGGATTGGGAATTGTGGTGTTCATTCCAGCTGGTGTTACCCTTGTTATTATAGGACTGCATTCACCATGAGGGCATAGGAATCCTGTTCTCACCAGTCCTGTGAGATTATGGGTTGAGTTTGGGGCAGATAAGAAGTGGTGCAAATTAGAGGAGTGCCCAATGATGGGAAGGTAAGATCCTGTCATTCCCACGGGTGTCCTGTTCATGTGATAAATAGATGTCCACGGTCGGCTGTGCAGCATCCTAAGCATGTGCAGCATGGATAGAGATGGTGCTCCAGCCTGGGGTGTCCATACTGGCACCCAAGAAAGCAATGCATACATGTGCAACCTTCTGAGTAAATGCCCTAGATGAAAATAAAAGGATCTGGGACATGGCACGGCCTGGAGATAGGAGAAACCACACTGCATACACTGAAGAGATATCTGATGAGGAAATTCTTCTTTTGTAAAGGGTTGTGTTTTTATGTGCCCTTTCAAGTCTGGAAAAGAGGAAATAAGAACTTTAAGTGATGCCTTTTTTTTCCTGTGGTTTATTTTTAACCAAGATCAATTAGCTAGCTTTACTGTGTGCCCTCTGAGAACCGTTCTGTTTGTCCGTCTGTGAGGATGAGATAAATGTCACCAGATAAGCAAAGTAAGTGAAGAAAAGTGGGAAAGCGAAAATCCCTTAGAAGTTCCTCAAGCCAGATTTCCTACCAAAGTCAATACATTATGAAAATAATCTTATATTTGGGTAAATTTCTGTAACTTAAAAACTGAAAGAGTTCTGATGACATATAAATTCCATTTATAAACTGGAACTGATCAATAAATGGAATTATTTTCTTCTATTTTTGATGGGTCCAGGATAGTGTTCCTCACCGAAATAAGTTGAATATGGGCATGAAAGTTTATTATACACAGAGATGCATAACGTCATCCTAGTGTGCAAGGTGCTGAGAGACTGCTATCAGAAGCTGTTTTAATGAATTTTCTCATTTGTATTCCCACATTGTCTTTCATCCAGCAAAAGGGACCTGTTCCAGTTTCAAGCAGGTGGTGGAGGGTGCAGGATTGGAGTGTCTCAACTCAGTTAACATGCTTTTCACCTGGTTTAGGGAATATCTGAGGCTGATAGTTGTCTGTCTGAAGTTTAAATTGTAACAAGGACGTTTTCACAAGGGAAAATATATCCAGATTTAATTTTGAAAGGGCAAAAATTGTGGCAGATCAAGAAAATGAGCTGACACTACATATGCTGACGACTACCCTTTTCAAAACCTGTCTGTCAGAACAGGCCAGGTAATTTGTGATGCTGAACTCAAGCCCATCTGCCTTGAGAATTAAGATGGGAAGAAGTGAAACAAACCCGTATCCATCCACACACCCACCTTTCTGTGGATGAACAATGGGTTCAGGCACCTGGCTCCCATCAGCGCTCTTTCAAACACTCTGCAGAGGGTGATGATGACCTTTGCTTCAGCATGTGCGTGGTGAGTTTGAGACATCGCACAATGATGAACTCACTGTCTAGCCACTGTGCAGCTCTTATGCATGTATTTCAGTCTCAGAAATCCCAGACAGAAATATGAGCCCCCAGGGATGTAAATCACCATTTTCTCATTGAATCCTAGGGCTGATGAAACTCATATTGGCTTCAAGCCTGTACAAGAACAATGAAGGTATTTGAGCTATGATTTTAAACAAATCTCTTTGATATCTTCAGATTGTGGAGGTTTCAGGCGTGGAAAGGGCATGACCAAAAGAGCTGAACAGATAATAGATTTTTATATTTGTAAATATTTTTTTTGTATTCCTATTTCTTGAAACTATTTGCCAGATCTTAGCATGGAGTTCCTCTTAAATGTTGAACTGCTAGTATTTCTAGGTAGGCAGTCCTTTTCCTATCTCATTTTAGTTTAGTAAATCAGGACACATCTTTTTATTTCATCTCCAAATCACAAGTCTTGATAAAGTTCTTTTTCAAGCAGAAAAATACCCATCTCCACATTGGCATGTTTCCAAATGCAGTGCCTTTCATCCTCCAAAAGAGAATAAGCCAACAATTCCTTTCCATCTCAGAGCACTTTTCCTTTACTCAGCATGCTCAGTGCATTCTTATACTGACTAAAGGTGGATGAAAGTGGCTCAGGTTGGTCTCTTTTGTTTGCTGTGAAACAGCTGTACCGCCAACAACTTGTTTTTCTAAACATCATCTTTCTTTTTTTCCCCTGTGACGGTGTATTTTTCATTTTAAGGAAATATTTTTTGCTCACTATTCAGAAGCAACAGAACTGAAAAAAAACCTGTGGTCTGCTTCCAAGAATGTCATGAAAATATATGCTGTAGTAAATTTTATCTTTCATGCTTGTCAAAGAAATAGTTCATACCATTTGAGGGAGACCAAAGGAAAGAAACATTAGTGGAATTTCACTAGAAGTTTTGTTCCACATAGAAGCAATGTGGGGAAAAAACAAACGAAGTTCAATACCCAGGATGCTCTCCCTTCCACCACAGCATCACTCATCACCTCTGCCTGTGGGTTATGTTTGCCTAATGATTATTATTATCATATGAGTTCTGCTTCAAAACTGCTGTGTATGAGTTGAGTGCTATCATAGAAATGAATGATAGTGGGAAAAGTATTAACAAGCTTCAAAGTTATGGATCAAAAATCTGTGCTTCAGTGTTGTCTTCTGCTCTACTCAAGTAGGCGCTACTGCTCTGAAGCTGAGGAAACCTGCATGGGGACATTCTCCACCAGAAAATAGTCATTAGGAAAAAGTAAGAAAATATGAAGTTTTTCATCTCAGCACATTTGAATATGTTGCCCATGATGACAGTATTCAGCTACTACAGCTCTTTGCCTTCTGTCTGTTATCAGCTTTAGAAACATACTTGGAACATCTTAGCAGCTGCAAATCAAAGATGAATTTTTCTTGCAGTACTTATTTTTTCTCACGAAAGTTGTCATGTACTCTTAAAGAGGGGATTTTTCCTGGTACTGGGGAAACTCATGTTGATGCAGATCAGCTACAGGCTTAACTGCTTGTGTTCAGGACTTGGATGCTTTCCCACAGAACATATATTATAGGGTCAGGTTTTCATTATAGCATGAAAAATTAATCAAAACCAACCCAATCATTTTAGAAAACAAACAAAAAAGATGGGCAGAAAATACTGCCCTTTGTTTATAGTAAAGGTGTTTAAATGAGAGGTGTTTGTGTCCTTCAAGGTAGAAACTGGAGGAAGGGGTTTGTGATTTTCTTTTGTTGCCAGGTGAAACTGCTTAAATGGGCAAAATCTGATTATTTACATTCAAAAGCTTCAGTAGAAACATTTGCCATATGTGAGAAAAGAAGATCAATTTCTCTCAAGCAGAAAGCTAGTCATTAAGTGACTGCAACTCTTGTTTTACAATATGAATTCATCCACCCACTGAGGCCAGAAAATAAAAAAAAATTGAAACCATGTCCAGTGTTAGTAAGGTGCCTACCACCCCCACAAAAGAACCAGTGGATTAGACTTGGTTTTGTCTCAGAATGGATGTGTGGTTCCGGTTATTGAAAAAAAAAAAAAAAAAAAGCAAGCAAGCATGCAAGCAGGAAAAACTCTGCTATGGATAATAGTCAATATTCACAGCATTTATTCTTAGGGTGCGCCTCATTCTGTGCACAGCACAAGACAGATATCCCTCGGAAGAAGAGGATGGAAGCTTTTATTTAAAAACAAGATTGCTTCTGAGGACTGAATCACAGTATGCAAACACAAATGTGCCATGACAAGTCATATGTTTCAATTCTTGATTTCTTCATTAGAAGCAACTAGAAGAGTTAGTAAAACCAAGTATGCTTCTACATATTGTCTGTCATTCTAGTCCTTCTAGTCCATATCCGTTTTTGGAGTGTAAGTTAAATTCCCCTAGAAAACACAGAGTAAGTCACAGTGCCATTTTCCCACCTCATTTTAAATCTTTAATTTTCCATTAGTGCATTAATAGTGCATACACAGATGACTCTGCTCCACTCATTCTCCTCTTTTATTTTTTCTCTCAGCTTGAAATTAGTAAAGTCTTGAATATTCTACCTGTCAGATTAGATTTATTATATACTCATAAGACGCATTAAAGCAGTTAAGCTTTTTTTTATTGTTCCTTACAAATATCTCAGCATAACAGTGAATTTAACAACATTAGGTTTGGGCAGGAAGGACTAAGTAACAGGAAATAATCTATATCTCATGGCTCCAAGTATGAGGCAAATAATACATATGACTCAATTTCCTTGTTGCAGATATGACATTTTTTGTAGGAATAAGAAATTAGAAAATCAAAAATTTCCTCTTCTCTCATTTTAATATGTTTTGCTTATATGAAATTTGATCATGTTGAATCAGTGTTTAGGAAAGGAGAAAAGAAAGATAAAAAGCTGCAGTTTACAGGCAAGCAAGAAAAGCAAGCAAGCAAGCTATTCAGTATAGGAATACTTTGTCTCCTTAATGGATTTCTGCTGATTGTACAACTTCATCTGAGGAACAGTAATGAAAAAGCAATGTGATACATATGTCTGGTGAGACTCAGGCAATGTAACAAATTACTTTATAGGTGACATTTTGTGCCTTTTAAAGAATATTTTTTGTTTGTTATTGCCTTAAGCTTGTTCAATGTGGTCTACTTACATTTGACTTTTTTCTCATGTGTCTTCTATAATCGGCCTTCTTTCAAATAGAAAGTAGTGAAGATGTCAAAGCTTACAATAAAAGAGGGTTTAGAAACAAAGTTTTAATCCAAGGCAGACAGGTCCTCGCTTTTTCCAGCACTGAATACCAAAGGGTTCCTGCTTATTTCAGGGTGTGAGAATCACAGTTAATTTTTCCTCTGCCACAGGGTAATTACAATTCTGTCCTAACCGGGTGCACTGGAAGGACAGCTGGACTACAAGCACTGGAAATAGCTTAACTGGAGGGTGGCATCACTGTGACAGGACTGGACAACTGGCCATCACTAAATACAAGATATTTGCAAGCACCTTTACTTTTGAATTTATTTATTTTTACTATTACCCCTTAAAAACAGCTCTTTCCACCCAATTTCCATTGCTTTTCAGCCTTCTCCTGTTCCTTGAAATGGTGTACCCTGCAGAATGAGGCAAAGTTCAGTCAGACATGCAGGGCTGGTGCCTGCCAAGTCTTCATCAGGATCAGCACAGGGCTCCTGCCTTGCTCTGTGGGGAGTCAGAGGGTGACGAAATGGGGATGAATTCCTCGCAGCACTTCTCTCCAGCAAAACCATGCCAGAAACTTGTATGTAATCCCTGATGTGAGAGACGGGGTCTTCTCATTCATAAAACGTTTCACAGTTTTGTTCCAGGAAGTATTATATAGTACAGCACTAGGCAGAGCTCAATTTAGCAGCCTGTAATGTATTTGCACTTAAACATATCGGCTGTGCCCTTATACCTCTATTCCACTGAGCACATTTCCTCCTGCAGGAAGACGTGCGGAATTTTGTTTGCAGCTTGTCAGTGGGGAAATTGCATGAGAGGCAAACATTTCTCACTTCTAGGTTTGAATTACAGTGTTATCCTGCTGTTTGCTGTGAAGAGTTTTTAAGTGGAGTGTTTACCATTAGAGCCTCTCCATGTAAATTATTTACTATTGACAGTGGTAGCTAGTAGGGAATATTTTTGTGGGATATAGATTTATAATTACACTGTTAGTTTAAGGATTAAAGCTTTTTTTTGATGACTTACAGAGAGTGTTTTTTTGGTTTTGAAACCGTAGGAGATGTACGAGAAATCTGACCTATCATGTTGTCTCTGGCTTAGGAGAAGCAATGTGGAATGAATAATAATAAAAAAAAGGCAAAGAATTATTTTCTCTAAAAGCACTTTAATCTGAATCCATGGACAGATGGCCAAAGCAAAAATTACTGTGTTGTTTCGAAAGGTTTGTGTGGCTGCCTTGAAGCTATTGTCCCTGCAGCAGGGCAGGCAGGGGGAGCTGAGCAAATTCTCCTGGTGCGCTTCCCTGAGAAGTCAGACAGATTCAGTCAGGAGCCAAAGCACAATAACTTAAAAGCACAGCAGAAATACCTTCAACACATGCGTTTCTCTGCCACCCTGGATTTATCGTATATGTAGCCTATGGAGTGTTCATCCAAACTCTGGGCCAGGAGTGGAAAAACAGCTGCCATTCCAAAGGCACAGCTCCATGGGCTCCATGTGCAGGGTGTCTGTGGGACCGGGGCCACAGCGAAAGTTGCTGAGTGAAAGGCCAGGACGAGGGTGGAGGTTTGGCACTCGGCTGAGGAGCACTGCTGCCAGGATGCCCTGCTCAGCTCCTTCACCAGAGAGTGTTTGCTTTGTGTTTGGCTGGCCAGGGCTATGATCAGAGAGACGTTTGCCTGGAGTGCATATCGATATGTGTAAAAGCCACATTAAGCTTATATAAAAGGTTTTGATTGAAGCCTTGGGTCTTAGTATCCAAATGAAGACTGTGAATAAGGAAGGTCTTAGTGACAGTGGAAGAAAGATTTGAAATGTACAACTCTATTAGCTTCTCCTAAATTAATTCTCTCTCTTAAGTGTAATACTTTTAAATTATGTATTTTTTATATCCATTTGGTACATTATGACAAGATGAAGAAGTTCAAAATAATCTTAGAAGGACCACTTAATACCGTCGAGCACAAGGTAGATATGCATCTTGAAACAACTAGTCTGAAAAAAAAGTGATTGACTTCTAAAAGTGAAAAAAAATCAGCTGTTCTCTGAATCAAAGTGCAAATCTTAATTTCACATTTTACTCCCTAACTGAAATAGCAAACAGTAATGAGTGCAAATGTAGTTTGTGCATTAAACAATTGCAATTTTCCTTGCTTTTGGAAAACAGTGCAACTATGAAAAAATGAATTTCAGAACACCATTATCCAGAAAATGTGAAATTGCCTCAGGAAGAAGTCACAGTGCCAGAAATGTATTACATTAACTTACAAACAATTTGTTGTTGATTATAATGAAAGTGACTGACTGTCTCTAGCCACATCACAAGTGGGCGTAATGCAGCCACCAGTGACACAGCCTGGCAGTGACGGGCTCTGGTGCAAGAGGCACTACTCATGGCTCAGGTGAAGCACCTGCTGGCACAGCTGCCACATGCTGATTGCTAACCCATAGCTAACCTGGCTGTTAACTTTTACAGTAAATAATAATTTTCCCATCTATGGTAAAATGATTCTGATAAATCACAGAATCACAGAATATGCTGAGTTGGAAGGGACCCACAAGGATCACTGAGTCCAACTCAGCTCTGCACAGCATTATCCTCCAGAATCACACCCTGTGCCTGAACTCTGGAGGCTTCATCAGGCTTGGTGCTGTGACCACTCCCCTTGGGAGCCTCTTCTGATGCTGAACCACCCTCTGGGTGAAGAACCTTTTTCTAATATCCAACATAAACTTCCCCTGACACAACCTAAGGCCATCCCCTCAGGTCCTGTCACTGGTCACCAAAGAGAAAAGATCAGTGCCTGACCCTCCTCTTCCCCTCATGAAAAAGTTGTAGATTGCCATGAGGTCTTCCCTCAGTCTCCTCCAGGCTGAACAGACCAAGTGACCTCAGCTGCTCCTCATATGGCTTCCCCTCAAGGCCTTTCACCATCCTCATGGCCCTCCTTTGGACACTCCCTAATAGCTTGATGTTTTTCTTATATTCCAGTGACGAAGTCAACCCAAAATCTCTGAAACATTCTATTTTTCTGCAAACCTTACTTTTTAAAGTGGCATAAAATAATAGACTTCCTCTATTTTTGTAAAAACGACTAAAACGTGTCATCGAACTGTTGAGTAGATTTTAAGTACATCCTTTTTAAATATTGTTTTTATTTTGCAATGGCTTTCCCAGGGAGCTGAGTGAAAAACACATATGAAATGTGTGTTTTTGTTTAAATATTCAGATAAATCAAAAAGCCATTTTCCTAGGATACTGTCTCAGGGCAGAAAGAAATGTGGCAACTGAATCATAAACCCTTGACAGTCACTTACTGTAAAAATGCTGATACTGCAGGAAATGTAACACTGTGACCAATTTTGTTGTAATGTAAAGATTCTACTTTCCCTTTTTATTTTGGTTTTTCCCCTTAATAGCTTGTTACAAGCTTTAACTAATGCATTTGAAATAAGCTACAGTCACCTCTTGTTCTTGCTCTTTCAGAAAGAGAATTCCACACGCACAAAGAAAACTTGCTAATCAAAACAAGATTGTGAACTGAGAAAATAATCTTAAGACTGTCACAAACATTGCCTAACTCAGTTCTGGTAAGTTTGTGTCTTATTTGCTGCATTTTCAGAGCCTGTACTGCACTTATGAAGAGATTACTCAGTAAAAAATTCCCCAAAAGAGCAAAGAGGATGATAAGCAAGTTCGTGTTTATAATATGCCATGAAGGAGAAAGGCATAGTGGGTTCTGTTTTCTGGGTGAATAAACAGCAATATACTCTGCAGATATTATATCTACATAGTATATTGACAGCAGTCCATTAGGGTGATTCCAGATCCTGGGCTGCTTTTCACATGTGACTAGATCTGCTAAGGAACTGAGCAGATTTTCTGTGGTTCAGCAGAAAATCTCATTTGGTTATTGGTGATCTAGTTTTGAGGTCTCTGGCACTGCCTTGACAGCAAATTTATAAAGAATTAATTCCATAGGGTCTTTATGCCAATAAAACAGTTTACTACCATTATGCACAGTGCCTTTTCCTGTTGCAAGCACTATCGTAGGAAAAATACTACAAGAGGCAACTGTCTCTGTTGTGGAAAAAAATTCAGATTGCCTCGACATAGAAAGTCTTTGAAGTTCTCACAGCTGATCTCAAAACCCCCGTTATGTAATACTGCAGCCTGAAATCCACTGCACGCAGGGTGGACAGTAACTTCTTGAAGGATGAGAGAATGCCGATATTGGGATAAAACGATGGAGAAAATTGTGGCTGTGCTGATGAAATCTGGAAAACCACAGTTCATACAAATTGTCTCTGCAGAGAACTGGGGATCTGCTGAGCCACTCACCAGGATGCTGGGCAGCCTGCCTATTCTGCAGCTACTGTGGAAGTAAAGAGAGTTGAAAGTGCTCAGGGCTTCATGACCAGAGTATTAATCAGTGAAAATGGGTGATGCAGAGGAACTTCATCTTTGCATATAATTAGCTGGCATTCAAGTTGCTGTCTCTGTGGGGTTCGTTTCAGACTCCACTGAGGCAACTGAGCTGGGCATGGTAATTCTGCACAGTTGCATGTGCAGATAGCAGCTCTCAGATGCTGGCTTGAGTCCTGAAAGCAGTACAACAGTGTTGGCTATAAATAATACAGCAGGGAATATGCAGGCACTGCTGTTTTCAATACTCATGTTAATCTATTACAAGTTTGCTTTGGTATCTCTCCCTGACACTGCTTAGACTCGCCCTTCATGTGCAAGCAGTGAAGCTCATTGGTTTTTCTGTGCTCAAGCAACATGTGGCTCCAGAGTCACAGCTGTGTCTGGGAGGAGAAAGAACAGATGGGCTCAAAGTGAGCACGCCATGTTGAAAATTACAATTAAAATTTTATATTGCTTCTTAAGGAATATAAATCCAACGGGGGGGAAAATACTGTTTATTTTTGTTCAGATGATCATACAAAAATGAAGGCTGGGGCACGGTCTCACTGAACGACACTGAAAGGAGAGTGCTGACAATGAACAGTAGAGAGGCACAGAGAACTTTGAAATACTGCAAATACTTTTTGTCATGATGGTATTGGACAGAGAATATCCAGTCTTGGGGTTACAGGCACACTATTCATTCAGTCATTGTCTGTGGACTGCCCAAGGAGCCTTGCCTGTGCTTGGAGACCTGAGCCCTTGAAGCAACAATCTTCTAACTCCCATGGCAGGTGAGATGTGAGTGACTGAACACAGGGCTAACAAACACTTACATTGTGCCAGTATAGTTGCCATAGTAATAAAACCTTGTTACTGTTCTCAGATTTCTGATAAAATACAAACAAGAAAGTCACAGTGATGCCAAGAGGGAGCATTTCTGTATATCTTAATTTTTTTGTCTGTTTTATGTTATGTTTTGCCTATTTGTGGAACTCAAAGTGGGATAAGTCACAGGTGAGTACATGCATACCTGTGTGTCCACATATATTAAAGTAATTCCTTACAGTTGGCAAAAAATCCTCTGATTTCTACAAAAACAACATGCAGTTGCATGTACTACCGCACATTGTGGCAGTGGCATTATGATAAAATACAACAATACGAGAAAGAAGCAATGCCTTTACCCGATTTTGTACGCAGAGCAAGAAGAGATAATGGTGACAACACTCATGTATGAGCTAGGTTGAAACTTGAAAGAATAAGAGTAATGCAAGTTTGTTTGATCAGGCACATCTATTTCATTAAAATATTCAAATTTTTTTTTTTCCTTTCTCAGCCAAGTGTTGCAAATCATTTATTTCTACTCAAAAGCCTCTTTGTAGTCAATAACATCTTGTGGGAACATCTTGTCAGGGAAGTTTGACTTGAAGAAAAGGAAGGGCGGAAGTAGGTAGGTGTCTGGGTTTTCAGGCTTTCTACAAATTTGCTGGTAGCAGGGGAATGCTCCACAGATTGGAGAAAACCACTGGGCTGTATCCTGAGCCTTACAGGGTCAGTGACTCTGTGTAGGCCTCTTAATACATCTGCAAAATAAGCTTTTCCTTTTTTATGTTAATCTTTTTGAAAGGGTTTCTGGTCTGTATTTGCATGTGGATGCCAGATGACGATGCATTAAGTCTGCAAGCTGAACTGAGCACAAAAACATTCTCAAACGAAGCAGGGAAATATTGCTGTGTCAAAGCCATAGATAATGTTACATATGCAAAATTTACGTAGCAAGTTGCTGGAAAGGAACCATTTCTTGCGTATTGCAGCAATGGGCTTAGCATTTAAGTAAACCAGGAAAATGTATGATTGACAAAGAATACGTAAAAAAGTAATAGGACAGCTCTTTAAAAGGACTTAAAATCTATCTAGCACTGGGAATCAGTTAGTTATGTAAAGGATTTTGTCTAAAACCAAGTTATTATTATCGTTCGATAAATCTATTCAGGAAAAAAAAGCAGCTTGAACATGTAACTCACATTGTTTCTCAGATCATCTGAAACTTAGAGATTAGGAATATGTTATGCAGGCCTTCTGATGACATAATACATGCGATGTGCCACATTTGATCCTGCTATATCTAGCCATTCTTAAGGAGCTATTTCTGAAGTGTGTGTTATCACTTCCAGTACATAGCATTGCTCTAAACATTATTGTAGGATGGCTAGAGACTATGGTGTGCTGGAAATGGGATTTCCATTATTACAGACACCGAATAAGACTTATCTGAAAAAACTGTTTCCTGATTCTGCAAGGTTTTCGTTAATCATTGCAATAAGATACATAGTTTTCTGTCTTCTTCACAGAGAGAAATGAAAGTACAATGGTCCTTTCTATTTTCAAAGAAAAAGTTTGAAATTATATTTAATGTTTCGTTCTGGGAACTCTGATTTAGGAAGATCTAGCTTGAGTGTCTTCACAGCTTTAATACCAGAGACAGCAAGCACATTTTGCCTTATGAGGGACCAATCTTCCTTAAGCATTAGTGAAATTGCAGGATGTCAGCAAAATGTATGGAGTTGGGCTGCATCACAGATCTTGGCTCTGTAAAAAACACTCTTTCAATGCCTCTTGGTTCCAAATTCAAAGCAGAAGACATCAGGACATGGAAAAAGTCAGGCAGGTGTCATTTTCATGTGTCCTTCCACTCATGACTCAGTACATTTTCTCACACCATAAAGTTTGTTTTGTACATTATTCTTTCTTTGAGCCTGAATCTCTCCCTTTTCTGTGTGAGATATTTCACTTGGTAAATGTAAGCTTACTGGGACTAAAATGGATTTAAATTGCTGCAAAGTTCTAAGGGAATGACACTTTCTACCGAATAACTTTTTCAGCCTTACGTAACAACCATCTGAAAGTCAAAGTTGTGTCTTTTCCCAAGGACATGGTTTCAAAGCTGTCACCTGTAATTGCTATGCAAGGAAAGGAACTAATCAGATATATAGTGCTCACCATTTGATTTCATACTTGTTCTACAAGCTTTAAGCACAGGAAACCTATGAGAGATTTATTTCATTGCTCACTCATATCTTTACTGCGCAGCATAAAGATGAATGTCTACAAAGAGATCTTTGAATTCTTTCTTTCAATTTCCTGCAAGAAAGGATACCGGAAAGGTTTGTAGCACTCCAGGGACTTAATTTCTATATATACCCGAGGGTGACTTCAGATCAAAGATGCCTTTTAAAAAGAACTTGTGAAGATCCTTTGAATAAATGCAAACTTCCTTTCCCAAGGGCTGGAGAGGAGCAGGAGCAAGTCTATAAAGAGGGAACTGGACAGTATTATTGGTAGAAGTGCACTGAAAAAAAAAAAATCCAAAATAACCTGTTTCCTTAGTGGAAGAGGGCTTTGTTTTAATAATCCAACACAAAATTTAGTAACGCTCTGGGAAATGTCTCCATTTATAGATATTGCTGTGACAAAGATCCCCAGCTAGCATGGTAATAGCTGAAGTTTGTTCTGTTTTTTAGCACAGTGGTGTTTGCAAAGTTTCTGTTGTGTTGTTTTTTAAGGGAATATCATTGTCTGGGAACTGGAAGCTCCTCCTGAGCTAAGCTTCCTGGGACCATGAATTCACCCATATGCTGAGTGGTTGTCTGGTTTCATAATTTGTATGTGTATATAATTTTGACATAATAGCATTATTTTGAAAACCTTTGGGTTGCAGAGGGCTGCAGAGACATGCAGAGGCTCCAATTTAGAAGAGAATTTAATGCATTTAGGAAGTTAACAGAGGAAGACTTCTGGTTCCACTGGAGCTGGGGAGCCTGAAATATATCCTTAAATGTACTCTAGCTCTTAAAATAAGGAATACCTTAAATTACAGAGGAGAGCTGTCAGATTGTCTTGACATATTTTTCATCTCAGGAGATTATCCCAGATAATTATTCAAACTATTTAACAGCAGCAAGGTGCCTATGAACAGTTCTATTTAATTTGGCTGCTTTTTAACTACTCTCCCTGATTTTCCAAATTTGCAAAAGACATTTTTAGTGTCTTTCAAAATTTTTTTTAAAAATACACCCATTACTTTAAAATTAAGTGAGAAAACTGAAATTCTCCCTCTTTGAATGACACAGAACAGTCGCTTGTGCTTTCCACTAGAGGAATTGTTGGGAATAATAGTGTTAACCTTCATGCTACTTCGTCTTTAGAAGGAAGGTAAAGAAATATTTTACTGTTGGATTTTACTAGATGTGTGAGGATTTTACTATTGGATTTTACTGGGTGTGAGGAATTGAATGGTGGGTGACCACAGATCTAGAGATCAGTTTGCGGAGCAGCTTCAATGGTGGTGTGATCTCCAGAAAACTTAGTGGCAGCCAATGTCATCTTTTTGATTTACCATACATGTATTTTTAGTGAGGTTGGTTACAAAGTCATCCCTGACATGATAGCCGTACTCCTTTATCCAAAATCTCTGATCAAAATAATTTCAAGAATTCTATAAACTCCTCCAAATATACACAAACACTGATGTTTTTCAATCTATAATGATTTTTTCTTTTCTAGTTCCATATCAAATATATCCCTGTGGGTTTCATATCACCTTTTTAGTGATGTGAAAATGGAATCCACAGCCTATTTCATTGCTTGTTGATGAATTACCCCCACTACTTCAGTTTTTCCAGAACACCTGAAATATTTTACATTTTTAGCTTTCCTATGAATTTTCTGTGTTTGTGTGCAGTGTTTAGTGATAGAGGCATTGCTCAGTGTGTATAATTGACATATAGTCCTAGATATACTAAAATTATTATGCTATAAGCACCTTTTGCATAGGCTGGAAGGATATTTTCCTTTTTTTTTTGAAGTGGCAGTGTGATTTTCGGTATACTTCTAATCCTTTCCTGATGTATTTTTGAACTTTTTACTCCATATTTTGTATTTATGCATTCGGTGTTTTCCCTTCTCATGTGGTTTAGATCATAAGTAACACAGCAGATATCAGCTTCTTCCTCTCAGATAATTTATCAAAGTTGTTAAGGTAATTTTTTATTTTATGTTTCTTATCCAGAGAGCTTTCTATTTGCTGTTATCTGGTTTTTTTTTTCCCTCATGTATTCTTGGTATAATATTTCACCTTAATGGAAATATTGAAGACTTTAAGATGTAGGACATATCTATCTGAGAATCTATTCATCTCCTTTTGGTAGAAAACAGACTTTCAACTATTCTTTATTCAATCTTCTGTACAGCAATTTTATCTAGAATATATTTCTCGTCTGATTACGAGGGTATCTTGTTGGTCACTGTCAAAAGCCATAATAAAGACAAGACATTTTCATGCTCACCACTCATCCTTTTAGGCAATAATTTTATCAAAGAAGGAAGTTGTGTTGAGGACATTTTTTTTGAAAATACATGTTAAATAATTCTTATTACCGTCTTGTATTACAAACTGATAAATTACTTTATAATTTACTCCACTATTCTTTGGGATACTGAAGTTAGGTTGAATAGTCTCTAATTTCTTAGATAGACCTTTTTCCTCTTTGAGAAGGATTTTCTCTTTGTCCTCTTTCAGTCCTTTGGGATCTCTTTCTCTTCTAAGCATATTCAGAAATCAGTGCTAATACTTCTGAGACTGCTCTGGCTACTGCTGTGAGTACTCACAGGGGGACATTTTGTCAGGCCCTGCTGAGTTCATTATCTCTAACACTTAAATAATCTTCCATGCTTCTAGTTAATCTCCTTTCTCCTTGTTGCTGATTACACAACGATTTTGGTATGATTTACTGAGTGCTGGCACCAGTAGGTACTTTGGTTAGAAACAGCTGGAGTTCTCTGAGTGATTCCCCCCAAAGCCCAAGTGTTCACCAGAGATCCACATCTATGACAATGACTGGAAGCTCTAGGTTAGATCCATGCCCTACTGTCCTTTGTTGTCCTGGGAAGAGAAGTGTCAAGCTCCTCTCCGACATCCACTGGTGTCTGAGACTTCAGGAACACTGGGCTCAGCACAATGCCTCCTTCAAATCTAATCTATTTTACCTCTCAGAAGAGTGATGGAGGCTTTGATTTTCCTTTAAAGCAAAATTAATCCAATAGCTGAGCTGGCACCCAGAGGGAGAAGTTCCAGTGCCCACGCTCTCCACAGCTCTGCAGCCCCAGTCATTCCTTTATGAGGGCCAGTGTCACGCCAGGGACACTCTGGGAATGCACAGGAGGGAGGCAGACAGGAATGCCCAGGACAAGAAGGAGCAAGCTTGTGCTGCTCTAGTGGTGTGCAGGAAAAAGAAAGGTTAAGTCATGGTCTCTGGTCCAATGATTATTCCTGTTTCATTTAAAGACAGAGATGTTAAAATTAAGGAAAGTTCCTTGTGGTAGAAAACACTGGCAAATTTTGTGAAAAACTCATTTTGCAAAGAAGTGTTACAGTGTAAAATAATGTTTTAAATAAAATAATTTTGTTATCTGGTAGCATGTAAGTACTCATTGTGTCATATTTGTCATGCCTTCTGGCATAACAAATTTAGCATCTGCTGCAAGACACATTGGCTTCTGTCACAGGAGGTAGCAAAATTGATATAAAATAGGGACAGCATATGGCAAAAATATCACTTTGGGAAAGGACATAATTCTACAATTAATAATAAAAGAAGAAAATAATCTTTTTGTAAAGAAAAATCTAATACATTTAAAGTGCATCCCTGGAGCAGTTTGCTGTGGTTCCAAGCCTAGGTGAATTCTCCTAGGTGCAGTAATCTTTCGGTGTAATTTATTTTGTCAGGACTACGCCAATCAGGAACACAGAGCAGACATAACATAGAATGTAATAAGCCATAATCTTCCCCTCCCTCTGAAATCTTTTGGCTTAGATGAGCTTTTGTACCAAAGACTTTATTCCTTGTAAAAAAAGAGGAGTATATATGCTTAGGTTGAAATGTCAGACTTCTTCCTTGCTGCTGCATCACAGTGAAATAATTTTTTATTTCTAGATTGGACTGGGCCTAATGGCATGTGTCAATCTTTCTGAATTCTGGCTTGCCTATAAGTAGAGCTGAAATGAAAAATTTCTGTCTCTGAAAAATTTCTTCTTTTTGACCGGGGAAGGGGAAAAAATCCCAATGTACATGAATTCAATAAAAAGTGTCTAAAATTTCTCTCTCTAGAAGATTAGGTGGCTGTTGCAGGTCCACATAGAAAGTTATTCTAAAGGTTATAGCAAATGAAAATGCAAAGTCCTCTGAAGAGGTGTGTGTTTCCTATTTTTCCAGAGGAGAAGGAGATGTTAGCTCAGCTCAGGACCAGAAGGAAGTTGACCTGCTTGATCCTTGCAACTGTTTCAAGGACTTTTACTTGCTAGAGAACAAAATGTGGGATAGGATAGGAGTGGGTGTTCCACATCTTAAAGCTCTGAAAAGTGTGTTTGACAGATTGCAAACATGTGAAAAGTACATTTCTGAAGCACTTTGGTGGGAGGTAAGAGAATTCTCTCAGGCAGTAAATAGAATTTGTTAAAGTGAGTTATTCCAGTAGCTAATCTGTGCTGATTTCCATGGAGAAGCTGCAGTGAATCCTTCAGAAACCTTCACACAGAGAATCACACAGAATATGCTGAGCTGGAAGGGACCCACAAGGATCACTGAGTCCAGCTCCTAGCCCTGCACAGCACCATCCCCAAGAGTAACACCATGTACCTGAGAGCATTGTTCAAAAACTTGAACTGTGTCAGGATTGGTGCTGTGACCACTGCCATGGGGAGATGTTCCACTGCCCAACCACCCTCTGGGTGAAAAACCTTTTTTGTAATATCCAACCTAAACCTCCCCTGACACACCTTCAGGCCATTCCCTCAGGTTGTGTTAGTGGTCACCAGAAAGAAGAGATCAGAGTCCCCCCCTCCTCTTCCCCGCTTGACTTCTGACATTTGGGAATTGCCTGCTCCTGTGCCCTTAGGAGGTGATATTTAAAAAGTGACCAGCACCGATAGGTGTCAGCATCTGTAATAACTTTCTTCCAGGGGGCCTTGCTTACTGGTTCCCTGAGCAGCCTGAAGTCTGCTCTCCTCATATGCAGATTGCAGGTTTTGGCACTTTTCCTCCTCTTAACGACATTTTAAACTTGATCTTTTTGTGGTCACTGTGGCCAAGACAGCCACCAGCCTCCACTTCTCTCATGAGATCCAAACTTTCGACAACCAGGAGATCAAGGAGGGCATTTTTCCGAGCTGGCTCCCGTAGGATCTGTTCTATAAAGGTGCCATCCAGGTTTTTAGGAATCTTCTGGCCTGGGTTGTACCAGCTGTGTGACGCTCCCAGTTAATTTCTGCCAAGTTGAAGCCTCCCAGAAGGTCGAGGGCAGTTGACTTGGAAGAGTCCCTTAGTTCCTCAAAGAATAATTCATCATTGTCCCAGCCAGGAGGTCTACAGTAGACTCCCACGATGGCATCTGCATTATTTGTTTGTCCCTTGATTCTTATCCAGAGGCTCTCAACTGTGCCCTTGCCAGCTGTGATCTCCATACATTCTACCCCTTCTATTACATACAGTGCCACCCCTCCACCTCTCCTGACGTGCCTGTCCCTCCTGAAGAGCCTGTAACCATCCAACAGGGCACTCCAGGCACAGGACCCATCCCACCAGGTTTCACTTATACCTTATGCCAGCAATGTCAAATCTCTGGGACTAGGCCAAAGCCTGGAGTTCCCCTTGTTTGTCCCTCATGCTGGGTGCATTAGTGTTGACACATTTCAGGTGTGGTACATTGTAGCCAATACCTCCTGAGGCAGATTGGGGAATCCCATTAGTGCTCCTCTCCTCAAGTTTTGACACAGCATCCCATCCCTCATCACTGGCCAGCCTGGCTTTGTCCCTTTCCCCCTTCTAGGCTAGTTTAAAGCTCTGTCAGTGAGCCCCACCAGCTTCTGTTCTAGAGCTCTTTTTCCCCTCTGATATCGGTGCATCCTGTCACCTGTCAGTAGACCCAGTGCTGAGCAGATCATCCCATGGTCAAGAAACGCAAAATTTTTCTGCTGACACCAACCTTGGAGCCATGTACTGACCTGATGGACCTGGCTATTCCTGTCAAAATTATTCTCTATTACCAGAAGAAGTGAGGAAATTGCTACCTTTGCTCCTGATCCCTCTCCCAGTCATCCCAGAGCCCCGAATTCTCTTTTGATTGCCCTTTGGCGTCTCTTTTTTATTTCATCACTGCCAGCTTAAAGAACCAATAGAGAACAGTTCAGAGAGCCTACTAAACTGGAGAGTTTTCCAGTAATGTCCCTTATCCAAGCCCCTAGAGACAGCAGACTTTCTTGTGAGTTGGGTCTGCATATCAGGCCCTCCATGCTCCTTAGAAAGGAGTCTCCTATTATAACTACCCTTCTTTTCCTCCTAACAGAGGAGGGCGTGGTGCACAGTACAGGTGGTGCTGTTTCAGGAGGCCCCACTATCCCAGAAGGATCTTCAACCACCTCATCAGTTGTCTGGCCTTCTAGCTCCAGAACCTCACACCTGTTGTGAAAGGTTCCAGTCCTACTTGTGAAATTCTAAGGAGGAGGAATCTTCTCAGGCCTGCTTCCAGTCTTCATTTAACAGACCCTTGGCTCACATTCATTTGACTGATTACCCTGCAGGGTTCTGAGTCCACCTGCTTCTCCACTACAGTGGAGGTTTGAGACTCCCGAGAGTCTTGAGACCATAGTCTCTGAAAATAATGGGTCTGTTTCTTGCTCATTCACTAAAATACTATGTAGGGGAGTGGCATCAGCTACAGGTGCACAAAACAAAATGCACCTACGAAGTCAGACAGACTGGGGAGCACATGGAAGGTCATATGTAAAGACTGTGCAAGTCCTCTATATGTAGATCCTCAGCTTCACAACAAGCATCCCTCTTGAGATTGTTCATAGGGCAAGGAAATGGAAGGCGATTTAAAAAAGACCTCACTAAATCAAAAAGGAGAAACCTCCCCACTTTTGAGAAGTTCACAACACGGTAAACTTCTTTAAAAGGATGGTTCTGTCTATGGGATGTGGCAGTTTACTGATATGGTCAGACTACCTGTGGTTTTTCTAAAATCCTGTGGAAATGAAGTGCACAGACCTGGGGGCAACTTATCTTTTCCTGGAATAAATCTGCTCTTAGATTTCCGAGGACTCCATTTTTCAACAATTTCTCTGAAACACTGATAAGCTTTTTAAGAAGAGATTGGGAGCGTGAAGAATGAGAACTGTATGAAAATGGCTTTTCTTTCTGCTTCCTAGAAAATAGCACGAATGAGGGTAGGAAAGAATTCTTGTTTATTAGACTTTAATAATATGAATCCAGTCCTTCAGTTTACTATTAGCTATATTTAGTTCACCCTGATAAATAGCTTCACAGTATTTGCACTTTATACTAAGTACTCAGCCAAAAGAAAATTTAATTTATGCTCCATTATAATATTTATATGAAAGATTATTTTTGAGATTTGAAAACTGACAGAATTTATCTCTTATAAATTGAAAAAAAAATTCAGAAGTTACAAGAATTTAAAAGTTTTTTTATTTAAAGAGTGTTCCTTTGCTTGTTTTCTACTTTGCAATTACAAAAAGAATAGTGACTTCATCCTCCAAACATATTTTTTTTAACCTAATCCTTTTTAGGAGCAAAGATGTCACAAAACTTCTTGAAATAACGTATAAGCCATCAGGAGATCAAGGGAACCTGGTTGTTTCTACTTGCCCAGAACAACACCTTCAAAGCAAAATCCTCAGATGTAGCCCTGCTCTGCATAGCAAACAGTCAGACTGGCAGGAAAAACCACTACCTAATGCAAAACAGCACAGAGAAGGATCCAGTAGAATGGGAATGAAAGGATTTTCATACATTTCTGCTGAAATATCCGTATCAGTTTGTACCAATCATATTATTGACACATAAAAGCACAAATTGGCAACATAGAATGGAATAAAGTTTGTACAGACTTGGTATTAACACCTCCTTTTTTTTCAAGGGAGGGGTGCAATACAGAACTGAACGCAGAAAAAATAATTATTGACCTCTTTTGTATATATTCTCCTTAAATTTCTGCTAGTGGAGTGAGACAAATATGGATGAACTCACACCCAAATTAAGGCATCAAATTAAGGCAGAGAGCCTTAATAATAATGTATTTTTCTCATTATTAATAATTAATAATATATTTCCCCCTCCAGACAATCAAAAATGCAGAATGAGAGACCACAGATGTTTTTTAAGCATTTCCCAGAGGACCATTTCCATGCTGTCAGATGAGGGGGTTTGTTCCAGGGTGCTGTACCTAAAGGGATGACAGTGTTACACTGAGAGTTGCTGAGATCATTTATGTTTTGTTCCATGACTTCCCACTGCTATAAGCTGCCAGGCATCCAGGGCAAGGAGAAGTTTGCTGAAGAGTTACCCTGGCCATGTAGGAATGTAGCTGAACAGAGCAGATTGCGAGAACAATCTTTGGTTTGATCCACAAACACTGCTCTTCCAGCAAGTGATTTATGGAGGGTGGTAAATAAGGCAAAAGTGTATTTCATAGAGGAACTCGTTCACATAGCCACAGCTAACTTGCAAGCTTGAAGGTGATGGAAAAGCACCCATTACTAGGAATGACGAAAATAATGCATTTATTTTCTTCCCTTTGGCAGAGAATTAGATTAATTTCTGTATCTGGGTTTGGATGAAATGTTCCTGCCCTTTGTTCAGCCCAGCAATAACTTCAAAGCATTCTGAATATTTGGCTAGGTACAACAGTATTTTCTGTCATAAATCATGGATCACATTAGCTGGGCCATTAATGAGCTCAGTAAGTAATGACAAATGGAAAGGTAAATTTGGCTTTCAGTTACACAGAGGTAAATCTATTGTAGCTTTGAAATCTACAGAAGATTCATTATGAAAAGAAACTTTATTTTCAATATTCCCGGAAGACATGAAAATCAAAGGACTTCCTTCAGATCACTAAAAACAGCATATAATTTCAGATAAAAGTTTAAGAAATCCAGAGATTTTGTGGAAAAGAAACATGTTTTCTAAATTTGTGTGTTCCAACAAATGTTGTCATAGTTAAATGGTGGCAAATGTTTTGATTAGCAAATCTTAAACCTGAAGAGGCCAGAAAAGGGAATAAACATTTTTTTGGACATGTTCCGAAATCAGTTTGTGTGGATGTACCGATACCTCCTAGTTTTCTGCTCAGGTCTGGCAGGAAGGCTTTGGTCCAGTTTTTAGCTGTGTTGCATCCTCTTGGAAGAAAAAAATTCTGACCTCATCTGAGAGGATGCTGTAGCTGATGCTCCAGACTCTGTTTGAAGATCTGGTTTTGGGTGAGCATTTTTTCTTGTTTTCCTATAGCAACAAGTCTGGTTGCTGCTCTTTAATGGGGACCTGATTATTATGGTGATAGTTGGCATTTGTAGAAAGGGAGACTAAGGATACCTAAAATGGGTTGGACAAGAAGGTGGTGCTGTTCTATGTAAACAGGAAAGAAAAGAAAGACAAGACCTCCCTTGTCCCTTGGTCCCGAGATGCCAGAATTATGGCGGTGTTTTTGCCCTGTGAGCATGGCTGGAGTGCTGAACTATGTCTGGTCTTTTTCCAGGCACAGGTGTAGAGCTGACAGAATCTGGCATTTTAAGAATTAAGTCTTAGGCTTGACAGAAGTTTCCTCATGAGCATTTGTACATGCAGGTCTGGAAGGAATTAAACACATTGGCTCAGAGGAGTGGTCTGGAGCATCTCCTCATTTGAATGCACCATACACACAACTGGTAAAACACCAGTGGCACAGAAAAGGAGCAGTAGTTGGGTGCCAAGTGTGTCGGATACTACCTTGATGTAAAATAAGTCTGTGCAGAGATGTGTATCAAGGATTTGTAGAGCTTTGGGGATGAATGTGGAACATGGATGCTTAAACACCCGTCGAATGTGGATTAGTGTTCCTGTTGCCTAATTCATAAGGACTGGCTGTGTAAAGCTGCAGATGCCTAGAACTAACTCTTTACTAGTTAGTTAACTATACTAGTTAGATCTGCAAGGTCTGCTCTAGTACTGAGCAGTTCTGAGTGAAAAGGGGACATTGGACTGTTCTGATGGAATCTTCTAAGCTAATGCACGTTCTTCCTTTGGTGTGTGAATAGGAGAGGCAATGCCTTCACATTGCTGCCTGCACAGATAGGGATGAAGCTGTCAAAATCCATGTGTAAGAGCAGAGCTGCTCCACTTCAGTGATACTTGGCTCCAGAGCAGATGAGAAGTGAAGAGGCATTTGAGTTATGCCTACTGCTAATCTGCATTAACAAAAAAGCACTGGAAGCTATTTTCATTATCCTTTGCTTTCTTTTTGCTAATCCCTCACAAGTCAGAAAAAAAGCAGAAGTATTTTGGAGGCTTAAATTTATTCACATCTGTTCTGCAGATTTGCGAGTAGTGAGGAGCATGTGCTTAGAGTATTCTCTGTCCAGGCGTTGTGTCGATTCATCTATAGAGCACCACATTGACCAAATGAATTCCTATTTACTAGGGTTGGTTGAACTGTTACCTCTTTTTCCTCTTCTGCCACTAGATTACACATAAAGAGAACAATTTCTCAGACAGTCAGAATGTTTGTATTGGAATTGAACAACAATGCAGACCCTCACTTGTTGCCAAATTCCTTACGTAAACTGGTAGCAATAATAAAAAAATATACTTAACATTTACATCCCCCTGGCACTTGTCTTCTACAGAGCCCAAATCACCAATCAGCTCCAGTTTGTTCATTTGCAAATTCAAGATTAATGATTTGCTCAAAACAACATGAATAATCACATCATTTCTCCTCTGCATTTTCAGCATTACCATTAATCATCTGACATACTTCCTTTTATAGATGGTTTCAGAAGTCTATTGAACTGATTCGAGTGTAGTGATACAAAATAATATTGGGCCAAAATTTCAAGTTCAAAACAAAATCCACAAACTTTCAGACATATCTGCATTTCAGACATACCTACATTGTTTATCCTGGCTGTAAATAACTAGAACATCCCAGATGTTTTTGATAATGTGTAAGGAACAAACAGAACAGGCACATCCAAAAGATAAACTGAAAGACTTTACAAAGCTAAAAAAGTACATGAGATTTAGAAAACTTTTATCTCTACATTTCATCAAAACATTTTGATCCTGCAGAATTTGAATTCTGCTGGCAGTACTCTCAGAGCTTCATAAAAAAATCCATATTGTCATATCAATAAAATATCTGACACAAATATCTGAATTTATAGGTGTTTATTGAATCAGTACCAGAAAAACCTTCTCACTGAATCACATGGTGACAGTTATTTGCAGCAGAAAAGGAAAATGAGTTGAAATACACAGAGAAAGGGAAAGCTGAGCCAAAAAGGGGAATGGAGGAATGAAATAAAAGAATAACACTTGACTATGACATAGACGGGTTATGAGCTCAGCTTTGACTGGCCTTATAAGTTTTTTAAAAAAAGTCCTTTCCCCCAGCTTTCTCCTGTTCAAACTGATTCATCATGCTGTTTCTGTTTTTCTGGCCTGAGATAAATTTCATCTAAAGACTCCTTCAAAACATGCAAAGAAATCCCCTCTTGTGAGGTCTTGAATCACGTGTGTCTTTTTTTTTTTTCTGGAAAAGACTGTTCTGCCCAGCTGGCAGGCCTGCCTTCTTTCCTCAGGCTTTATTTCTCTGATACAAGAACTTGTTTGTTAGAAATTATCTAGATTCTGCAGTGACTGGGATAGTCTGACCTGCTTTTAACTGCCAAGAAAGCCTTTTTCTCCATGAGCTAATGCAAGTCCATTCCCAAGGGACAGGCAATATGTTATGACATCCCTGTATTTTGTACACTCTCTAAGAACATCAAACCTTCATGGGAGCCTGTTCTAGTGGAACATATTTTCTATCTTTCTAATTAACTGAACCCTTCTGCCACTGTATAATAATTATCTCAGCTTCTCATATATGTATTTTGTTGAGGGTACTGTTTTGTTAAACTGTTGGCTGATGTTTGGGGATTCTGTTCTTTTCCTGGTGCTTTCCAATTAAGTGATTTTCTCAATCTTCTTTGAACTTCCTCTTCCATGATCTGCACTTCACTTTGATTAATCAAATCACTTCATTCACATTGGTTTTTTTCAATCTCCTTTGCCAAAGGGTTACATGATGCCTTCCATTCCCATTTTTCTTTCCAGAAGTCATCATGCTTAGTTCATTTGTCACCATATTCTTCTCATCTTTCTGCCTGACAGCTTCAAAGATTTCCTCTGGTCATCTCCACTTCACAGGTAAGGGTGTTATTTGTATGTGTATTGCTTTAGTTCTCTTGTCTGTATCAATAAGTTCTCCAACTCCAATTCTGGCAATGTTATGATATGAGATTTTTTTCCTGTGATTGCATTAGTATTGATCTACTTTTCAATTTCCCCTTATTCATGTCACCCCAAGTAAAGCTGCTGTCATTACAATGTTCCTGTAGACACAGTGGGACAAGTGCAGGGTGCACATGAAATGGAGCCAGACCCAAGATGTGTAATTTCATACACTGAAAAACTTTGCAAATGTAACCTGTGCAGTATCATGCCTATTTAGATCTGCTTCTTATGGTTATATCTTTTAAAGTAATGTTGTATTATAGGTATTCTTCATGATTCTTTAACAATTGGCTCTGAAATCGTCTCCCCCTCAAACAGGTGAAATGCTTATTGCATAAGTGTATATAGAATATTATATTTCACACTAAAGTGAGCAATTAAGACACAAAATTCTACAGTAGGTTCTGTTTTTCTCTCTCCTGCTGTTCAAATGGATGACACAGGAAAGAAACATGGCAAAATTCCTATGGCTTTCCGTTCACAACTTTGGTGTTTCCTGGAAGCTGAGGATTTTCAGAGTGAACATTGTCATCCTGTCTGAAAAAAGCTTTCAAATCTGAAGACTAAATCATATAGTTCTTGGGTTTCCCCTCTTCTGGACATCAGATTTTTTTTTAGATTGAAAAAACCCAATATTTTTATTGTGCTTTGTTTCTGAATTAGGTAATGTAATTTAGAATCTGTTAGAGCAAGTGACTGGCTACGTGGTTTAGGTTGGGATTGTCAGCACATGTCAGGGAAACAGTTACTAAACGTATTGAGTTCTGGTAAATAAGCCAGAGAGTTCTGTGTGTGTTCTTTTAACACTGTGAGTTTCTATGCTTTTTGATAAATATTACCTCTACGTACGTAATGGTAAAGGACCTATTTCACTTTTAAGTGGTCACTAATAACTCACTGCAAGTACCATATATTTTTTGAGACCTGTGCCTTTATAAAAAACTTGTTCTTTCTGTGAAAATAAAGTAGCTGACTTGCATACAATGTAGGGATACTAATTTAAATTTTAAATCTGCTTAGTGGAGAGGAGAATGTGTTTTGAAGCTACAGTTTCATAATTTGGAACTAGCTAGAGCATCTGTTCTTTTGCAGATAAAGGGCAAGTGAAGTCTGAATCAAAATTACATCAACCATTATTTTGTCTCCGTGTTGTTGGTATCCTTGCACACATCCTCATCACTTCTGTCCAAACTTTTGACTATTGAAACTGACTTGGTGGGAAATATTTTGTTCCCACTTTAGGATTTAATTTGTTGCTTGCCATTTGTTTTGCTTTCTTTCTTCTTCCCGCTGACCTTAGTCAGCTCTTTTGAAAATGTATATTGTGAAACACATAGTTAGTCAGAAGTCATACTGCAAAGTGGAACTTCTACAAAGTGCCAATACTTTGGAAGAAAACCCTGATAACGCACTTATTTTCCCCTTCTTCTGCACTGCTTCCTTCCTCTCTGCATTAACTCTGTGAATGGAGGTATACAAAAGTGTTTGAGAACTCCTTCTTTATGCAACCCAAGAAGCACAGCACAAGAAAGCAGCACATCCCCATCACAGTAATTTTTTTATCTTGTAGGGTCAGTACAAGGCTCTCCTATGAACTCTTGTCCATTACTATTAAGAAGTGCCTAAACATTTTTTCTTGTGTGCTCTCTAAACACTCTTGCTAGGGATCTTTGCTGCATAAATGTAGTTTGGTTAGTGGTGTCTAGACTAGATTTAATACTGCACAGCTGCGAGCAATGAAGAAAACTTTGGCAGTACCCCTGTCATTCCCCTTAATAAGTTCTCAGGATTTTAAATCACCATACTGCTGTTTTCTGGAGAGATAAAGTAATAGAAATTAGCTAAATCTTTTATGTTGCCTGTATACACCCATTGGTTTCAAAGCCCCGGCACAAACAGTTCCACACCTAAAGTATCAAGCTGAATTATTAGAACTAGTCTTGGCTGTGAAATCAGTTGTTAAATCCTCTGTGAGATGCCATAAACTCTCTCTGTCTCAGTTCTTCCAGTGTAAAATGAAATGTCTAGTGCTTTCTGATCGTGTGTGTGTATTTATATTTATACACACACACAAGGTCCATCATGGTCCCTGATGTTGTAAAGAGGATAGTAAAGCTCCTAAATATTTAGCAGTCATGAATAAACATGGAATTCATTTCACTCAATAATCGTCTTCCAAAACTTTAAGCATCTAGGATCTCCCAAAAATTAAGAGACAATGAAAGCCTAAGTCTTGCCTGCTCTGGACACCTGTCAGCAGACAAAATGAACTGTAAGGTGCAGATGTCTCCCCAGGAATGACAGAGGTTACCAGATTAAACTATAATTCCTACTTTTAGAGGCTATACTTGATTAATGTTCATATTTTAAATGGAAATCTCTATCATGGCTGTAAGCAGAAAGTCCCGATTTTTACTTTTGCACGAACCTGACGTCATCAGAGATGATGATACACCAGGATACAGCTCTATAAGTAATTTCTAGATGTGCAGATTTTATAAACTTGGAGAGAAAGAAAATATTTTTACAAACTGCATTTAAAGTAAATAAATGCACCCAGTGAAGTTCATTTTTTCTTCTGTTTTTAGTCTTTCCCTTTTGATGCTTTCTGGGGTGTGATATCATACCAGAGAAATCTTGCTAAATATTTTATTTATAATAACATTCAAATTCATAGTGATGAAATCCCTAAGTATACTGCCAAATCTAGGAGATGAGGCAAGTCTGATCTCCACACCGTTTTACCGTCTTTCCCCAATAAAGACAGGATCTTACAGGGTTCCCAGCCTCAAAAATTCCCAAGAGGCCTGTAGCAGCTGTGCTCAGCAACTGCTGGTGATATCTGGGTGGTGGAAAATGCTCATTCAGGGGACTTTTAAGCATAAAAGGAACTCCTGTCCAGATTGGGTGTTGCCTTCTCTTCACTGCCTGAGACTCTGTACTGGTTTGAAAACAAACCAGTGGGAGATCACAAGTCAGGATTAAAATCTAATAGGAGAAATTAATACTAAGCGAAATAATACAAGGAAAAGCACTGACAAAGTCAGATACAACCTGGCACCCTGTTGGTCAGGGTGCTGGTAGCAGTCCAGATGAAGAGGTCCTCTTGAAGCAGTGATCCTGTAGAAGAGTCTGGTCTTCACCAGACCAGGTCCAGTGGTGTAGCTCCAGTCCTCTGGCAGACCTGTAGGTAAAGGCTGTGTACGCTATTCCAAACCTCTGATTATATACAGATGGGAGCTCTCAGCTCCTCCTCCTGGGTGTAGCCTCTCACAATGGGATGGTGAGTCCCAAGGCAAGGCATTGATGGGCCCATTAACAGGAGATAACTCCCGGAGGGAGTTATCAAGGGTGAGTCATGGTAGCAGATAACAAACACTGTCCCACCTGTTTTAGCAGCTTATGCAGATGGTGATAGAATAAATGCTTTTGGTTACATCTTACATTGCAACCTAGGACAGACTCTTACTTAGCTTTGCTCTGCATTGTGTTTTATTTCCATCTTTACACAGAATCACTCAGAAATCCTGACTGGGGCACTCTGAGACTGAGGTAGCATTTAGTGACCAGCTGTGGGTGTAAAATGAGTCTGTGACATTATACCACCTCCATGCCACAGAGAGTGTGGAGGAGCTGTGGCTCCCCATTGTACTACCACTCAAATCTTCAAGCATTCTTTTATTCAGCAAAAGCATAGTTAAAATTTAGCAAACCAGGTGTGGCATATAGGCACTCACCTTCCACTGAGATTAGAACAGACCCACTGCATTACTAAGCAAGTGCCAGATTTCGACTTCTTTATGTGTCACTCTGCAGAACAAAGAGATATTAGACTAACAATTAGGAGCATATTTTGACCAAGCTGTGCAAGAAAAAATTTCCTTTTTTTCCCAGAATATTGCATTGTGCTCAGGAGAGGCTCTGAACATGGACATTTGAATAAAATGCTTAAACAATAGGTAATGAGAAAGAAAAAGACTGAACAACTGAAATGACCCCGAACTGTGTCTGCAATTGTGGCACTATTTCCCAGTTTAAATAATGACAGTTTTGTCACTTCACTTAAAAATGAATGTATAACCACTTGGTTCAGTCCTGTGTATCCTAAAATCTTTGCAATGAAATAATTGAAAAATATTCTGCCCACATGTGCTGAAGCATAGTCTCTTTGGATGTTTGCTTTCTTAAAGGTCGTTCACTGCTGCCTGCACTGGATAAATAGTTTGATTTGAGGATCTATTTATCATAAGAAAAGACACTCTATGAGAGAACAGGACCATAACATTCCCTGTTCTGCAACACTGCATACATTCCTGATCACCATGCTTCTATATGCATTTTTTGGTGGGAGATCTGAGAAAAGAAATTACCATGATGAGAGACCCAAAGAGCAAGAGAGACTGGCTTCCTGGAAAAGCTGAAGAGCCACATATGCATACAGTAGCTTGGTCAAGTGATTAATGGCTACTGGGATTGACAGAGGTCTTCTGATATTTAATGGGTACTAACTCAGAAGTGACAGAACATTTTGGGATAAGAAAAGTAAAGAAAAGTGTAAATCTTTTGGGATGGGAAAATATTGTGCAAGAGATAGTGTATTAGGTCTATTGAAGTAATCACTGTCAGTGTATCATTTTCCTAGATTTTATTTTTATTTTTTACATGGTTGCTAGAAATTTGCTTTAATAACAATAAGAAGAAATGCAGTCAAAGTAACAAGAAAAAAACCTCTCAATTTTGAGAGAAAAACCTTCCTGACTGGGAATTTTGATGAACTCTCTGAAAAGTAGTAAATCCCTGTCTCTTGGGACTACAGTAGGAAAATTGAAAGATGTAAGCAAATGCACAATAGCACTTTTAGACTGACAAAGAACAGAACTAAATTTGATCAGGTTTATATATTTTAAATTGCAACAATAATCAAAGTCTTTAACTTTTAAAAATCACCTTACATAGGTCATTAGACAACAGGATATGTGCATGTATAATGCAAAAGACACTAGAAAAGCCAAGCAAAAGAAATAAGCAAAAAGTTCTACCGTGTTGAGGCACCCCTTCTTCTCTTTATTCTACTCCTGAGAACTGTGCCCCAGAGGAAGCAATGGCTTGACTATCACTCAAGTTCATTCTGGAATATAAGCACCTTCACCAGGACTGGCATGCACTTGCCTTGCTTTACCTACCAGCACGGGATGACAAACTTTTATCACCCGCTTAAACATTTGCAGCCTGACTGCAAACAGCCAGCCATAAGATGCAGCATCTCAGAAGCTCATTCCTAGAAAGTGTGGGGTAGTGGCTGATGCTACCAGGCTTGGGATGGGCACCCACAGGGTGATGATGCCAGGGTGCTTTGACCATGAATACTGGTGCTCTCCTTTTTGCCCATGGAAGAAATTTTCCTTCCCAACCTGTCCTCCTGTCTGCAGGTTTGAATCCTGCCAGCTGTTCAGAGTGGTGGATTTGATTTATTTTTGTGCTCTGGTTGTAGTGATGAAGTACAGGGCTGCTCGACACATACTCCTGGGCAGCACTGGCTGTAATTTGTACACATTATTGCCCCATTTTTTGCTCCCTCCTTCCTTTTTCCACTCCTGCACCTACATTTCTCTGCCCCAATCTTTTCCCAGATAAGCAATCAATCCCTAAGTACTTTTTCTCAACTGGTGCCAGTTTTGGGATATCGATGCCCATAATTGTTATTTCCGTGTGTTACCATTCCTTAGGTAATCTTCATCTTATGTGTTCTTACTGCTCTGGTCATGCAGACACTGTTGACCTTGCAAGAGTTGACTACCCAGAGGTCCCCAGTGCTCCTCTCTAGTTATCTGTGAAGTTTGGCACATGCCTTCTCCTTAACCACCTGAAAAATTCAGACCTGTTCTACAGCTTTCGATAGCATCTCACACTATTATCTATCACATCCAAGGACTTCTCAGGTCAGGTTTATCCAGTGGGTTTTCATGCTCTGTACAGCTTAGCCTCACTGGAGTTCAGTCCAGTAGCCCTGGCAGCTGCCCACAGCCCATTCAATCTGTGCTTTTTCTGCCGTTCTCTTATTTTGCTCCACTTGGTGTATTTTGCTCTTTCTGAGTTTTGTTTCTTTTCCCATTTTTCAGCTTTCTTCCACTTAAAAAAAATCTTTCAATAAATAACCATAACCAGAACTTTAAAAGAGCAACATATTGTGGTCTTAATCTACATCTGGCTGTAATTGCTGAAAGAAATAATGAGTCAGAGTCTGGAGTGCCCTGCATGAGCTCTGATGTCATGTGTGATTTCATATTACAGTATGAAAAGGGAAAATGGGTAACAGCTTAAATTTCCTTGGCTTAGTGAAGAAATCTATGACCTCCTGCACTAACGCACTGTTATTCTGACTCATCCAGTAGAATGGTCCAGCTCTAAATGACAAAACACGGAACCAGATCCCTGATGTATGCAAGGACAGAAAGATTGAGAGTTTGATATATCTGAATGAATAAAATTGCTGGTATGAATATGCCTTAGTATGTTACTAGTGTCCTTGTCAGAGCTCACTTCTAGAAGACTCATTATAGATCAGCCTAGTCCCAGATTCCCCAAAAGGCCTGTAGCTCCTTAGGTCTCCCCAGATCAAAATTTCTAATACTCTTAAAACCTGAGTTCAGTGCCTCTGAAAAACTTCAGAGTCTTCCCTCAGTCACAGATTGCTGTTTCACAGAGCATCACATACATTAAAAGTAGTCCATCTTTTGTCAAAAGGATCTCTAAGTCTTTTTATGTTCATAAGAAACAAATAGACAGAGATTTAAGTGCTTACACATACCATTCCTTCTCTCTTCCCTAGAGAGAAGGAATGTCACAGTCGGTGAGAGTTAATGCTTTCAAAATTGCACTATTTCGTATAATTTCTATTAGTCTTGCCAAATGTATTTTAAATTTTAAAGGTTTCTTTTGTAAAATATCACAGACCCTTTGCTTTCTTCTGTTAAAACTCAAAACCTAATGTGTGTGTGTGTGTATATGTATGTGACCTCTTTTAATCAACAACAAAAACCTGCCTTCAGGGCAACATAGGCATTTATGAAGCAGACAAGACATGGATTGTGCCCTTAATACTAGATACCATTTGCCAGGTGGGTGAGCTTTAACACACACTGTGAGTTGAGGACAAATTTGGCACTTTTTTTGGCCTCAACTGCAAAAAGTGTTTCTACAGTATATCTGACTTCCAATTTACACAGTACTGATGTGTATTCCTTATGATAAAACCCCACTGCACTAGAAATGACTGTTTCTTTTCTGCTTTCCTTTCCCCATGTTTTCTCCAATTCTTATCAGTGCTGATTGACACTATTCAATATTTTTCATACTTTCAATGTGATAAAGAACTCTGCCTTTCTTTCCTATTACCGTGTCTGGTCTTCTCACATATATTCCAATTCCATTAATAGTAACATTTGAAAAATTCGCTAATGCTTTTTTATCTTATTTTCTCTATCTTTGTGTCTTATGAAGATAACACTCCTCTCTTACTTGCTGCACATTACTGCCAACTTTCTAATGTAGTAATTTATAGTCCTCTCCAGACAGTTAGATGCATCAACTGAAACGTGATTTACAGTTAATGAGGCCAGGCCACACATTTTATTGTCTGAATTCACATTTTCCCTGTCATCTGTCTTCTGTCTTTGCATTGGTGTACCTTATGCAAATCAGCTACTTAGAGCAGACATAGTTAAAACTTCAGGCTGTTGTGTCCTTCCTCCTTTGTCAGGTCACTTGTAATTTTCCAATCGATTCAATAACATTTCGTAAGAGATGCTCCATGTGGGATTTTTTATCTCTTTCTGCTTGAGTATCTCTTCCTGTTGTCTACTGACCTATTGACAGAAGTAGTATATTCTTCAGATAGTTTTGGTTTTGGTCCAGTAAGTCCTTCTCTCATAGTTTCCTGTCATTACTCATTGTATACCCTGACATCCTTCACTGATCTCATCTTTTCTTCTGTACATTTCATGCCAGCATAAAGTCACTTCAGGTCAGAGTTCATACAGTGCTAACTTCCTCCTGCTGCTCCTGTCAGCTTCCCTTAAATCTACTTTTCATCAAGTCACTAATCCCAGGCATATGATCTAATTGGGTGGTATGTTACAGAGCCTTAAATATGCCTAAGCATTACTTAATTTTGCTTGAAAACATTCTTTGTTTTCATTGTTTGCTTGTCATAATTCTCTTCTCTTACGCTCCTATATAAAGCTGCCTACATCTGCACTCTTGTACAGACCATGCAGCTTCCTGTGGCATTTGTGCAATTCCTTTCAGTATCACAAGGCACTGTTAAATCTGACTACTAACTCTCAAATCTCAGAAAATTTTCACTGAAGAATTAATATCAAGGAAGACCTGCATCTTTTCAATCCCTATAAAACACGTGGAATTTTTTCTTTTAATTTTCCGATAACTTTTCCAAAACATTTCAGTATTTGCAACTTAAAAAAAAACAACAAACGAGAACAGTAAGAGCAAAAGAAGCCATTCTTAAACTCTTGTCTTTCTGTTGTGTCAATCCATTTATCTCTTTATGCAGCCTATTTCAAATTCTAATAACAAATGCCCTTAAAAGATTCAAACATACTGCAAATTTCTTTCAGTGTGATACTGTTGTGTTCTGCTGTGTAATTTACCTGACTGATCTGCAGGCTGCGTGGCAAAGCTTTCCTCTTCATGTCATCATTGTCTGCTATCTGATGGCTCTTTACAACCTGAAACTTTGGCATCCTTCTTGTTCTTGAGGAATCCTATTGAGACTTTAAACATGCTTGAAATTTTTTTTTCGCTATTCATGCAATTAATGCAGTTCAGTTACACCCAAATAATGGGAAAACAGAATATACACTTGCAATTATAGCTGAAAATTTTACTTTGTAACAACATTTTTCATTAACAAAGTCTTTCTTGGCGCTGTTCAGGTGAGTGAATTATTTTTGCCAATTTTTGCATGTATTTTCTAAACGGATTTATGTTTGCAAAACTCTTAACTTATGAATCTAGATTCTCTTCATTCCTATTTGCTTTCCAGTTAGGCAATTTTCTCTTCATCCTCATCTGTGATTTGCACTTTATTTTGATTAACCATGCCATTTTATTCATACTTTGTTTTTAATATCCACTTCTCAAAGCAGTCTTTGTTTCCCTTCAATCAAGAAACCAAGCATTCTTTTTCTTCAGTAGTTGTATACTTCTTATCCATGTTTCAGTCACCAGTCCAATTTCCTCTTTTCATTTACAAACATTTTTATTTTATTGGAAACGTCATAATTATAGACAAGGACAATAGTAATATGGAAAGTTGTCCCACATTTAGCAACAATAAAAATAATATTACTCAGTTTCCATGTGGCCTTCAAAATAAATTCCATTTAATTTGATTTTTAATTGGGAATGATAGTGACTCCTCAAATTGGTAAAAATGCCATTATTTGTTCAGATTTATTTGGAACATGTCTTCTGTCATATTTCTTATGAATACAGCAAATCCACATCAATGGTGATTTTTTTCTGCTGGTGCTGCCTAAAATTCAATGATTTCTTTCTCCAAGTAAAGGTATTTGAGAATCTTTCAGGCTCTGAGTGTTGGAAAAATTTGTTTCTCTGCCAGTCTCACAACTGCCAAACAAAAGGGTGGGTTGGCATCCTACTGTGTTAGTACACAAAGAGCCTACATGACCTGCTCACATGCCTGACTGCCTTTGCTTGCCGCAGAAGGTCTGGCCAGGAGCCCTAGATAAAGTCACCATTGGCTGGGCCTTTGCATTTTCTCAACAAGGCTCCTACCCCCCATAGCCAAGTCTCTATTATAGAGAAATCAGCATTGGACAGCACCATGGTTTGGCTTTCCATGTCAGGGTCGCAAAATGAGACCACTGATGACACAGAAAGGAACTGGGATTTTGGCAACTGAGAGAGAGAGAGCTCATGATGCTTGGCACCAAAGCGTGTGATGAGGGTCACATAATTCAACATAAGACCTCTTAGCAACGTAGCAACTGGCCCAGAATTTGCTGACTGCTTGTTACTTACTGAACAATCCCAAACTGTCTGACCAAAACCCTACCCTATGTGTCCTCAGATGCTTGTTCCAGATGACTAATGGCAACTGCTTTTGAAAGTGATCCAGGAATGTCTTTGTAGTGCCTTTACTTTTCCACAGCTCTAGCCAAGTGACTATGTACCGAGAACCCTGAAACTCTGAGCCAAAACCTCTCCCTCCTGGTACATCTTCCATAAACAAGTTCTCTGTTGGATTTCAAATACAACTGATGCTGAAATATGCCAGAAAAAGAAGCTTGAACAGAAGAATTCATTGATTAGAAATTCTCTTAACATTAAAAAAGATAGCTTCTTCGTTGTTACCACTAGTACAAGTAAATAGAGAGGAAGGGAAAAATGCAAACTCCTTACACAAACAGCAAGAGGTAATAGTCTCTAAAGTCAGCCATGAATAAAAAATAAATTAAAAAAAAAAAAAAAAGCATTCCTGATGTCTGTTCCTCTATTTCTCTAAGTTTCCAGAGGAATTTGAGGAACAGAGATTGGACATTACATTCTGACGTAAATTTTTAGAGGTGGCACCTCTAAAAATTTATTTTTCAAAGGCTTTCCTTTGGGAACTTGTACTCAATTCTGGCAAATAAGAAAAAAGCCAGTAATTTCACAAAATCAGCTACTAGTGAAAGGGAAACCACAGCAAAGGTTCATTTTCTGAACAGAGATCTGTCTTTTTTCTCTTATACATCACAAATTTTAATATTGTGAGGTTTCTAACAGGGGAGCAATATTATTCTTTGGTCAGCAATGCCCTGAACCACTACTGGCTGAAGAAGATGTCAAATAAGATCCTTGACTAATTTAATCAGAATTTTAGTCCTCAAATATTGTTTGAGCACAAGCTTTACTCATATCTTGAGTTTTAATGATAATCATTGTAGAACAATTCAGAGACTTCACTTTAAGAAAAGCTTTCCTTTCATCCTTCCGTGATATGGTCACATCTACTACTTAAACCAAAGGAAAAAGAAATACTTAAAATCCCTTCTTCAGCATAACAGAAATCAATATATCTTGACCCTTGTCTGTCCCTGAAATCCCAGGAGGGTGTCCATAGAAATGACTAAAAATCCCTGCAATAGACTTTCTTGCTACTTTCTACACACTTAATGTGTCTATCAAGCTGGTAAAGTAAATTCATTTGCTTTTCCTCTCTCTCTCTATGGAAACGTTGCCATTTCCTCTTTAACTCAGTTGATTTACTCTTTTCTTGGGAATTTGACCTGTAAGTAACTTTGACTTTTAACAAGCACTTTTACGCCACTATATATCCTTTCTCTCTCCAGATGTCGAGTTAATATCTTGGCCATTTCAGGTGGAGCATTGGAATAGGTGGAAAAAAGCAATTTTCTTCTATTTTATAGTTAGTGCTATGCCTTTCTCATAATTTGTCTCTTTGGTTTGGTTACCTGCCATTTAAATATGCATTTCTGTTCTATCTGCTAAAATACGTACGTTGCTCTAATCTTTTTCCTCCTCGGGATTCATTTTCATACTAAAACAAATAGAAACAGTCAGCAGCAACCCAACAGTTATGCTCCTCTCCATGCCTCGCTCCCATCTCTTCTCCTAAATCTTCTACCTGGCTACATCACAGAGCATTTCTTCAACTCAGTTGCTGGGGAAGAACCCAGAACTGTGAGTTAGGTGGGAAGCTGTCTCCTGCAGCTTAGGAGAAAAGGTAGAGACACCAGAATGGGACTGAAAATGACCAATTGAGTGATCAATCCTGTATGAGTCAATGGGAAATACTGAGAATGGTGAGTTTTCTGATTTCTTCCTAATTATTTTCAGGGCTATGACTTTAGGTAGGGACTTAGCAACAAAGCCTTGTAATACCTTCTGGTGACAGACCCAAATAATGGTTCTTCCCATGAACTGAGCAGTGTTTATTTATTTTTTTTTTACAGGAGGAGGATGCTGCATCACCTATTTTCTGTAGTAAAGTGTAGTTACTATGGACATTCTGAAAAACAGAAGAAAGTTCAATATAGTCAGGCTGCTGCAAGTTCTTTGCATTGCATTTTGAATAGTTTACTTAATCCTCTGTCTGGATGTGTCCTTAAGACAGGGCACCGTTATAAAGCTACATGTGTTTTAAATTGTCATTTTATTGGTAAGAAAGCTGGAATTAAATCAGCTATCTACAATATTTGACTGAATTTTCCTCACCTATTTGAGTTGGAAAATGTAATCTTTATTTATTTGTTAAATTAGCTATGTTTAGCATTAATAATCAATATATTTCTGCAATATGTGAACTGTATGTAGCCTCCATCAGAAAGGCTGTGAGGAGAAAAGGAGGAAAGGTCAAACAGCTATACTGAAGTGTGTCCATTAGAGTTCAAAGAGCAACATAATATTCCTGTGCAAGAATTCAGACAATATATCTGGGGTCTTAGAAGCATGTTACATTTTCATTAATGTTCTCATTTCAAAGCTTGGATTTTCATTGACAGCATCTTGTGTAATCATTAGGCAGGTGTTAAGAGGTACACATACTTTGAGACAGTAGGGGACAATGTCCTAAAAGTATCAGCAGTGAGCTAAACACTTTTCCCTGATCTCTGTATACCCTCTTCCATTCCATTTCTGGCACATAAAGTAAAATGTAATCTGGAAAGAAGAATGTTTTGCAACAAGCATTTTTCAGAATGAGCGAAACCTCCAACGGCTCTCTTTGAACAACAATAGACACAGAAAACAACCAAACACTGGGATAGGTTTCCATCTATGGTAGTAGGATGAAGGGAGAAGCAAGTCCAAAACATAAGATAAAGAGGTTAAGAATCACAATAAATAAAATGTAATTAATTTATCTTGACACATTTAACTTTGGTAAGGTAAATTTTAACAAAGTTGAACATGCCAGGATTTTAGCTAATCAGCTGCTTTAATATCTCTCTTCAACTCTTGTCTCTTCTCAGTACAACCGTTCTGTCTGTGGCCTCAGATTCCCTTCTAGTTGTAACCTTCAAGGTTAACCTCCTTTTGCCATCCTCCCCTACAACTCTTTTTCCACACCGACTTCCTGACTATGCTGTTGAAATAATATTCCTCACAATAATTCCTCCAAAACACACAAGCCAGGAAATACATTGTGTGGCTGCTTCTCTGGTATTTTGTCTGTATCTTGTCTCTTCCCCCAGGGTTTGCTCTTTGAGCTTACGACTGGTCCATGATTGTGTCTACTCTAAAAGTGATGGGAAGCCAGTGCTGGCTGTCAGTGGCTCTCAGATCTCATACCCAGGAACACATCGTTGTACCTAGGCTCTCTGCCAACATTTATAATTAATAATATTAGTTAGAGAACTACTTAGGGGTTCTTTAGGTTTTTGCAGCATAGTTTGGTCTAGGAAGACCAGCTGTGCTGATTTTAGACATTTAAACTCTTAAGATTTGCATTATCGTTTATGAAAATGAACTAAAACCTTATGATAATTAAAAAAAACCCAACACCCCAGACATCTGTCCTGCCTTTTCTTTTTACGGGCATCCAATCTCTCATCTCAATGGTTTCTTCTGTTATGTTGCCATGTGTTAACTAATGTTTGAAAGGCCAATAATGTGACTAAAATCTATGTAGTTGTCATGCAAATTGAATCTGCAAATGAACCTGAAATTTTCCGAATGCAACTATTAAGACTAGTTGATTGATTAAAAGCTGTGTTTTGTGCTAACTATCCACTTGCCCGCTTCCCAAAGCAGAAGGCTGACATGTTGCTGCACTCACACAAGGCATGACTGTCTAGATTGTAGATTGGAATGTATTCAGTTCAGTTCATACGTATATAATTTACAGTTGTCATTTTTTCTTGGACAATAGCTTCATAGTATGTCACTTTCTCTCTCCTTTACCCGAATCTTTCTTTTGGTGAAGAACATGCTTCTGATGATAAAGTGTATGTTGCTTCTCCAGTATTTTAGAGTTTAAGCACACAAGACACTTTAAACTTTATCGGTGTCATCTAATCATGATATAGACAGAGATCTGATAGAAATTAAAATTAAGTATTTCCAGCACAAGTGTTGTTGTATACGTTTCTGCTTATCTTTCCAGTATTCAGTGGGTTGGAGAAAAATTCTAAACAGCCGATATTTCGTTCAAGATAACTGAGAAAAAAAATGAATGAAAGAAATGTAAGTGCCATTGACCTTTCCCTCTTTGTTTTTTTTTGAATCATTCCATAAATCTACTCACATAAATTCTTTTGGTTCAGAAATTTCAGGTGTTGACTGTTATGAAAACGAACACTTCATAGGTAGGCAATGAATCACTTAAATTTTCAAATTGAGAGTGACTCTCCAAATAGGTACTGATGAGCAATCTGAACAGCACAGGTTCTGAAATCATCACTCTTCCTCAGTTGTACCTCACTTTGCAAACAAGCATTTGAAAGAGCGAGACTGCTTATGGAGTAAGAGTCAGATTTGCAGCACTGAGTTTATCATCATTTACTTTCATCATGGGTTTTAGAGAGCGCTTTATGTCTTCCAAGGAATGCTATTTTCAATCCCACAGAACAGACAAAAAATACAGCCTCTGCCAATATATGCAAGAAACCCTCAGTACTTACTGACTTCAGAAGAAGATACATGTTATTTTATATTGACATTTGGTTTTCAACAAAAAAAGTAGGAAATGTTTGGAAAAAATTTGGTCGTGAAGCAAAAAGCAAGTTTTTCCCATTCCTTCACTTTAATGTTATTTTCTTCTTCGCCACATCCAGCACTGCCTCAGAAGCACATCCTTAGCAAACTTTCAAAGCAGTGTGGCAGTTTCTGAATCCTCATTCATAATATCACTATTCACCCTAAGAGAAAGAATTACATGTAACTTTCATGCAAAATAGCTGGTTGTGTCTTTTATGTCAACAGAAATACAACAGCAATAATAAACACGATGCAATGCAGATAAAATTCACTAAATTACTTAAAAAGTCACATGTTGGCTACACAATGCCTCATTGCATTTCCCAGAGAGCTGCACATGTGCAGAGGAATTTTAGCTCCTGGCTGTTGCTCAGTAGGTGCTAAGCTCTCAGATCCAAGCTCAGCAGTATGTCACTGATAAACAACATGCAGACTGAAGGAATCCATGTGTATGACAGAGCCATCTAAGTATGTGTTATGCCAAAGTTAATAAGTTATTCATAAGTGTACAAACCTTTTGAAAATATCCTTATTTTCTCAAGGAAATTGTCATTTATGTTTATTTCCCTTGTAAACACAATTCCTTCAAGTAGACTGGACTACCTTTTCACTATAAGCATAATGGCATCTGGACTGCTGGAGAGTGTATTTACTCAATCCTTTTTTCATTAAAGTACATCTATATCACAGTCTGATAAAGCTGATGTCTGAACTGAAACAGATATACAAGTTTCAAAAAACTATAAGCCAATTCATTATAAGAAAAAAATATGGTTATCAGAAGTCGCTTTGATATTTAACCTGTGATTATCACAAATCACAAGAGGGAAATTGAAAAGCTTTGCCTGCTGTTTAGTGAATCAAATTTCCTTTCTCTGAAAGTGAAACCTTATACACCAGTGCCTAGTTGATCATGAATTAAAGCAACTGAATTCTGAAATATGATCTTAAACTTAGAATATTATATAGTAGCTTTTATGTTTATTTCAGAGCAGAGAACAATGTAACTGAAAGAACGCAGCTTTAAAATAATGCAATTTTTCTGTTCAGCTGATAATTTTCAGGTTATTTGCACATAAACCTCTGTGTCTAAATGAAAGCTCCAATGTGTTTGTGTCATCTTCTCAAATGATAAGCTATATAATGGAATTATATATCTGTCCTTTATGATAGAAATAATCTTCAGTTTGGGCATGTAACAATGTGCTCAATTAATTCAGGACATGGAACTGTCCCAGCAGGGCTGCAGGCTCGCTTAAACCTATTTACTTTAAACAAACAACAATATTCCTGCTAATATTCTCTATTGCTTTGGTTGAAGAATGTCTCATCTCTCCTCAGCAAATGGAAGTGACAAAGTTTGGAAAAGCCCTTCCTCTTCCCCTACCTCGAGAGCTCTACCTGCAAGGAGAGGGCAGAGTAGTGCCTTAGGGCAGAGCATTGCCTTAGTAACTGATTTTAAGCCATGGTTGACTTCAAATCTAAAATTTAGCTTTGCAGTGAAATAAAGAAAACCAAAGGAGAGTAGGTGAGGAAAGAGCCTCATAGGTTATTCTAATTGAGAATCTCAAGGGTTTTCATCTTTGCTCAAACTTAGATGTGGTCCTGGTATATGCCAGCAGAATCACTTAGTTAAAAAGGGTAACAGTGACTTCTCCAGCTGAAAGTCTGATCTGTAATGTATTTCCTGTCTTCTCTCTCTCGAAGTTTGTTGAACTCATTGACACTCAGAGAACTAGAGAAAAATAACTTAATAATAGAAACCTTTCTGCCTCCACCTTTAATTTAACAGAAAAAAGCTAGAAGTTTTCTTTTTCATGGTGTTATGGTCTGAGAAATGTCTTGCTGGGAATCTGCCCTGCAGCTTGATAGTACAAGCTTTGGATTTTTAAAACCATCTGGTGTATCTGGCCTTGCTACTGACCTATCTGTTTGAAGTGTGTGCATATTAGTTGAGGCTAAACTTTTGGTGGCAGCGAATTAACACAGCTCAGAGAGAAATCTCATGCTGTCTTACTGACCCAGGACGGCATACTGATGGGAAAGCTGACTTTCTCTGGAAGCTAATGGCTGTCTTTCAGCTTATTGCTGTCATATTTCATATTGTTATTCTTGCAAATTAACTGATTTTTTTTCTTGTATAGGATCTTTTACACAGACCTGTGAACTCAATTTATTTATATTTATAACAGATTTTATTGAAAAATGTTTTGGTTTGTGACATTGGTTCATATTAAATGTATAATTTGAAGTGATTCTTGTGTTCATGGATTACTATTGTCCATATAGTCGATGTCGGTCTTAAGTATAATGGGCCCTAACACTGGATCAGGAAATAACAACAGTGCAAGGGACAAAAGATGCAAAATGTTCTTGTGCATCTCTCCAGCAATGTGGTGAAATGAATGATTAGAGTCAAAAGTGCCTCATGGGCTGTGGATCTCCTAAGAACTTTGGATATGCAGCCTTGACTGGCGTCTTTCTGTACTCTCTCCCTGTCTTGAAGAAATCCTCCTTTGCTGATGGAAAGTAACAGTTTACAGCTTGGTGGGGTGTATCCTCTGCCAACATGAGGTTGCTGTACCATGCACCACCTAGTTCCTAGAAAGTTCATCTCTTCAGGGCTTGACTAGGACTGGAAAAATCACTGCTTGTCTCCAAGAGTGTCTGTGTAGTTTATTTGCCCAACAAAGCAACAGATCTACTTTTGATGTACCCTCACAATGCACCAGCTGCCATGGGGTCGGTCATGAGCAATTCTGTCTTGCTCCACCAGGGAGAGGTTGTAAACCAAGCTACCAGTGCACAGCCTCTGCCAAGGCTGACAGCCAGGGGACAGCTAATGCCTGTTGTGATGTCTTTGCCTTGTGACACCTGTACATAAAAAGAAGCCAGCAAGCACCACTTAATTGCTCTCATCCTCAGTTACAACACCCCAGTCATCTATACTTCTAAAGCAGACCATATAAACTGGGAACAGCCACATCTTCCGGAGAAGCAGTTATGGGAAAAAAGGATTTTGCAGTAGGTATTAAAAATTTTATTTGAGAAATACAGTGTGGTAATGATAAATGTTGTTTTCTGCAAACAAATTGTTCAATTGAACTAATGGTTCGAGTTACTTTTATAGCATTCAGTTTGGTAACCACACAAATTACATAAGTAATCTGGCAAGTCAGTAGAAGGTCCCTTTTATTTACAGTGATCTAAACCAAAAACATCTGCTGCTACTGTTCTTGTTCTTTATATGTTCCTTTCTGTGCTGCATGGGTTTTTTTTGCTTTTTGCTGAAACACAGCCTGTGCTGAAGACCAAAGAACAACAACTTAATTGCTGTGTTGATGTTTTTTTGGATCCCACTGACTTTCTTGGGCAGCCTATGAGCCCGATCAGAATGTAGAAATTTGGCACATCATAGTTGTGTGAAATGCTTGGGGACAGGAGAAGGACAGGAAGAAAATGTGGAACTAATGAAACAGAGAAGAATCAATTCACCAGTCTGAAGGCAAAATAAATATACTAACTGACAACAAGTGCCTTCTAAATAGTTTGAACTAATTCAAATGATAGCCAAATAAACAAACCTTAGTGTTGATACATGCTGAGGAAGGAATAATTTTCTTTGTAGGAAACCTTTACAAAGCGAGATAAGTGTGCTGAGAGGGGGAGACCTCCATTCCTCCACCCTTGCCCTGGATTCTTAGCTGATTCTGTTCTACAGACAATAGAAAGTACCTCAGGTGAGAGAAACAGAAAACGGGGGAAATTAAATTCTATTTTAATAGCAAGAAATTAAACACTGAGCTTCCAGGGAGATTACTGCTTTTCACAGGTGGTTGAAGCCGCTTGGCTTGCAGCCCTCATGCCTTATACAATCCAGGGAGCTGCAATTGCCTAAAACCTAAAAATGCACTGCCAGTCTTACGGTTTCATTATAGCTTGGGTTTGCTGGCTACTTCTCTCAATTTTTTTTTTTTTAAGTTTATTTAGCATTTTCTGTATTTGGAATGATGGATAATGACAAGTAGGATATCGATGTGTTAAATCTGTTTGCTAAATTATTACAAATACTTTTTAAACTCTGCACTATTTACTAATATTCTTTAGATGATATGTACAGATACCAACAGGGGCAATGTAGTTTGTCCTCACTTTGAATTTGTAAAAACTGAAAGGATTAAAAAGATATTTGGAATTACATTATTTGATTAATGTAGGGTTAGTACATTTTCAGATCCACTGCTTTAATGTATTGCTAAATAATAAAATCAAAAAATGTACTTTGAGTAAACTGCTAGTATTCCACTTCCAGTTATCACTGGTTTTACTTGAGAGTGTAAAATTTATCCGATGTGTAAACATCCTGATAAGAAAGTACCCTAAGAGAGCTAAAATCCTGAAGAATTTCATTTAGAGAAACGAATTCAAGTCTTGTGTTGACACTTGCTTTTCTAAATGGATGTTTTTCTTCTTAGAATAACAATGGAAAATACATTTAGGTTAGTAAAATTCTAGTCATATAAGCACAATGAAGGAAAAGAAAATACATGCTAATTGGGAATGATGAGCTTAAGGATTTATTTTACGTGAAAGGTTTTGAAAATCTACAGGAATAAATTCTTAAATTATTAGGAATATATATGAAATTAGGAAGTTTTTGCAATTAACATAATTCTAATGCTACACAGTCAAGACAGAAAGGTCACTGTTACTCCATCCAAAGGAACAGATGTGTTTCCTTATCCTTGATGAAGTTTCTCAATACTGCATTAATTTGGGCATATGTGTTCCTGAAGGAAATCCACCAAAGGATATAACATATCTATATATTGCTGGCAGTGTTTGTCAATTTTCTTTCTCCATGAAATATATCAGTTTTTGCTGAGAAAAATAGCTCTCCTAAGAACAATAAAACTCCATGCTCCATAAATGTTACGGTGAGAATCTCATCTTTTCTTTGCACTCAGCCTTTGAATTGCAACTTGGTAGCTGGCTTGGGAAATTTACAGGTCGAGATTAAAAAATTTAAAACCTGTCCTGCTAGGAGGGAGTTGGAATAGTGTTAGCACCTCTCTGAAGGGCGTCTTCGGTCTCAAGTAGCATAGGCACTTCTCTGATTTATATGTCTCAAGACGGCACAGGAGTTTGTAGTTTGGGTGGCGGCATTGATGTGGACACTGAAATGGACTTCAAACCACATGATGAATTTTTGACAGCTCCAGCATTAAATATCAGTTTAAGATAGATGAATCTTCTAATTCTTTAGCAGGCAGGTAGGTATTCACTCATGAATGAGCTTTTTCTTCTGTTTCAAAATAATCCGATGTAGTACTTTAGAGTGTACAGGTCCTAACCTTTCTTCACTAACAGGGAAAGGAAATTAATTTAAGGCTCATTCATGTTTTTGCAATATCATAAAATGCTAAAGTTCAGTCTTTAGTTATTCGAAAAATCAAGCAAAAGGATTAAACTTTCAGTATGACCTTTTATGCGATTACATCTGCATCACCAGAAGGAACAGTACTTTATCTCACTGCAGCATATGACCTCGAGGACCTCTTTCACTTGTGAGCTTGCTGCTGAGACCTGTGTGTTATACTGCCAGTAAAAATCCTGGGAGGAACATTTCATTTTCTTTGCTGTCAGATTTTAAGTTATCTAATCGTCCACTTCAAATTTGTCATGTATACAGAGAGTTCAAATGTGTTGGAGAAAACATGCAGCCCACAATTTTAGTTGTGTTTAGTGCTATTATGAAGCACCCAGTTTAGAGAGATCTATCTTCATAAGCTATTCCCTCTTTATCTATATGGTTGTGATTTCTACATTGCTGGTGGAACACAAATCATTAAGATAAAAAAACCCCTTGTCTGTTAGAATGACTGGATTTATTTAATGCTAAATCTCATATTTGAATATTCTTATTTACTAAGAAAACACTGGCATCATAAACATATTCATGATTTTTCAATCTGTTTATGAATATTTATTTTCAAGAGAGTTGCACTAGTGCATTTGCCAGCACTGTGATTTTTATCCGGGGGTACATGTTTTGAAATCAGAGGAGAGAGTGTCTGAATCCCACTAACAGCAAGAAAATAATAGCTAATCATTATTTAGGTTTGATTACTGTACCCAAGGCACAAGCAAAAAATAACATCTTTCTGAACATTGGAGAATTTGGGCAGAGTTCACAGCAGTGAAGCTTAAAAGCAGCTCCTGGGCTCATTCCAGTAAAGCTTAATTCAGTCAGCTGGAGCTTTCAAGAGCAGGACTTAAATGCAGGTCCAACACTTTCTCTATAACTTTAAGAAATTGAACCTCTTTTACCCATGTGGTAGGTCTGGGTTCTTATCCAATTTCTGCCTGAAAAGAATCATATACTACTAACTAAAGAACTGATGCACTGATATACAGGCATGTCCCTGGGTGAGCCAGCCAGGCTGTAAACAGTGGGGCTGTGAAGCCTTTATTTGGACTTACTTCAAAGATGCCAAGATTTACTGCAGCCCAGAGAACAAAGTGAGGACCTAACATTTCTATCCCAAAAGGGAGACAATACATTAAAAAATAGTCTTATTACCTTGAAAAGTAAAGTCTTGAATGCTCTTTATACACAAGCATTAAAGAATGGAAAATGGATCTTTTGCTTTGTAGGTCACCTTTAATACTTCTGGCTGTTAAAGAGTCTTTTGCCTTAAGAAATTACAGATCTAGTGCATTTTAATGGCTTGTTTTCAGACAAAAGAAGTTTTCACTTTGATATCAGTTGGAATGCATTGGCAAATAAGTTACTGGACAAAGACAGCAAGAAGAAACAATATTTAGCAAAGTTATGTGCTGGAGGAAGCATGTTAAGGTTAAAGTTTGTTATGTACATGAGGAAGATGAGAGGAATTAACTCTAAGTTTCTTTTTGCCGTCTGATGTCTACCCAGAACTGTATTAGGAGTACTGCCAAAACGGAGTCTTTCAGACAGGCTTCTCTTCTCAGCTTCCTGAGTGGGAGGTTTAAGCCTTGCTTCCACGACTATTGTGGATCAAGGTGTTGAGCCCCAACATATATACAGGAAGGCACTATGGACAAGTTGGGATATTTCAGAGGGGCTGGTTAATACCCCTTCCTAAAGCAAGCTCCTGGAGTTAAGACACTGGCACATTCACAGCATGGCAAGGACAGCATTTCTTTGTCCTAGAACCCCCTTGGGGGTCAGGGCATAGTGATTTTCCCAGGATCACAGAAGAGGAAACGGGTGGGTAATCGAGGAATTGCGTGGAAATCTCCCAGATCTGTAATGGCCACTAAATATAGTTTCTCTTGTCACCTGACTGTATTTATCAGCTATATGTGACTCTCCAGGGTAGAAACCACCATGTTCATCATGCTATCAGCAGTGACAAAAGGAAAGGATAACCTTTGAGACAATCCTTATTCTTCTTAAAACAAAGACAACCCCCTATTTGCCTTCTGCAAAAAGAAGCTGATAAATATGTCTTTTTGTCCTCTTTCACTCCACTTATTCAGAAACATGTAGGCACTGAACTGATATCTATCTGCAGTGTTTTAATATAACTGTTAAGGGCAAGGAGTAAAAAAGAACAAGGACAAAAAAAGCTTCTTCTTCAGTCTCACATAATAGTGCCAATGGCAAGTTCTGGTTTAATAACAAAAGGAACACTTCTGCTGCCTTTTGAAGCAGAAAGAATATATTACTGAAGAAAATAAATCAATGTAAATTATTTTAAATGTCCTGCATTATATTACTCTAAGTCAGACAAAAAAGGTGAAAACAATGCTGTATGAGGTGGAGAAAGGATGAAGCTAAATGCAGAAAGGCATGAATTATTTAAAAGCTAATGGATGACAGAAACAATTCAACACAGTTGCAGATGACTTATGATCCGAGAATTTGCCTTACAAGCTTATATAACATAAAGAGAAGTAGTTGGGTACTAAAGCAGTAAGGTGATGTGAAATGATAATGAATTAGAAGGAAAAGAATAGCAAGTGAGAAACCAGCATCTGTGCACTGTAGTGAACTCCATGCTTCTAGCAGGTCACCACTTTCGCCATAACCTTTTAAGCAGAAGACACTGATGGGTCTCAAACTCTGGGCCTCTGAGGCTCTACTAACCTCTGAGTGATATATCTGTAGGACTCCACAGTCCAACGAAATCCTTCTTCATAGAGAGTTTTCAGGTGCAGTGTAGCTCTGGACTTTCCCCACTGTGTGTGACCTGCAGTTCTTCCTCATCCCCTCTCTGACCATTGGAGATGCCATAGACAAGTGGACAAAAGGGGACTTCGTAATTGGCTGTAGCTTTGTTCTCTCTCAGATGATGAGGACAAGAAGCGCTCTGCTCCATAGCACACTGAAGTGTTACTGCTGTTGAATGACTTAGATGCCTCAAGCTACCTGCGACTGTTTCTGCCAGGATGCTGCAGTCAGCACATACAGCAGGTTGAATGAAGTGAAAAAATTGCTGTGGTAATAAAGTGCCCATAAGGCTGCTGAAAAATCACTCACACAGCAGTTTATAGAGTTAGGGAGCTCTATCCTATCAGGAGGTATGGGAGCTTCCCCACTGCCCCCAAAACACACCTTTAAAGCTACATAATCCAAAATTTTCTTATGTTTATCAAGTTTCGAGTGACTGCAGTACAGCTGCTTAAACAACATGCAGCCTAACTAAAGATGCCAGCTTTGTTATATCTTAGTGTGTAAGTAATAAATCGTTGATAAATGGAAGTTTAAACAGTCATGTGTAAGTTAACATGAGTGATGTTACAGCATAGCAATTTTAAAGAAAGCAGTTGACTAAAAGAAATATCATCAGGCGGATCAGAGAAGATTAATCAGAAAAGAGCTCTTGTGTCATATACCTAACTAATGATAGCAGCAGAAATGATAAAATGCAAAAAGGACCATAAAATGGCTCAAGGATACCCTACCCAGCAAGCCTATCCCCTGTGCAAAGGCTGTGAGTGAGAATGAAACTCAACTAATACTCATTTGTGTTCATATATATGCTTGATTTTGGTGGGTCTATGTATCAAGTGAAATAGCACGAGGAAAGCAGCTGCCCTTAAGTGTAACTAAAACTGAAAAGCTGTGGTTTATTTATGTCTAAATCACTGGCCTTAATCAGAGATCTTAGGTAATATGTAATCTATAGCTCAATGAGATTTGCCCCCATGACTCAGCTGTAAGGAGTTGCCCTTGTTATAGACCATTTTGTTAGGGAGAATATGACATGATGTTGCCTACATTTCTCTGTCTGCTTTAGATTGTTGCTCAGGAGATACTAAAGATGAGGAATGGCTAGCTTGAACATTACACTGATTTGATTTGTGCTGTTTTCTTCTTCTGAGATGTGCGCACTTCTTAACTTCATGTTAAATCATCAAGCATTTGGCTGCAGTGGACGTTTTTACCAAGCTGTACCTGTGCTATCAGCAATCACATTAATTGGAGTGCAACAGCAGTGTATAATCTGGCAGGCTATAAGCAAGGCTCTGCACATTTCAGATTGTTACATTCACATTCTGGTTTTGCTTTCTGTACAATAGGGGACTGACTGCACCTCTTGGACTTCCCAGCCTACATCAAGATGTATGGATGTGTTAAGCACCTGAGGGAGAAGAAAGGAACAACACCATAGTGAGAAGAAAATTCCCTGACATTCTGGAAGAGTTATAAATATGTGTGTGAAGGACATTCAGAAGTAAAATAACCTTGGCTACCATTTTCACACTCATGCAGGTATTTCCGGAAGCAGAATAGTGATGAGTATAGGAACAATGATGAGCTGAAATGACAAAGTGTTGATAAGCTCCTAAAATTTGGCTTTTTAAAGGTCAGAAAGTTTTTAACATTAGAACATTGAAGGACTGGAAAATAGTATAGCACACACTATAAATCTTCAAGCAGATGCCTGAAGAAAGCTATAAAAAACATCAGTATTACAACATATATATGATTGAATTTCAATGAATCATAATTTTATAGTGGCCATGACATGAAATCTCCATCGTCTTCTGAAACTGAAGGTTAAGAATGATACAATATTTTACATTGCCCTGATGTTTATATAGGATTCTGAAAACAGCATGAAGGAAAGCAGAAAAATAAAGAAGACATGTTAAAAACCTTGTAAGATAACAGGGAAATCACTTTTCTTTTATAGAGAATATTATTTTGTTTTTGTTATTTATTGAACTGGGAAAAATCCCCGCCTTAAATTAGTGCTATCCTGCATTCCATTACTGTAACAATCAAGACTGCCTTTCTTTGGGTGCTGTAGTTTTATATATAACATACCTAAATCATATGTCCAAAGATTTTTAGACTTTAGCCACCTGAGAATTGCAATGTAGAATCACCATGAAAGGATCAGCCTGAAATGTTCACTTATAATAAAAGGGAACAGATTAAAAATGGAGAAGTTATAGTTCTACACGTTTTTTAGGCTTTATAGACTCAAGTGGTCCATTTCATGAATCAGATCATCAGGACATACCAATTACTTCTGCTTGTCTGAAAATCTTATTAACAGTGTATAATGCTTTTCCTGTCACTTTTATTGTTTTAAGTAAGGCTAGGTCATAATAAAGTCTTGTATGAAAATGATCCCTTCTTATTCAGTGGATCTGGTTCCATGTTTAGCTCGTCTATGTAATAATAGATGTGGTTAAGTAGGATGGGTTTGTAATTATCACTTTGCTCCAGGCAGCACAATTTATCAAGGCAGTAAAAGTGAGTAAGCTGGAGTGTAGTCCTGCTCACACCTCATCAGCAGATTGTTTCCTGCAGCCCAGATCCTGGAGGAGTGCTAGATGTGAGCAAATCCATCGAGGGCAATCAAAATGCACAGGTATTACTCAAGGCTGAAAAGGCAAACAACACACCTGCCCAAACATCTGACATCAGCATTCAGCCTTATATGACCTGAATTACTGCAGCTGATGTACAGGGAGGGAAACTGCCACATAGACCTTCAACGTACAGCAATGATTTTTCTGCGGTAATACTTGGTCAAAAAATACAGTTAGGTTGATATCCTAGAAACAAAATAATCTTTTTTATAATTATCATACAAAATATATATGTACTAACACTTTTACCAGAAAATTGGTATTATGACTCTGTATTAGTCCAGGGTTATAATTTCTAGAGAATTTTTTTTTTTTTTTTTTTTTGTCAAGCTACTGGTTCACAGCCTTGGCTGTTTGGATCATCTCATTTAAGTTGGCAACATAACCAATTTAACATAACCATATTAACCCATGGTGTCAGCCAGCTAACAATATTAATTTGGCCTGGTCTGCTCTGCACTTTTTGGGAAACAAAGTAGAGGGGTTTTTTTAATGTATTTTAAACTAGTAGATTTAGAAGTTAGTTTCAATTATTTTTTTCCAGAAGCTTCGACTGAGTTCAAGAGCATACACTGAATTCCTCCCAGATAAATTTCTTCCCTTGTGTTCCATTTCACTAAAGTAAGAGATTCCATTTTATGGTAAACTAACTAATTTAGAAATTTATTTAGCTATCTGTAAGTCCCAAAACGAATTCAGCATTTTCTTTGTCCTATTTCTCATTAATCTACAGGCCAGATGCATTATCTCACTTCCAGTTCCATTGAAATGAGAAAGAGGATTACTTTTTTTAATTCCCATTTGCCATCAGTGCAGCAGTCCTGGAGCATTAGAAGTCCATCTCTCCATTTATTTTTAGTACTCTGATTATTGCCCACAGTTTGGAAACAACTTCTGCAATACCCAGTGCTGCAATATGGATCTCTATTCAAGTATTAACCGGCCTATCTTGGGCTCAATTACCATTTTGACAAAATTAAATTGGCAATGTTGTTGGAGTTTTATTTGAGAGCAGTAGAAATAAAGTGACTTTTTGCTGCTCAGAACTAGGGAGATTCTATAAGGAAAGACTAGCTTTTTCTTTTTTTTTATGTTGAGATAAAAGAATAGCCCTTTGATTACAATGCTGGGAAACAGCATTGCTTGAGTTACTAACAATAGAATGCATTGCCAATGGGTCTTGAAAGCCTGGCTGTGTTTGTCGCCAGTACTCCAGGATTCCTCCCAGGGCTGTCCTGTACAGACACCTCGTTACTTTCCAGCACATCTGCAAGAATGAATATGAAGAATGCCTGGTTTTGCTCCTGTCCAAATTACACTTGGATTTTGAGCCTGTTAGGGAATCAGACACTTCTCTTTCCTGGTGTTTCCACCCATATTTCTCATGTTCATTTACCTGCCCATACTCCCACTTCGACTTGCTCACTTAATTAAGCTTGCTCACTCTTCTAAAACCTGGGAGCTCTTGTTGGCACTCCAGAAATAAGATTGTGTTTTGCCGTTTGTAGTAGTGTCCCCATAAAAGCACAGAAGAAGAACTTGAGCACTGGAAATCTCAGGCTTTGCAGTAGAAGCTGTAAAGGACTTGGCTACAGCAGTTCCATGCTAACAGGTGAGCAGGTAAGAGCTTCCTTTGCCCATGCTTCAAATCAAATAGATATGATCTAGCTGGGTACATGATGCAGGGCATCTGTGACATTACCAGGGTGAGGTTGTGCTGACTTGTTTTAGGAGCTCAATTAAAAATATAGATTTTAAAATAAATTACTGTGGTTTCTTTTATGTGTGCATTTTAACTTGTTTCCCTGAGACTTTAAGGCACTTCAGGTACAAGAACAACTCACAATTTTTTCTTCACTTGTGTTAATGTCCACTCAGCCCTATTAAGAATCCTAAGGATGTGTGTATTTTCATGTTGGAAATTTTATCAAACTGAACATTTCTGTGCTAGTTAGCACCGAGAAAAAGAGGAAAGAAACTGTAAATAGGTGGGAAATTCACTTCAACCTCTTTCAACCACATTTTGTTGTGCTTGCTTTATGCATGGTTGCTCTGCTTCCTGCTGTTCTCTTTTTCCACTGCTATGCCAATAAGGTTGATAATGAAAACACACCAGGGGATCCAAATCTTGTCGAGGTAAATCCTGACTGATATGAATGGGAACTGGATTTTACAGTGCCATTTATCATGGGGTTTCTGAGGCCAGTGATGAAGTGAGGAGTGCTTCATTGCCAGCAGTCAACCACCACCACCACCACAAGAAATGGTGGTGTGTGAGAAGAGCACATCTTATGCCTGCTGGGTTTCCGTCTCTGTGGTGACAAGAGCAGAGGTGGCTAATGGCCTCTGGTGTGCTGTACCCTTGAGGTGAGCTGGTGGCATGTGCCCCCTCCTCCTGAAGCCCAGCCTCTCGCCTTTGCCCACACTGATGACCAGCTGTCAGCTGCTCTCATGTTAAAGCTTCTTGTAAGCAATTCACCAACTGGCAGTCATTGTGAGGACATGCTCATTTCCAGAGCAACCCGCTCCCTCATTAGTTTCTGCTTGGACAGCCATCAGGTCAGAAAATTCCCTTTGTAAACTGGATCTATGTTTTCCCTTTTAATGCAATTACACGTGCTTCAATACAGGGAACTTCACTAATTGCTGGCAAGGTTTTCCTGAAAGAGATAGTGTCTCTGTTTCAGTCATATATGAGCAGATTTTAAGAGGTTATGTAATGGAATACACAACTTTTCATCCTGAATAAAATTGTGTATTGCATTACATAACCCCTTAAAAGAAAAAGAAAAGAGCAACAGCTAAACCAGCACTTATATTTATGAGCAGTTTTTCATGGCATTAGCTCCACTTAGCCTGTAATGCTTCTCTGATACAGATGCTTAATCTGTTCTTTATTTTCAAGAAAGCCAAGTGAATGTCATCCAACAACTCTCATTTCAAATCTACCAGCACACTCTTTCCATCCCTTTGGCTAACCACTGTGATAATTCTTATTTTCAGAAATCTTTCCTTTCAGATGTTGCACAGAATTAGCTAATTAGCGGAGTGCTTTTTTTTAAAATTTTTTAAAAAATTTTTTTTTCAGTTGGTTGGTTGATTGTAGATTTTGTTGAAAATTGTGGACTTCAACAAGACTAACTCCTGTGCAGAGGCAGAGGGGAAGCCACCTTGCAGGTTACCATAGCTGATGTATCTGCTCTAGAGGAAGAAAGCAGCAAACAGCCCAGTGTCTAAGCTGGTGTGGGTATTCACAAGTTTCAATATGATGACTGGGTGTACCATTAATCTCTCCTCTTTCTCTCCAGGTGTGCACCCCTTTGCCTCCTTAGGAAGTGCTGTTCAGCTGGAGCACCCTGTTTTTGGGCACTTCAGTAACTGATGATTCTTTATGGCTTGCACACCCCAACTTAATATTAGTAGAAGAGAACTAAACCTTTGCCTTCATTCAGCCGTGTGGTCAGTGGGATGCTTAATGAAGAAAGATGGTTGCTAGTGTATTTATATATCACTCACTTTTTTTCCCCCTCCTCTCTTTGAACTTTTTTTTTTAGTAATAACTATAAAAAGATGCTTGTATTTGGGATTTTTAGCTGTAAGTTTTTTTGTATTTACATGCCATTGCTAAATTTTTGATTAAAATATTTGAAACTTTAGCAGTGGATTTTGTGTTAATGTCAAAAATTAAATTAATTAAATATAGAAAATTAATTTCAAAATATCTAAAATGATTTTACTAAAAATACACATCACAAGAGAATGGCCTCCTGCATGTAATCAACAGGGGAAAAATTAATGCTATCAATCCAGTAGGTATTCATATATTGAAACCTGCAGAAGAAGGTTTGCCTTTTATTCATATTTTGGGCTGCTGACTATGATTATAGCTTCATGGAAAATGAAAGACAACTTCTCCTTTATTCAGATGAAATGTTCTACCCTCTTTTTAATACTCAGAATCATTCCACAACAATTTTTGTGAAAATATTTGAGCGTTAGTAGATCAGGTGAGGAGTATTTCTTTTCTGAGCACGGCATTCTTTTCCCATTATCACAAGAAACAATTTACATTCATTTGCAGTCCTTCAGCCAAGCTCTCTACATGCTGTACAACCACTAATACTCACTGCAGGGAGAAAGAAGGAATAAAAACACAGAGCTCAGAGTTTCTCTAAGCCAAAGCATCATTATTCAATGTAGAGACAGGTGACAGAACTTTTACTAAAACAATTGTGTCTAAAAACCTTGGGTTGTTTATACATTATCTTAGAAGTGGAAAAGCTGACAGATTTCCAGTCTGCAATAGGAAGTGGCTGGAGAGAAGACATAGACTAGGCAAATAAAAGCTCCATACATCATTTAGTTCCCAAAGTACAAGGTGACTGTTCTAAACCATTAGAATAGAAAACAGCTAGACTAGCCTCCACACAGCACTTCATTGCTTCTGCAGTGAAGGGTTCATCTGATTTCATTACTGTCTTGCTCAGGATTTCCTCTTCTGCAGCTGGGAGAAAAGTTTGACTTTTCTTTGTGCATATGTGTCTGCATGTTCTTTATTGCTTGTGATGCTCATCACAGATACCTCAGCATCCTGCAGGAATGCTCTACCTCTCCTCACTCCTAAAGCACCTAGCAAATTAGGGAACAGCATACTGCCATGCAGAGCTTTTCCACATCAGCTCCAGGAGCTAAATTCCTAAGAAAGTGTTTCCAACTAAATGTATACTTAAATCTATATATTGATGAACTGGATTCCTGAGGATGACACTGATGAAAAATGACATAACATAAATGGGCAAAGGTGTCTTTGCCCAGCGTGTTGCAAGTAAAATAGCAGCATATGTCTGAAAATCCACATCTTACTGATTGGAGGAATCCAGCACCCCTGATTTAACTGTATATGAGACAAAGACACAACCTGAAACTGCTTGCTACTTCTAAAATTTCCAATGACACCTCTAGACCGGGAAATATACATCCTTAGCAAAATTTTTAGTTATCTGATCTTATCTAAAAGATTGTAATCACTCCCCCTGTTTCTTGAAACGTCGTGTTCCCTCTAGGCAGAACTCTGCAAGCCAAGGTAACCCCTGAGCACTTGTGACCTTTCACTGACATGCTCACCTGCACTTTCAGGCAAGGAGGACAGGGTTCTGGGAGGAGATCTGTCAGGTCCTCACCTCAGGATGCAAAGTGTGCTGCAGAGATACAGAAACTTGTGTCATCTTTTACAGTAACAGAGAGCTCTTGCTCTGAGAAAGCACTTGAAATTCAAAATATATGGTTGATAGCACCTGGAAGGAGCAGGTGAGCGTGAGGTTGTGCAAGCTGTGTGTGCATGGCTGCAGGGGGCTGTCCTGCACAGAGCACAGGCTGTGCTCACTCTGCAGTGATGACCCCGTGGGGTTGCTGAGGAGATCCTTGGCTAGTGCTCAGCACTGATAAGGCAGAGGCTGGCACGAGGTCACCCTCTTTTCATGGCGAGTGCAACTCTTAGCCATGTGCCACTGCTTCTTTTCTTTCCAAGCAGAAAGGGCTCCTGCAGTCCTTCAAGCATCTCCTGCCCTGCCCTCATCCTGCCCACAGCCCACGCTGGAGAGGGGCTGTGGAGGGATCAGGCCCCAGCTGGAAGTAATTTCACCCATTGATTAGTACAGCTATACATAGTTTATGTTTTACAGCATTAGTTGTTTTCAGTCACAATCTGTTCGTAACCTAGACTGCCAGACTCATCTCTCCAGGAAGAGGATTCCTCCTGGAAATGTGGGCATTGTGAAAATGCCCACATATCCACAAAAGGCACACCATTTTCTTTTTGAAAGCTTCATCTTGTCACTAAAACAGTGGTGAAATCCTGACATCCTTGTAGGTAGGTCAGAGCTGGAAAGTTTGAAGCTGAGAATCTTTAATAAAGGACATAATTGCTGATGTGTAGTCAAATCTGACACTCAGATTATGGTATCTTTTGCTGCTTCCCAAAACAAAATTTAACAACTCTTATTGAAACTGAAAGAAAAAGGCCTGGTAATAAAACCAGCAGTCCAAACAAAGCTAGATGGGAACAAGTAGTATTTCTTACTAACAGCTTCTAGATGGCTGATGAAAGATTGTGCCACCCAAGCAGACACTAAATCAAATTTCTTTCAAGCTAACATTAGCAATTAACAAAATAGGCTTTTTGTTTTTCAAGTAAGAGCTACACCAAAGGAAATAATGCAAACTGCATGGGAAGAGTTTAATTAATATCCCTAAACACTATCTTCCCAGAGACCACAGAGAAAACAGGCATCTATATTAATTAATTGGGTAAAATTATCTGCTTAGTTAAATAGATGTAATTAAGACTAATGTCTTGAGGTCTGTCTTTTAAAGTCCTTTTGCTGCTTTCAAAAAAAATATCTGGGACAAGTTTTCCATTGAAGAGACCAGTAGTTTGTTTGACCAAAATGTATAAGCAAAGAGTTTCCAAGAGATTCAGCATTTAGCTTGCTAATTCATGTGGACAGAATCCAGTCAATAACAGAAAAATCTACCCTCAAATAGTTCTGGTAACCAGAAACCACATACAGAGGAAGAATCAAGTGGAGCTTTTTTCAGATAGAGGCTTATTTTGAGTGATACCAAAAGTGGTTGCGGTGATGCATAAGTTGGAGCTTAAAGGAGTGCAAGGAAGCAAAGCAGGGAGAATGTAGAGTTAAGTCAGAGGGGAAGAACCAAAGAATAAAAAACCAAGGCAGGAGATAGGTATTGAAAAATCTTGCAAGAGAAAGAGAATTGTGTTGAAAAGTGTGAAATGTCCTGAGAAAGACTGTGGAGTCAGCATGAGACCCACTAAAATGAGTTGTTTACAGGGGAGCAACTATTCTGGTCGGGAAAGAACTGCGTCAGGAGATGAGACTCTTTTCCTGTTAAAAAGATACTTTATTCTACTTGGCATGCTCAACTGTTTTCTTCTTCATAAAAAAATTTAAAAGTCAAGAAAATCACTTAAGATTTGACAATAAACTGGTAGTTAAAGGACAGCTTTAGATTTATGATATTGTTTAAATCAAGTCAAATCAGCTCACAGACTTGAATATTTTATCAGTGCTCCAGCCGTAGGGATATTGGCTGCTCTGATAAAATTAAACTGATTTGTGTCTCTCAGTTCTATGCAAGTTGGATCCTGCTTTGTCATGTTTGGCTTCTGATAAAACACCACTGGCACACGACTCCACTTCAAAATGCTGCCTGTGTCTCAAGCTTTTTTTCCCAAAGGAGTGACATAAACTATCCATGAGGTGAAATATGGACTCATGTAGATTTAGAGAGAAGCTTGTGGTTCTGGTGACTTTTTAAATTTTTAAATTATTGAGCTGGACATGAAGGAAGATCTCATGTGTTTTCACTCAGTGCCACTGGCACGCGGTACCAATGCTCTCAAAACTGTACATAAGGTTTCTTGCTGGATCTTTAGACCATCTGGGAAAACTGAAATTCCTTCCCTTCCGCATTTTTCCCTTCTCCTCCTACTCAAAAAAACCCCAGCACCCAAACCCAACTAACCATTACATCCATAAAGAAATTAGTAGCAGGTATCAGTTCTTGAAATCTCTGTCTAAAATACGAGAATTAGTGTTAATGCTACCCTGTCAGTCAGTAACAATTATTTATGGAGTTTTTAGGCTTCAAGCTTCAAGCAGTTCTCTGCAAGAAGGCAGAGGCATATGTGCAAGGATTCCAATGATCTTACTCTGAACAACAGTGCTTGCTGCTGCTCTTTCTCCTCACTGGAAGCAATAAATTCCCCAAGATCAAAAATGTTGATCTGAGCCAAATTTGTGCTCTATTCCAGCTCTTCTCCTATTGGCTAATACTGTGGTCACAGGCACTATGACTCTGTGCAGCTGAGACATCTTCTAGGTCAATGTCAAATCTTGTCTCTACACAAAGCTTCATTGCTTAGCATCAGAAAATAATGACACAGCCATTGCTTTCTCCACTGTATGCAGTCAAAATTCCCTTTGATGATCTGTGAGTTGGAACACGATCCAACATGGGGTACTCTGAATGCTCTAGTTACCCACCTACTTCGTGAAAATCTGCCAGCTCCTGACAACTGCTTGCAGAACCTTGCTTAGAGATTATACAAATGAAATGATTTATGATACAATTTACAGTTTCTTTTGCTTATCCAAGAGGTTCTCTAATAGAACACAGAAATATTCTCTTGTTTTCCTTGAAAATCTTTTCACTTTAGAGAAAATAATATCTCTTCCATGCTCACCCCTTCCTTTTTCATTGCTTCCACATTTGGATGGCAAACTAATGGCTCGACTACTCAGATGTCTCAGGTACTCATGTAGTGAGTTTCTATGGTTTGAACTCTATCGACCAAGAAAAACGGTGAAGTTTGCAAAGTCAAATATTCTGTTCATCTTGTGCAAATTTAATTTGGTTTCCACAATTTCTCAAAATACAGTGATATATTATGCTTTCTCCCAGAATTCCAGCACACGTATTAGTTGTAAAGATGAGCTTGATCTGAAGCTAAATTATAACGTTGCATTGAAGTAAGTTGTTACTTACAAGACATCTATCTCATCTGCAACAGAAGCTGTAGAGAATGAGAAGGGCAATTATAAGAAAAACTGTTTCACATAGTGTTCTCTGGAAAATTGACTCCCTTCACAGGAATGCTCAGAGCAGAAATAAATCAAGGCATATACATCCCTCAAGTATAATGCTGATGGGTAAGAAAGAAACGTCCATGAACAACAAAGTCTTCTGAATACGCTTTGGATGGTATGCAACAAAGTGCAACAAAATTTGAGCAAGGAGGAGAAAAAATATGGAATAGCAGTTTCTTGTGAAGAATCTGTGTTTTCTTACTCCAATACATCATAGGATGCACTGAGAAACATAGAAAGCAATTATAAAAGATCACATCATTATAAGTACGCACATGGGAATGAAATTACAATTCTATTTCTTCAGCAATTCCACAATTTCTTAATATATGATTACAATTTTGGAAATGCTAAGGTCTTTTTTTAACAATTTCTGTGTGTGATATACATACATATGTATATCACACACATACATATATCTGATTTAATGTTTCATCTTAATGAGAATTAAAAGCTACTTAGTAATGTGATTTGAATCCTTAGAGTTCAAATTTTCCTATTTCTCCATGGAAGAGGATGAGCTGAAGCAGAGCACTGAATGTTAGGCATTATGGAACAGTTGACACTAAAATGGAAAATAATAAGAAAAAAAAGTGAGAGATCTTGCAATAATAGTATTAGATACATAAATTTATAGGGAAGTTTAAGAGTTAAAATAACTGTTGGGATAAATGACTCTGTAAACAAGCATTTATCTGAGTTAGATTCAAATGAAGGACCCCTGGGAAGGCTAGTGAAGGCACTGTTTCAGACACTTGGATGGAAATTTATGAATCGTTGAATAACATTTCAGCTGGATTTCTGAGAGAGGGTTACATGACATTTTTTTGGTCTGGATCAATTTAACCTGCTGCTTTATAAAAATATAAGAATAGGATTCTCAGTTAATATTTTATCACACCTCTAGATTAATGTTTGTATAATTTTTAATGTGGCAATTTTAATTATTAAAAAATTAGAAAACCAGATGGAATTACAAAACAGCAACAGATTACTTAATTAACTTTTGCCTACTGGGATAAATAGAACATACCACAGAATATATCAAAGCAGACACCAATGAGACACTATACATCCATTAGTATGCAGGAGGTTTTCTCTTCAGATAGCAGTTCTTATCAGACATAAGCATATGCCTATCAATTTTATTAAATAAACCCAGCAACTCATCGTGTTATAATCCAAAGCATATAATATCATGGGAAAAATCTGAAGAAATATACTATGATGCTCCCCGCAGACCAGTGAGATCTCCCACCAAAGCATGTGAGGTGGACAAAGAATAAAAAAAATAATTGTTATTATTTTATGAAGGAGTATAACATGTAAGTTAGCCTGCAAATACTAACAAACATCCTTCAGCTGTGAAAGAGGGCCTTAAACCAAAAGTAATCAAAATACCAGGTTTTAAAATTGTTGTCATATTTGTCTAATCATATTACAAATACTCTGGCAGCTCCATTGTATGACATGTATTACATACCTGGGTAAAAATATGAGTGAATCAGATAAAGAGCAGACATTTAAACTCATAATAATATAAATGTTCTTTACTTATATGAAATATCCCTTGAACTTACTGCAGTACTACGTAGATTTTCATAAATTTCTTAGTATAATTTGCAAAGACGTGCTCTGAAATAAAAATTATTTCAACCAGGATTCCTGAAGCTCTACAATTGCTTCTTTTGGCCAATGAACCCTAGCTGATGACTTCCAAGATTCTCAGAAAAGCTGATGATAATTACTGCACACCAAATACGTTCCTAAATGATGTGCACTGATACCTTTTTATTTAATAAAAATGAGTGTCACCATATATATGTGCATACATTTGGTTATTGCTATCAGAATTAACAGCCTGCAATTTAACCCCAGCCTATTAGAAAAAGGACTCAGCAGACCCACACAAATTGAAATGACTACTTGCCACAGGTTTTTCACCAGGCTTCGAGACAATGTGTTTGTTAGTACCTTCAGATTAATACCAGTTAGTTTTTGAACAGTTTCAATCTCATGCTAGATGATTTAAACCAGATGAAAATAAAAGTGTGTTACCCAAAATAAAAAAATACAGAAAATACAGTATTGTAGTATTTACTGAACAAAATAACAAAAATCATGTTTGCTTTCTTTTTTAACAGCATTAAGTAATCAAATTTAGGCCATACAAGCATCAACAAGAAATGTAAGTAACTGTACTATTAAGGTGGTATCTACAACTTTTTTAAACTGCTCAAAATCCAAAACCACAAATGTCGTATAGCTCACTTTAAAATCATTCAAGTGCCTTGCACAGTACGTAAAAAAATTGATAGTCAATGACCGCTATGAAATGTACATGCAGTACCTGAATTTTATATTTCAATAGCTCAGGCCCAGATCATCAAAGCATTTAGGTTTCCACTCCTCAGAGAAGCTCTGGGTCTCCATGTATATTAACCTCTTCCATGAAAGGAGTAACTGCTTTTGATGGTGTGAATTTACAGCGTTGTCTTTCCCTATGCAGGGAGGGAAAGGGTCAAATTTACGGAAAGAATGGTTCCAATAGGCAGAAATTTTATGGCACTGCAACTACATGAACCACCTTCCCTACACAACATAAAAATATTCTAATATTAAGGATTATTTTACAACTCAGTGGAAATATGCAGTAATGCAATTCATTTCCTTTGTCTGGATGACAAAAATGCAGTCTTAACAGTCACAAGAACCCGCCTTGTGTTAGCTATAAAAAAAAATATATTTATATATATATTTATGCAACTACTATGTGCATTAAACAAAACCACTGTATGAATCAGCAGGGTTCAATAACACTTGTATCTGAATCTCTGGATGGGGTGCATTGAAGTCTATGGTGCTTCTCAGTAAGGACTCACAATGAAATGGCAAAGAATAGAAACCCATTTATTTTAAATTTTATTTTTCTTACCCCATTGCCTAAGAAATGGTCCATAAGCTCTCTGGCAGCTAAAAGTATGTGTTGCCTTTACTTCAACCTACTGCTGAGAAATGAAAGATACACCTTAAAACAAACCAGATAATTTATTTTTTAGTGAACACTGAAACTGAAAATCAGCCCAATGTCATTGTGAACTCCCATGAAATAATTTCACCATCGTGAAAATTCTCTGTTGTCTTCAGTTCTTACCAATCTGTATATCATGAGTTTTTTAGCAGGCTAGTAATCAGCAACATACAAGAAACATTGTATTACTCCTGGAAAGCATTTACATTGTGACTCACTTAGTTAGGTTGATAGGTCAATTTAGAATTGAAAAGTGTGTGTATTTCACATTTGCCTATATAAATGTTGGAAAAATCCTTTTTTTCTTCTTTACCTGTCTTCAGATACTTTTCTCAATCACCTGTGAACACTGATCAGTGCCCTTTGCACGGAAATGGTACAGATTTTTCCCTCAGTGTTTGAGATAACAGAGAAGAAGACTTGAACCAAAGGGCAATACCCTTGCGCACCAAAGCTTTATTATATTTCTGATTACTGTGCATCCCCATACCTAAAGCAAATAACACGGCGCTTGTGCCGCAGTTCTGATACTGTAGGTGTCCACTGACAAGTGTTCTGCATGAACCATTGTGTTTCAGTCCACTAACAAAAACTACTGTGCAGTAGTAATCTGGTATCTTAGTTTTTCTTCTTGGACAAAGTTTATCCAGAATCTTCTTTCTATCAGGCTACAGCAGCTTAGGGCTCCTTTTCTTTAAAGAGAGGCAAAATAAATGTCTTACACCTGTAAGCCAGTACTGGTGCTCTGTCCCAGAAATTTTAGCACTGCTCTGATACGATGAACCCTTCTTTTTCTCCAACTGGTTCCACCTCAGCATAGGCAGGATGTCCAGATCCTCTTCTGAATTTCATTGCTGGCCATCTGCTTGGACGTCGCTGCAACAGCAACAAAATAAACTTTCAGAACATGAAGGGTACTACAATAAATTGTTAATAAAAAGATCTAACAATATCCTGCAAGTTTGACCTCTCATACTAAACCCCACTCCCTGTAGTTGTTACAGGAATAGAAAAGCACAGTTCAGCAGCAGCAAAAGTCAGAGGAATTAATCCCTCTTTTTAAATTTGTGAGTGATGTCTGTTCTCAAAGACTTAAATAATTACCACTACTCTTAGAAATGAAGAGGATGAAATAGCTCCTGTCTAAAATGGTTGATTATCAGATTTGTCACGTAAAGAACTCATGATCCACTAACCTCTAGAGGATCTGTCCAATGCTCTTCCTTCCTAGTTTTGTGTAGGAATTTGCTAACATACGCTATGCCACGGGAAAATATGTGGCAGAGTTGACAGAAACTTTAATTCAAAAAATTATTTAGGATAAAATTCTGGCATGCTTATGCAGGACTCCCAAAATAATGACCTTCTATTTCAGGTGCCATAATTTCTACTTGAGTAGTTTACTTTGATGGTTCAGATAGAAGCTCTTAACAGCTTTGGGTACAAGAGCCTTAAGAAGTGCTAAACAATTTCTACTAGGATCATGGGTGCCTGCTTTAAAAACAGCTAATAAACAGAGAAAACAGTTATTTTCTAGGCCAGATAAAACAATTCCTGTATTATTATGATATTTCTAGGGAGGAAAAGTGCTTTAAACAATCTGTATTTTCAAACGAATTAATGTCAGGTAAGGCTCAGATTTTGGGTTACTATTCTGAGATTATGTCAAAGGGAATAGCTTTCAGGAAAATAGGGAAACTCCTTCATAGAGTCAGTGAGAAGAAAAATATTTCCTAAAAAGATTATTCCCTATTGAAAATTTTATCTGCCAAATATACTGATTTATTTTTCTTTACTGACAAGAGTTACAATCTGCTTGGAAAGAGGGCTAGAAGATACAGCAACTTATATAGAAACTTTTCAGGAAAATGAGAGGAGAATCAATGAAAATAAGTTACAGCCTACATTTTCATTGACAGCTCAAAAGCGAAATAATTTTACTTTATGATGTTTCTTCTGAATATATACATTGCATTTGATTTTCTGTCCCCATAATACCCCATTTTTATTTCCTTTCAATCACAAAGGACATTTCATGCTGCTGAGGGGCGGTGGTGGTGACCATAGCACAGCCACAGCCATGATGTTTTGCTGGGACTCATGGTGCTGTTGGGCAGGAGTCACCAAAGAAATCTTGGGGTGCCACTGAATCTTGTTCCCAGCAAACCACACAGCTGACTGCAGGTACAGCACAAAATCTTCCTCAGTGATCATTGTTGGGAAGACACCACATAAAAGCAACTGCTTCTTTTTCCCCCTGTTGCAGGATCAGGTTACTTTTGAGGCATTCAGAGTTAAATTCTGTTTGGCAGGTAATTTAAAATCCCAAGCCTTTCAGTGCAGCACCTTCCTACAAAGTAGGAAGGCAGAACACTGTCTTCTTTAATGGATGTCTCTTCCTAACAAGAAAACTTAGTCCATTCAAACTTCGGAGAGTTTTTTCTACCCAAGCTTGATTCTGTGTGTTTTCAAAATTAAGAAGGACGGTTTGGTTACTGCTAAAGAAAAAGGGTCATATTCTGTTCTCAGGCTCACTAAAGTTAATAAAAAATAATGCAATTAAACGAAAGGGGTTTATTTCAGATTTACACTGGTACAAATGAGAATGGAATTTGACAGAGAGGTCTCTAATGAAAAGGGAAAATGAAAAACCAAAGGAAAACTAGCAGGAAAAAATAGCTAGAAACAGTTTCAAATGGCGACACGTAAAGATGAGCTGGGTTTTGAGATAGTAAGGTGCTCCCTAATTTAATTTTAAGATGTACCTATGATTAGTTACTACTTCCTTGCTACACTGCTGATAGATACTAAATTTACCATTTTGTGCTACTCTTTTAAATTAGTCTTTCCAGATGATTAGTTATGGAACAGATGTGTATCAGTTTTAATGATACAAAGCCATAAGACATAAATATGAGCTGTTTTTCCAGAAATAAAGGAATAGACTTGAAGGTCATTTCCTAATATTGCAGTTAGAGATTTCTGTGGTTTCTTGTCACGTCCGAGGTGAGATTTTCCCTTTACAGTGATTGTTTAATTTCAGCTTCTTTATGTGCACGCAAGTGGTTGACAGTTTTAAAAGAGTGCACTGACAAACCAGCAAGTCATTGCCTTATGTAACCCCTTGAAAGCTGTAAAAATATTTCAGCTTTAATTGAAAAAACCAAAAGTAACTTGATAGATATTGAGAGCTACAGAATTCCTTCAGTTACCGAAGCAGCTCAGGAAATACCTAATGTGTTCTTCCTCTGTTCTCTGTGAAGACTAATAAGAAAACAGAAAAAACCCCTACCCCCAAACAAACCAACCAAACAAAATACACTAAAAAATACCACCAAACCAAAATGAAACTGGAAGAAAGCAAGCTGGGTATTTAATTAACTAATTCCCAATTTTAGCAGGAAAAAATATGTTTCTTCCTCTGGAATTAGAATACTTAAAGGAAATCCTCTGATCTGTGGCTGGAGAATTCTAACTCCTGCTTCCTTTCAGTGTATTACAAAGCAAGAAAACAGGACTAGTATTTTTTCATGGGACTGAAGCTTCCTTGAGTTCACTATTTTAAGCAATGAAGTTGGGAGAAAAGCACTTGTGACCCTACACGACCAGGATGCAGAAGAAACATGTTGAGATGAAAAAAAAAAATTATGATACGCATTTAAAAAGTTAGTTCCTATTCAAGATCAGTAAGATAAAAGGGAAAAAAATCTAGCAGTTGGATAATCCATGGAAAGTGAGGTCTACATTTCATGTTTCCTACATTATGTCTCCCTACATCATTGCTGGTGGCTGTGCAGGATGTTTGACTTCCTGCGGCAATACGAAGACTAAAAAAAAGTACATTTACATCCATCTTGCAGTAGAGGCAGAATTTATACCATTTGTCTTACTTCTGAGGGAAAAGCAGAGGGGATTCCACCTATTAAAGAGTAGAAACTGGGGTAACATCTCAGTCTTGTTGCATGGAAAGGTCTCCAAGTGTATTCTTCTTTTTGACCAGTTTCTTTTGTCATCTTTCAACAACAGGGAATTTTGAGCCTTAGAGGGCCTCCTTTATCCATGAAAATCATATGATCTCATTTAGATACGTTAAAAAAAGTTTTGATACATATCTGAGTGCAGTTAATTGAATACAGTCTGAATAAAACTCAGTTGTGATCTGAACATGGTTTCCAGTGTTACAGTCTATGATTTTTTTAAGGTTGCTAGCTGTAGACCATCTTATTTCCTGCTGAACAGTGACCAATGTTACAAGATCAGTTACAGGAGAATAGAGAGTTGTGTGCAGTTGTGTTGAAATACTGGTATCTGAAGATTGATGCCCTGCTCCTGAGAGTTTTTGATGCTGATATTATCTCTAAAATTTATGCCACTTAACACTTTCCATCTGAGACGGTAATTCATCAAAAGCAATTGTAATAATGGATATTTTTTTAGCTGCAGCAATTATAAGCTTTTACATTTCCTTACACACATCTGCACGAAGACAAGTTTCTACCAGTAATGGACAGAAGGAACTTGGCAACAGGTATTACATATTCGACATTCTTACCTCCTAGCCTCTATTATCCCCATCCCATCCTTATTCTATCCTTCCCTGAGTACACAAAAATGGAATGAGAACAATTCTGTACAGATCTGCAACATCAGAAGAGCAGTGAAGGGAAACAGCAATGAAGTATCTGTCCCTCTGTCATGTCCTCAACCCTGCCACACACATTTTGTTCTGAAAGATTTCTAAAACACTATCAAAAGTTTCTTGGTATATTTCAACCAGCATAAAACCCCAGAGTGCTTGTGCATGGATCAGCTCTTCACTCCTACTCAGCAGTAAACTTGAACAGTGGGTTTAATCAAGACATGTGTACACTCTTTTTTCAAACTGAATTTACCTGAGTATAAATACTTGACTTAGCATGAGAAGGTCAATCTTTCAAAGTCTTGACTCCCCAGAGCTCCCCAGTAAACTTGATTTCCCACTAAACTACACGAAAGCTGAAGTTATTGAGCATATTTTAGACTGAATTCTCTGGCACAACTTTGTCTCCTCTATCGGTTCTTTTTCTATATTTCAGTCTTTCAAACTTCCAGAGGACTGGTTCACTGTTTTTACTGAAGGGCTGCGTCTTACATTTCCACTGATGGAATTTTTTTTGTCTCATTCAGGAGTATATACACATTTAAAACTATTTAAAAGCTGCACTCTTTAACCACACTTTGTCAAGAAGGCCTATTTAACTTGGATGATATGAAAATATGCAAATATGGAGCTATCCAAATTCTGGATTTATTGTTAAAACTTCAGAAAAACTATTATGACTTACTAAAAGAGATTAAGAAAAAGGGAACAAAACTATATATAGTATTATTACTAAATGACTGAATGACTAAATGTTAATCTGATACTATTCAAGACCCATTAGTCTAAGTACTCGTCCAGTGTTTACCGACCTCAGTAGTCAGGCCTTTGGTTACTTGTGAGAAGTAAAGATCTTTCGGTTACCAATTACCTTACCCATAACATGTATTTTTTGTACTCAAAGTTACCTGAAATTTGTGCATCAGTTTCAATCTCTTCAAGAAACACCTAATTTATTTGGCAAATCACAGTCAGAAGTGGATGAGGCTGCAAATATTTGAAACTATACTTCTGATATATATTTCCCGGAATAAGAAAAGATCAATTGCCTGACAGCATGTTAAACTCTTACTTTGAAGAAACTGCTCTCAAATAAGGATTGCTTCAGACTTAAGATTCATTAGAATCATTTACTGGCTTCATTTATTTTTCTTTTCAATAGAAGTACTTGTTTAAAGTATCTTTTTGTGATTTAAACCACCTTTCTATAACTGTTTCTGCAGTCTTATGTTCATTTGAAGAGCTGGCTGCTGAAGGATGAGAAACAGAATGTCTCCTTCCTCTACACCTTTGACTTTTATTGTCAGTGTTGATTATTTATTTTAGTGCTTCTCCCTTGTGGTCGATTTAGGTTTCCCTTGCTGAACTGCTGGTTCCTGCTGAGCTGGATAAGCTTTGGAAAAAATAACTTTACTATCAGTACTAGGCAATGACAGCGAGATCAATGACAGTACTCCAAATGCCAGGATACTGCAGGACTTTGAAAGAAGAGAAAAATACCTTTTCTCTTTTTAATCATCTTCATGACGTGCAATTCAGCCTGAACTTCTGGACAAAAACTAATTGATTACCATGTGAAGCCTATTTCAAATTAAAAGCATAATCCCCTGTAAAAAACAATGGGCCATATCCCAGAAAACAGCAGAGCTGTGTGAGCTCCATCAGCTGGCTTAGACAGCTGAGGATCTAATTCTTTTTACAAAAAACCCTTCTTTTTTTTTTCAATCTGTCTCCTATTTACATCTCATTTGTTTGAAGACATATACTGCATTTGTGGCATTAATGCAGAAACCTGGAGATGGTGCATGGAAAACACAATTGGTTGTTAAATCTGCCTCTTATTTGTGATGTGCTGTTATAAGCAGAGAAGTATAATGGTGAGCCAGAAATGTCCAATAATTTCCTGAGCTCTGAAACACTGAGAACTGTCTCCAGCATTTTAAACTATTTTCTCATATTATTTTCTTCCTCTAAGTAGACAAGGGACGAGCAGAAGGTCAAAATCTGAAGAAAATCTTCTGCTAGATGTGTGTGCCAGTGAACATTTCCAGATACCAAAATACAATCCCCTATACAGCCCATAATTTAAAAAAGTACCCAATAATTAGTGCTTTTTCAGACCACCCCACCTAGGGCTCAGTATTCAGAAATCATCCTCAGTTCATGCTAATAGTGTACATGCTGTCAGATTTAAGTGAGGAAGACTTAAATGATAGGAATGCAAATCCTTTCATGCTGGTTGGTCTTTATGCTAAAAAAACAGTCCCAGCCTTATTTCATTTACTAGCAAAGACATAATTTAAGTTAAATCAAGAGGAGTCGAGGTGCATCCTTCAGACTCTGATCACACACTATTATTTATTTGCTGAGGATCTGCAGCTGTTTGTTTCTTCCTCCCTCCCTGTCTTTTTCCTGAAGGTCCTAGCTCGATAGCACCAGTTCAACTCTCTGTGTGGCCATTGAAACAGATTCCTGAAACTACCATCTTAAACATCCAAGAGGAAGTAAAACAAACAACTAAAAAAGACATAGGTATGTGCATGTGTGTGATGTGTGTGTGTAAGTGTACATGTATGTTTCTAAGCAGCTGAACCAGCAAAATAAAGCTCTGGAATATCTCCAAGGAGGATGGGAACATGAAGGCAAAAGCTGTGACCTTCAAAATAGGATCTCAACTCAAAAGAATGTTAATTTTTAACCACAAAAACCCACACTGCTCTTCAGGGTGTGACATATTAACTGCTATTAATACATACACAGACACTAATACATAAGCTCTGAATTCACTCATATTCTTACAGCTTCAGAGTCCACATACGTTAAGCTTTGTACCTATAAGCCAAGTACAAGAGAAAGACTCTGTTGCCTGGGGTTAAGAAGTCCTAATTTGCAATGTCAGTTTAGACTCCTTAAAATCCCTTACCCCAAAATAAGTTGAGAATTGCCAAAATAAAATTTATTCAGCTGTTGTCAAGCCTCCCATAATAATGATTGGCAATGGTATCATTGTGTCCATCTGGGAAGAGACATCCCAATGTCTCACTCCTTATGTTCATATCACAGACTCACAGAATCTGCTGAGCTGGAAGGGTCCCACAAGGACCATTGAGTCCAACTCCCAGCCCTGCACAGCATCATCCCCAAGAGTCACAGCATGTGCCTGAGAGCATTGTCCAAATGTTCCTTCAACTCTGTCAGGCCTGGTGCTGTGACCACTTCCCTGGGGAGCTGTTCCAGTGCTCAACCACCCTCTGGGTGTAGAACCGTTTCCAACCTAAACCTTCCCTGGCACAACCTCATGCCATTCCCTCAGGTCCTGTCACTGGTCACCACAGAGGAGAGATCAGTGCCTGCCCCTCCTCTTCCCCTCATGAGGAAGTTGTAGACTCCAAAGACATCTCCTCTCAAGTCTCGTCCAGGCTGAACAGACCAAGCGACCTCAGCCACCATCTTTATTGCCCTCTTTGGACTCTCTCTAATAGTTTAATATCTTTCTTACATTGTGGCACCCAAAACTGCCCCCAGCACTCAAAGTAAGGCTGCCCCAGTACAGGGCAGAGCGGGACAATCCCCTCCCTTGCCCGGCTGTGATGCTGTGCCTGATGCCCCCCAGGACACGCTTGGCCCTCCTGGCTGCCAGGGCACTGCTGACTCGTGTTCAACTTGCCATGGACCAGGACTCCCAGGTCCCTTTCCACAGGGCTGTTCTCCAGCCTCTCATTCCCCAGTCTGTCTTTACGTACAGGGTTGCCCCGTACGAGGAGCAGAATCCACCACTTCTCCTTGTTGAACTTCAT